>QANY01009329.1:0-110625 GCA_003255025.1 Datisca glomerata
AAAAATGAGATGAGAAATTTGACCACGCCAAAATGGCAAATTGCTTTCAAATCAACGAATATGACAGGTGTGTTTAGATCAAAACACACAGAAAATGACTATGTCATTTTATGTTTTTATGTTGATGACATGCTCATTGTTGGTAGTGATGATACTATGATAAAAACTACTATAAAGATGTTGAACTCAAGTTTTGATATGCAAGATATAGGACTAACGAAAGTAATTTTAGGAATTAAAATCTTAAGATCTTCGAGTGGTCTCATTTTTAGTCAATCACATTATGTGGACAAAATACTTGAAAAATCCAACAATGATGATTGTGGTATGTCTAGAACATCAATAGATATAAATATGTACCTATCCAAGAATAAAGGAGAACATGTTTATCAACTGGAGTATTCTAGAGTGATAGGAAGTCTGACATACTTAGTGAGTTGTACAGACCAAACATAATATACCCAGTCAATAAACTTAGTAGGTACATGAGTAATTCAGGATCTGATCACTAAAAATGAATCCTCGAAGTACTTCAATGCTTACGGTATGCTCGTAGTTGTGAGATACATTGTATCAGATATCCAGTTGTTCTTGAACTATATAATGATGTAAACTAGATTTCTGATATGAAGGACTCAAAGTCTACTAGTGGACATGTGTTCACACTAGGAGGTGTAGTTGCATCATGGAAATCTTCTAAGAAAACATGTATAGCCCGATCCATAGTGCAATCTGAGTTCATTGCACTACATAAGTGTGGTGAAGAGGCTGAGCGGCTACACAATTTCTTAGAAGATATGCCATTATGACTAAAGCCTATGCTAGAAATTTGCATCCATTGTTATAGTCAGTCTACAATTGGAAGAGCACAGAGTAACATGTATAATGTTAAATCTAGACACATTCGTCGTAGGCATCATACCATTACATTAGACAAATACTCTCAACATGAGTTATGTCTGTTAACTATGTGAAGTCAATAGATAACATTATCGATCAACTAATTAAACGGTTAAATAGAGAGTTAGTTGATAAATCATCAAGGGGAATATGACTAAAGCCAATGAAAGAGTATGTCAGTATGATAGCAATTCAACCTAGATGACTGGAGATCTCAAGAACTATGTTCAATGGGACAACTTAATCATGAAGAGCTAGTTAGATCACTGCGGGGTTATCCTCTTGACCATTCCTGTAATGAAATTATGATACTCGTAGGGAATAGTTAAACTATGCTTTTAATGATTTTTATGTGTCAAAATTCAAGCGGAGTAATACGGGTTACTCTTTATTAAGAGATAATCTATATGAGAGATAAGTAGGGTCACTTCTAAAGGGAATTGGTAGGCTCAATTCTCAGAAACTCTCACAGAGTCAGGCATATGTTCATGGGAAAAAAACATAGCAGTGATAATTGAACTATACTAACAAAGATATCTACGTAAGGTATGTCATCGCTTCATAAATGGCAGAGCTGTTGAAACACATCGTGCCTATTGGTATTTCATGATTGAATTGTACCAACAAAGGTATCTATGTGAGTTATTTCACAAGAAAAGATCCAAAGGGTAAAACCTAGCCATTATATGTAGATATTCATTTGTTGAACTTTATCACCACCCCATATGTGTCATTGAGCTGTCAACTTTTTGTCTCCTTTGTCAATTTCATTCATGTAGGGGATCGGTTGAAAATTGAAAATTAATTGATAATAAATTCTACTTTGAGGTACCTTCTTAAGGCATGATTTTGAGTGGCTCCTACATCTTATTTTCATGGGCCATGGTGGATGATACTCATATGGTCAGAAAAAAATATTTCTGTGAATAAGAAATGATGCTTAAAGTGCACCCGTGAAGTTAAAAAAATGTGAAAGTGTGATCAGTTTACACTTGTGTAGACCGATTTTCCAACTCTTGAGTTTTCAAAACTATCAAAATAAATGCAGCATTAGATTGTCTAATTAATTTTGAAATTTATTTCAGAATTAAATTGTAATATTAATTTTTAAATTTATACGTAACAATTATGAAATAAATGCCATTTTCAAAATTGACTAATTTATTTCACAATTAAATTCATTTTTTCAATTCTATACCCTTCTGTGACTACAAAATTGACACTTCATCTCTTTATTCTAACACACCAAACTCAAACAATTTAATATACTCTCTCATTGGTTCCTTCTCTAATTCTTAGTTTCTAGTAAAGTGTAGAGAAGTTTTGAGTTCTAGTGTGATAGAATTCGGTTTCTAATCAGTTCTTCAGAGTAGTTTTTGTGATGCACGATAGCAACTCGTTCAGCCATTGCATCCTGGAAGAGAGTCGTCTAACAATCTCAAGCAACCACCGGAGGGGTGAATTTATTTTAAGGAGGTTATGTGATACACAGACCTCGGCTCAGTTCAAAGATCCATAATTTCTCAATTGTATTCTTCGGTATCATATTTATATTCCAGATTATAGTAATTTATAGTATTGTATAATTTTGTTGTAATATTTCAGATTACAGGTATTGTCTTTAAAGTCTATCTATTATATGTAAGAATATTGTATATAATATCTAACATGTTTCGTTTCTAATTTTCTAAGGCTAAGCTCATGCCCCCTCGTTCACAACCCAACCGACGGTGAGATATTTTCATTTGTAATTTCTCTGCTTTTTCGTAACTTCAATCACAAGTAATTTCAGGCTGTGATTGTTCTTCATTCATAGGAAATTTGAAGTCTGCAATTTTCTCTGCTTTTTGGTTACTCGTTAATACTCCAGAGTAATGTTGCACTTTAGTACTTATCGAAATGTTAGTCTTTCAGTGCTTGAGATTCCTATTGGAATTGGCTAGCTCCGTGTTTTCCTTCTTCTTTTTTCGTTCTATTGGTTTGGATGGAAGATTTTGAGTCCTTTTATTTACTAGACTGGGAGAAAATTTTCTAGCACTCCAGTCTTTTGTTAGTTACTATTGATTATGCCCCAATTTTGATTCGTTATAAAGATATTTTTTTATGAGTAGGTTGTGTTTTCAAGGAAGTTAGTTGATGATGCAGTAAGAATGTTTACTTTGCTTAGGATCAGGATTCTCTTTTATTCTATGGAACAAAAAAGATTCATGTTCAATATAGGTCGTCCTTGGAACATAATTATGCTTCAATTCTGCGGCTGTTAGTTTATCAAATATAGTTATTTCTTTGTAATATTGCTTTACATTTGATCATTCTTAGGATAACTACATTCCTTGGGCTAATATATTTAACAACTTTCATCAAGGAAAGTGAAAAGGTTTCTAATGATTTTCTTTGAGAGACTCACTCCCCAGCCATCCTACATTTTCTTCTTTTTTTGCTTCACTCTTTTCTGGTCTTCTGGAAATCTCATTGATCAAAACCAAGAGCGTGAAAGAGTTTTCAATGAGAGCATATTGTTGTACAATATAAACCATATGACAGCTGTCTAATTCTAAAATTGCTAAACTATTAGCTGTTTTTCAATTACAACTATCTTTTTCTAACTTTTTTCCTTTTCCTTGAAATTTTTTATTTTCTGTATATAATTCTTGACTAGGTATTGGAAATGGGTATTTACCATAATATACATTCTTTCTTTGATGATCGAAGTATTCAAATCTTATTTAACTCCTCTATTCTACTGAGTTGTAGATGATTGTGTATCATTTTGATCATATTTCTCTTTGCATATGTTACAAAAATATAAATTGTTTGAAGTTTAAGTGTTTACCAACTTTAGGATCTTTTATCTCAGTTATACATTATTTATATGGAATGAAATTTCTCAATTTCATGCGTATGGACAAATAAAGGTTTCTTTTATGTAAAATATCAAGACTTCACACCTTAGTTTGTTAACGAGTCATTGCTGTTTACATAAAAAAGAAATACAGCTGCCGGAGATATCATTTAATAATAGCTGTCCAAATTAGAGTATCATCTAACATTTAATTCTATTTTATTGAACTTTGGGGTTAGGTTCTGCATGACTTAGGTACTTAGTGACGCTTGAGCATACGACCAACAACCTTACTACACACGTGCACATCAGATTTGGCCTTCGCTATGTTTTTAGTGTTTTAATTTAATTATATTTCTCTATCGGTAAAAATCACTCCATGATTGTATCTCTTCTCTTTGGTGTTAGGTATGTTTTTAGTGTTTTAATTTAATTATATTTCTCTGTCGGTAAAAATCGCTCAATGTTTGTATCTATTTTCTTTGGTGTTTTTTATTTTGTGTATTCTGATTGGTTTCTTTGGTTTGGTGGGCACTTAAAAACTACTTTATAGATTGTGATAAGAGATGTAAGGGCTGGTACAAGTTTGCAGTTAAATAGAAAAATATGATGGTGGTCGTAGTTAGTTTTAGTTGTAATTAGTTGGTTTTGATATAGTCCTTATTCGTAATAGGTATCAAATATCATTCTCCACCTTATAACAATAGAAACTATAGAAATATACATTTTATTTTTAAACTTGATAGAGTTACAAACAAGTATAAGCTGGTAGGAGTTCAAAATTTTATTAGATAGGCATATTATCCAGAAAAGTTAATATGTCCTTATAAAAATTATCAAAATCTAAGTTATCAACATACCGATGTTGTGTATGATCATTTAATTACATGTAGAATCTATCTTATATGCAAGAATTGGTATCATCATGCAGAGCAAATGAAAGATGTTGAAAATGAATTAAATGATGATATAGAATTATCTGACACATATAGATGAAATTTTGTAGTTAACCTATAGACCAAGCAAGTAGAATTGATCAATAAGAACATTGCAATCAAGATTTTCCTAACAACATTATTCTTGAAGGATGTCCAATTACATTAACTGAAGCAATGTTGGAAAGTGTTAATCCTAGTGACATCATTATGTGATATTCAATATGGTCATGGTGGAACCATATTTAGAGTAAGTTATATTAATGACCATTAAAACCTTGAACTTTAATGTTTTAGATTAAATATTTATTTGATATTTCTATATGGGTACATTTCAATGAGTTGATGCAATCTAATAAACTTCTTGAGAGAAATACAAGTTTACTTTAGAAGAAACATTTAGATATGTATACATCGTTGTTTAGGGAAAAAGTTGGTAAATTTCTAATTTATGTTGGTCAAATTTGGTGTTAAGATATAGCCTGACATATTTATTTTTGTCAATTTTGTTACTAGATTGGTTTTAAATCTTCTGAGTAATGAGTATGACAAGTTAAGATGACTCGTACATGGTCCTAAAAAAGATTCCCTAACCTACAATGAATTTGTCATTAATGGTCAATGATTTCATGTGAAGGAAGTTGAAAAGGCAACACAAAATAATGGTGTCTCAATTGAGACAACAATCATTTGTAGATCTAGTGCAAATGATTACATTTCATGGGGTGATAATAGAGATCATTTTGTTAGACTACCTTTTATATTTCAACTTCCAATATTTAAGTGTGATCGAGAAAATGTCGCTAATGTGGTTAGGATTGAGAATTTTTGTATCCATGTTAAATTATACCAAGGACAAAATCAATTTGTAAGAGAGTTATTTATATCAACAACACATGCCAAACAAGCATTTTATTCTAAAGAACACGGTTCATGTAATTGCTATGTTGCACTAAAGGCACCACCAAGATGTTTCACCGACATGGAAGCATGCGATGAAAATGAGGGTATGGCTAGCATGCAAGCATGATCCTCAGCATTTGAAGTGAATACTGAGCATCAACAACAGGCTGGGATGCGACATCTTAGCCTGAAATTTTTTGAGCCCATCCCAGACTCAACTAATCCGGATAGGACGTTGACTAGTCAACGTGACAAGATCGTTCTGAAATAAAAAAACCACATCCAAGTCTCATCCCGGGAGATCGAGACTCGAGACGGGTCTCAGTACTAGACGATGATGTGTTACAATGCATAGGGAAGCAACACTGGGTATTTTAAAGAATTATTTTTCAAAATCTAATATATTTTAAGAAAAAAAATATGCATGCCTAAGTACGAGATCAAGCACGAAATTGTGGACATGATCAAAGGATGGGCATGCCGAGGATGGGTTAGGGTGAGACACAAATCCCATCCCGGCTAACAAAATCCAATCCTAATCTCGGCCCGAACGGAGTCGGGATGGGATAAAAATATCAAAAAATTCAGATTTGAGATGGGATTGGTCCCACCAGGACTAAGACGGGTCGGGCGGGCTTCTATGTTTGTGATACTTTGATGAGGTTTAGTGAATATTGATGATATACTGGATGATAGAGAAGATTGTAAGGATATTTTTGTTTGAAATATGTACTTTATTCTTAATGAAAGTGTATCTACTTTCAGTTTGATGATTAAGTTGCTTGTGCATTATTATAATTTATGATTTCAGTCATTCTTTCTTGCAATACGATATGATTTCCCTATTAATATTGATTTTTTTATGAATGGTTTAACAGGTTATAATGGGTACTCACAAGATGAAATTGGTTCATAAATTAATGATATTTGAGTGTGCACCGTGTAAGAAGAGGTCTATTCGCAAGGTAACTTCCATAGAGTTGTCAAGATGTGAAGCCCAAATCCAAAACCCCTTAAATTCACCTGCCACTCGAACTAGGAGATCTAGTCATATGTTTGCTTTTAGATTTACCACAAGACGTTCCCATCCAAACCCCCTTAAATTCACATGCCACTCCAACTAGGGGATCTTTTGATAGGTCTGCTTCAAAATTTCCATAAAAAGTCTGTCCAAAACCCCCCAGATTCGTCTGTCAATCAAACTAGGGGAGTAATTTTGCTGGTTTATCTTCCATTCAAGGATCTCCTCATCAGCATATCCCTTCTCAAAATAACCTTAACGATGATATGGAGAATGTTAAGAGATCCTTTCATAATTTTATACAAGGAGAAAGCTCTCATGCAACTAACTTATCATAAATGCCCAAAACACCAGTACCAACATCTAATGAAATCTTAAACCTAGAAAGAAGAGGAGTATAACCAAAATGAAAATCTACTGGTTTCACTACCCCTCCCCTGCTTATAGTTGTGCTAATATTTGTAATGAGGGAGAGGGAGTGTGGGTTGGTGATGTTATATTTATTTTATTGTGAATAGACATAATATTGGTCAGTAGCTTAGTGGTAAAGGTTTTGTGTAAAACCTTTAGGGTCACGGGTTCATACCCAAGCCTTGATATAATATATTTAAGGGTCTTAGAGCCTTGGGGCTCTTAGTCTTGATTTGCTTAGACCGTTCTATTTTTTTATTTCATTTTTCAGATATCTTCAAGAGGTGTCTTCATGGAGGTACCTTTGTAGAGGTACTGTATTGGCAGTTTCAACTGCTACTTGTTCCTGTTCTGGACAGTCACAAGTCCAACGTTTGTGACTGTTTAGACAGACACAGTTGCTTATATGTGAAGCAATTTCATGGGCATCATTAGGAGAGGAATTTTTTATTCAGTCAAAAACAAAAAATCTGAGTCACAAACATTTTTTTGGTTCGCTAAAAGGAGATAGTATTGTTGTGCTGCTTACTGCATCCACAAAATTGTTGTATCCTGAAGATAGACGTCCTAAACTGTGAGCACCATCTACAGGGACGATACTATTTTAGCCCATTGCACAACCTGTAAGACTCGGTCTAAGTTTTGTGTAATCTTAACTTTCTATATTCTGTACATTTTGATGTAATACATTGTTATTATTAATAAAATACGTTATTCATTTTCTTACAATAGTTGCCATTGAAAATAAAAAAAAATTAGGAAACGATGAAAGCAAATGAGTTTTAAAAGTTTTGCAATATGAAAGTCTAAAAGTAATGAACAAATTTTTACTTCGTCATCTCTTATATAAATTAACAAATACTTAGTTATAGTAAGCTATATTAATTACACAATATCTAAATCAACATTTTCTTACTGGCTATGGTAAGAAAATAATTTCTTACCAGTTATGGTAAGAAATATTTAAATAAGATACTTCATACCAAATTTAGTCGAAGGAGACTTGACAGTTTTCAATATGTACAATTAGTTTTTTCTCTTTTTTTAAACTTTATTCATAACCTTTTAGTTAAGCCATTGCATTAATTATTAACTATATGCTTCAATTTTCATTTCGATTTGTGAGTACTGAATCTCATATAAAATCTTATTATGATTAATTAAAGTAACACTAACAAACCTTGATCTTTAATCACAATCTACAAAGAGAGGGGATCTTGGAGCAACATATGGCTGACAAATTTATCCTTACATTATGTTCACAACCCCCCACAATGCCCATCAATTTACATGTGGTGCATGGCTATTATTCGTTGCTTTTTTCATACAATAAAACAAAAGTATGCTTTACTAATACAAACATTTAAATTACCAATCCAATAGTCTACTTTGAATGTTCATGTTTAACTGTTTTGTAGAATTCATTCACTAATTGTGGTGGGAAAAAACTATTCATCAAATATGCATATATTGCACATCAAATTAGCTCTCAAAATTTTACGGTATATATGCATGCGCATAGTTATTAAATTTTGAGATAGTAAAAATACGGAATCTTATTTGAAAAGTTTTATGCTGAGTATCATATGGTCAAACATTTCAATTTGGGAGTGAAAAGAAAAGAGTTAAGAAGGAAAGAACCAATAATATTAAATTAATTAGTATCCACTGAGTCAAGTAACCAGGTTTCAATCTACCTGAGAAATTCAAAACTGTGATGCATAGTTTAAAGTATTGTTTAGGTTATTTGGAATTGTATTATGGTTTACAAAAGTCTCTTTGGTTTATTATAGGAAGAGCTTTTGATTTTATTCTACATTTTCTAAGATGAATGTTCTACTCATACATGATTTAATATCTTTAGTAGTGTCTTATTTGTATACTTTGATTGGATAAAAATGATCATTCATATGCAGAATGTCTATGTGTTCCATTATTAGTTAAATTAATTAGCATTGAATTTAAAGACTCCTTTGTTTTGTCAATATCTAACAGCAATCTGGAAAACTATGCAAGCATCCTTCATATGACGATCATCATTGTTCCTAATGTTTCTTTCATGTTGAAAATTGGAAAAAAAAAAATATAATGTGTGTTATGAAGGGCATGTAATGAGTTTTTTATTGATTTCATAAAGATATTTGTTAAAGAGTTGTAACTGTTTTCCAGTCCGCAAATGTTCTTTAAGATCTGAAGATTGTATTAAAAAATTATAATTTGGTAGTTTTCATCCGTAAAATGTTATCTCAGATTTGTAAATTTGTATTATGGGCTATTAAGAGAACTTGTAATGAGTTTGCATTGCCTGCATAAAGATTATTTCAAAGAGTTACAACTTAAGAAATATAATTAATTAACATTTATAAAGTAATTAATTTTCAAGATTAATTACTTTTGCAAAATAAATTTAAATAGTAACATTTATAAATTGATAAATTTAGCAGTTGTCCAAAGCACACCTTGCTAAACACAAAGAAATCAAAAGGGGAAATATGAGCAGTGCTTAGTTGGATCTTCCATCTGTGATGAGATACAGTTGAGGCTCGAAGAAAATCTACCACGGATGCAGGTTGAAGAAGCTTTGGTAGGCTCTTGCTTAAAGAGAGAGAGTGAGGGTTTGAAAAGAAAATATGAATTTTTGATTGTGTTGTGCAGGTGAGAAAAGATGAAAAAGTATGATGGTACAATGTTAATGGATTTGTTTTTTAATAGATAACCAAAATGGGAAACAATGCACCAGAAGAGCTTAGATAGCTAGCTTGAGGTCGAAACAATTTGGTGAAAAGTATGATGGATACAATGTTAATGGATTTATTTTTTATACAAATGAAAGTGATAGGCTTCGTAAGTCTCAAAATAGTGGAGTCATGGTAATATCAGAGAGAACAAGTTATGCAAATGCAGGAGATAGAGAGATGACTTGCTATTGGATTCTCAAAGATATCATTAAGATGAACTATTATGAGAAATTCAAAGTTATTTTATTCAAATATGATTGGATTGAACCTACCAACGGTGTCGGGGTAAATGCTTATCGATATGGACTTACACTTGTTAATTTTTTGTGTTTGACTCATACAATAGATCATTTGAAGCACGAGTCATTTATCTTTGTAACGTAAGCACATTTGGTATATTATGTTGAGGATCTAAAGGATAAAGACTGGCATATCGTTGTCTATACAAGACCTAGAGATTTGTATGGCATGAGAGTATTAAAGCTGGAAAGTGACACCAGAATTCATCATAACGACAAAATTCTCAATGAACAAAGTCTAGAAGACGTAATCTTAGTTTGAGTACATGTTGATCGTTTGACGTTTGAAGACATGCATATGACTACAATAATGATCATAATAAAAACATTTTTGAAAAATGTGATTGAATGTTTTATAAAGAGGTATCTTTTTATATTTTTTAAGTGATAAAAATATAGTAGTAAATTATCAAATATATTCATGATGTATTAACATGTGCAGGATTACACCATGAGATTGTCGAGATGTCAATTAGCATGATCAGATACTCGAGTTGATATTGAGTCTCCTATTGAATCTGGAGGATCAGATCCACATCATGTTATAGATGTGAAAATACAAGGTTTGTTCACTTTTGTTCAAGTTAATTAGAATAATAAAATAGTGTTCCATTTAACTATAGTAATGCTATTAAATATTTTGTTAAATAAGGCTATCTCAGCGGCTTACACGTGGACGGATACGACTGTCATCCATTTAGGCTAGATCAGTCGATGATGGAATACATGTGGCTTTCAATGAGGATGGTCAGGCCATTGGTAACAATAAAGACAGGCCATTGGTAACAATAAAGAAAAGTTTATATATTTTTAAAATTTCGTTGCTAGATCACATAATATTTTGCCCATACATTACGATTGGAAGCATGTGTCACATTATCATAAAGATCAATCGTGGGATATTGTGAAGGTATGGATACTAATTAATATTGTTATGACACTTGTATGTTTATGTATATATATAGGATTTTCAATTTTACTAATTAAATCTAACAAAAGATTTTCTTATTGTTCATTTTTATTTAAAACATTAACAATTTTTTAATAACAGCTATCCTTACATTCTATAGAGATGTTTGGAGAATCACTGTCAGAGCTTGAAGAGCTTAATTTATTAGATTCAGAAGATTCAAATTCTTCTAAATTTTCATTACTACTTTCATAATAATTTATAGTTTCTATAATTCTAAACAATTTTTGTTTTTCTTCGTCAAAAATTTTTAATTGATTAATTTATTTTTTACTTGAAAAGTATTAGAAAAAAATGACCATTCAGCCACATTTAAAACACTTATTTTATTTTTATCAACAAATTTTTTATTGAATTTTCTTCTTAAATAATTTTTATTCTTAGAAAAGTATTTGTTAAAAATTATATTTTTATTTTTGTTGAATTTTTAAGGTTTATAAATTCATTTAGGATATTTTTTCAATTATTTTTACATGATGTTGAGACTTGAAAGAAGCAACAAACTATGTTGATTTATAATTTTCTTTACTAGGGATTTTAGGTATATTCTATACCATATGATCTATATGATCATCTGTTAAATATTTAAAATATTCTTCATTAATTATGTCTAGTATTGTATTTATTGTAGATCTATTACTACAAGAAGAATTACTTCTAAATATCTACTCATGACTCAAGATAACTAAATTATTCTTATGATTAAAAATTTCATCATGTATTTTGATTCTTAAACCTGCTAAGACTTCTACAACCTCCTAAGAAATTTAACTCTTCTCTCATTTACCTTTACAACTATCCTACCCTCAATATTTACGTATCTAAAAGGTCTTATTGGGTGCCTAAAGCAAACCTATTAGAAACTGATACGTCAGATTTACATATTAAAAAATCAAATATTATAAAGAAATAATCAATTATAAAAATAACCAGCCACTTGGGCGGAGAGTCAAATTAAATAAAAATAATTATTCAAGTAAACAATTAAGAAATAATAGCAACAATAATCAGCCACATGAGCGGTGAAGAACAATAATTATGCAGTAATAAATTGAACAAGTATTAGACAGTAAAATACTCTACGAGGTTTGACTTTGATATCAAAATAGGCGTATTTTACTATTTTTGTATCAGAGCTAAACCTAGAGGTGGTCTGATATCACTTTGCAAACAAATTAGCTTTTAATCAATGAAGGACAACCCACTCCAATTCAACGTTCAACTGAAGATATTGATGATACTCAGCAATACATGGATGGTACAGTTAAAATTAATTTTTAATCTTCTAGTTCTAATCCTCAAATTAGAGAGTTTAGCCAGTCTAGCACTCCTAAGAATTCATTTTCTGAATCCACTACCAATATTAGTCAAGATTTTAGAATCTATCAATTGGAACAATAATTAAAAACTTTAAAAATAAAAAATTTAAGCCTTAAAGGCATAGCCATAAATTCTCAAATCAGTTAGTCAATCTTTGATAATAATACTGAATAATCTAATGAAACAGAATCACCAACTCAATCTGATTTTCAATGAGCCTTACCTCCTGTAAATCCCCAACTCTTAGTTTTGAATTTAGGCAACTTAAACTAAGAATACAAACTTGATTAGGAAGGGTTAACCCAATACATGAATGACACAGTCAATCACAATAGACGAAATACGTTTAGAAAGATATACAATATGGATCAAAGAAAAATCACCATTGCTGAATGGAAGGCATTCATGTAAGAGTTTAGATTTTATAAGTTTTTCCTTGATTATATCAAGGATATTTATGAAAAGAATATTAAAGTAATTTCCAAGACCAAATAAGTCAAGAAAGACTCCAGTTAACTGACTGCTAACCATCCCCCACCTGAAAAAATTATAGTTAATCATAAAAATTCTTTGATCACTACTTCTCCTTTTAAGATTCAAAGGGAGAAAACCCCAATAAAAAGGTTGTTGAATAACTTAATTACACTAATAAAAGTTCAGTAACAATAGAAAAATAATTAGATAAAATTTAGAATAAGGTCGATGATCCTCATGAGCCCAAATCTAATGAATCTCTTAAAAACCCCTTTAATGAATATTTCAGATACAACTGCCTTAAATATCATTCCCCTCAATAAAAAGATTGATAAAATGCTTCAAGAATTGAAGAATAGATCTGTTGAGCCATTTACTTCTATTAAGGTAATTAACCAAGATAGTAGTTCTGATTCAGAAAGCCATGGGACAAATTCCACCTCAGAATCATTTGTAATTAACGAATCTTCAAACATTAACAATATTGAAGAAACTTTTAAATATTAATGAACTGGAAAGGAAGTGGCAGAAAAAGCATATTCCTCCAGATATTCAAATTATTGAATCTTCTTTAATTAAACAGTTTTATGTCTCTAAAGAGAAATATAAAAATGAAATATTGATGGTCTTTCAGAAAAGGAAATCCTCAACAAATTACAGCATATAGTCATGGTGGCTAACAATTATATCACCACACACAATTTGCCTCACAATGAGGTAATAAAGCTTTTGGTCACAAGATTCACAGGAATGCTTCATTCCTGGTGGGAAAGGTATCTCATTGAAGAATCTAAAAATACAATCCTTACAGCAATAAAGATTGATGCTGAAAGAACCTCAATCCATAGAGAGGATCAGGAAACAATGTCTTATGCCATTGATATACTTTTCTACACAATAACTGACATTTCATTGAAACGCCAAGTAATGTTACTTCGCGTATCAATGACCAATTAACCAATATTAGGTGTCCTACCCTAAATGACTTTGACCGATATAAAAATGTATTTTTGTCTAGAGTAATGTCTAGGGATGATAACAATCAACCCTTTTGGAAGGAAAAATTCATAAATGACTTACCAAATTTGTTTGCTCAAAAAATTAGAATAGTCAATAGTGATGACCTAAAAAATATAAACTATAATAGTCTCACCTAAAGTACAATTATCACTACAATATAAAAAGAATGTCTAAGAACGTGTATAGACACGAAAATTAATAAACAAATTAAAAAAAAAAAGCAATCTGCCAAATAAGAATTAGGTAATTTCTGTGAGTCATATGGATTACCCGTTGTTGCTCCTTCCCAAAAGAATAGTAAAAATTCTCATCTCTTAGGAAAGAGCATGAAAATGGTCAATTATTTTTGCAATTGAACATCACATTGAAAAATGATATAATTTCCTTCACTTTGGTTTAGTCTAGATTGGAGTTAAACCACTCACAATGAGATGCCTAAATATCTTTGTCTTATTATCCTTGCGAGATGCAGATAAATTTTAACTACAGTATATTAGGATTAATTAAATCCTCACTTTGTAATGGTCCAATACATTTTTGATTATTTTTCAGATTTGTCTGCTAGTCTAACAGACCCAATATGCTTAACTTTAAATATCAAAACTAGTGGTTACTAAAATCTTTGAAGGTGCCCAACCTCTAGCTTTGATTTTTAGAATACATTACAAAGTAATCAAAATCAATATGAATTTTCAAGTCATCAATAAAAGTCCAAAAAAATCAAACAGTGTTGATTCAATCTAGCGAAAGTAATGCTAATATTAAAGTACATAAAACCATTAGGTAGTCTGATATTACTTTGCGTACAAATTGGCTTTTAACCAATAAAAGTCAACCCACTCCAATTCAATGCCCAACTGAAGATATTGATTATATCCAGTAGTATATAGATGGTACTACCAATATTAGTCAAGATCTTAGAATCCATCAATTTGAATAAGAATTAAAGAATTAAAAAATTTGACAAATATTTTTCTAAGAGTAAAAAATATTCAATAAAAAAATTTGATAAATGTAAAATTAAGTTTTTTAAATGTGGTCACAATAGTCATTTGTCTAACACTTGCCAAGTAAAAAATAAAATTAACTAATTAAAAATCTCTGACAAAGAAAAATAATAATCATTTAAAGTTATAGAATCAATATATTACTATGAAGTAGTAATGAAAATTTAGAAGAATTTAAATCCTCAAAATCTGAAGAATTAAACTCTCCAAGCTCTAACAATGATTCTTCAAACATCTTTATAGGATATAAGGATAATTATTGTCACAAAATTGTTAATGGTTTAAAAAAAATTGAACAAAAAGAAAATCATTTGTTAGATTTAATTAGTAAAATTGAAAATCCTGAATTAACTCAATAATACCTTAAAAGACTTAGTAAGGTAATTCTAAAGAAAGAAATTCTAAGCTAATAATAATACTACAAGCATTTCACAAACACTTGAAAAATTCAACAAAATTAAAGGAAAGGAAAAAGAAGTTACTCTTGAGGAACTTCAAAAAGAAATAAAAAATATTAAAAATTAAATGGAAGAATTAAAAGATTCAAAAACAGAAATAAAAAAAATAATTAAATCTTTTAAAAATATAAATTGAATTAAAAATCATGAATATAGTGAACTATGATAACTTAGTAAATCCTCAATTTTGAATGATGAAGAACATGTAGTCAAAATCCAAGATGATGATAACTTCATTCAAATCATTAATCACATCAAATTAAAAAAATTACACATAATGATCAGAATATCTATCCAAGATTTTGATTTCACTTTAATAACTCTTATTGATTCAGGAGCTAATTTGAATTGTATGTAGGAATGATTCGTTCCTACCAAGTATTTTAAGAAGACAAAAGAATTTTTGTCCTGATCTGTAAATGGTACTAGAATGCATATCGATTATGAAATCCTTTAAGTTCATATTTGTTAAGACAATATATATTTTAAAACATCATTTGTCTTAATAAAAAATATGACAGACCAAATTATTTTAGGTTTACCATTCATTTCTCTGATGTATCATTTTACAACAGAACATGATGGGATAATTACTTATCACATGGATAAACATGTCAAATTCAATTTTTTTTCCTTTTTCTCACAGTGAGAAATTGAAAACTTTAAAAGAAAATTATGTTTATAAAATTGTGAATTTAAATTCTTATAAAGAAAAATAATTAGGTTTTTTACAAGATGAAATAAAATTTAAAAGAATTAGAATAACTCCAGATTGAAGTATAGGTCAACAATGTTGGGGCATTTTTGGTAGCAAGCAGGGGAGCAAAGCTTGGCAAGGAATTGTGGTTCAAGAAGTGCATCGGACGAAATTCCAACCGAATTCTGATCAACACCACACGATTTCACACATTGATCGATCCTTTTACAATAGAACATGATGGGATAATTACTTATTACATGGATAAACCTGTCAAATTCAATTTTTTTTCTTTTTCTCACAATGAGAAATTGAAAACTTTAAAAGAAAATTATGTTTATAAAATTGTGAATTTAAATTCTTATAAAGAAAAACAATTAGGTTTTTTACAAGATGAAATAAAATTTAAAAGAATTAGAATAACTCCAATCCTGCTCTTCAAAAGTAAATTAAAATCTTTGAACAAAAAATTTGTAAAGAATTATGTGCTGACACTCCGAATGCTTTCTGGCACAGGAAGCATCATACTGTCAGTCTGCCTTACATTAAGAAATTTGATGAAAAGAATATCCCAATAAAGGCATGACCAATTCAGATGAATTCTGAAATATTTGAATTCTATAAGAAGAAAATTACATAACTTCTCAATAAAAATATTATTACGAGGAGCAAATCCCTTTGGTCTTGCTCGGCCTTTTATTTCCAAAAGGCCAGTGAAATTGAACGAGGAGTTCTTCAATTGGTAATAAATTATAAGCTCCTTAACAATGTTTTGAAATTGATAAGATATCATATACCAAACAAAATAGACGTAATCAACAAGTTTGGAGATGTTGTATTCTCTAAGTTTGACATAAACTGGATTCTGGCAAATCCAAATAAATGAAAATGATAAATACAAAACTGCACTTGTAACTCTATTTGGTCATTACGAATGAAATGTAATGCCTTTTGGTTTTAAAAATGCTCCAAGTGAATTTCAGAATATAATGAATGAAATCTTTAATCAATTTACTCATTTCTCAATTATTTATATTGATGATTTTTTTTATTTTTTCTAAATCAATAGATCAGTATTGGAAACACCTTGAACTATTTGATAGGATAATAAAGCAAAATGGTTTAGTTATCTGCAAGTACAATTAAATTATTTCAATCTAATGTTAGACTTCTAGTATTTGAAATATATCATTTCATTATTAAACCAATTGATCGAGTCATACAATTTGTTGATAAATTTCCGATGAGATCCTTGATAAAAATAAAATAACAAAGATTTATTGGATCATTGAATTATATATCTGATTTTTACAACAATTTGAGAATTGATTGCAAACCTCTTTCTGAAAGGATAAGAAAAATCTCCCCCCATGGATAACTATCCATACCAATATAATTAAGAAAATTAAAACTCATGTTAAGACACTTCCTTGTATTGCATCCTTACTAATAATTTTTTTAAAATTATCGAAATTGATGCCTCTGAACTTCGATACGTTGGACTCAATCACAAATAAGTTATAGTACTATGAAGAAAGAAATTTTATCTATTGTATTATGTATATAAAAATTTCAAAATGGCTTACTAAATCAAAAAATTCTCTTGAAAATTGACTTTAGATCTGCAAAACATGTTTTGAAAAAATATGTTAAAAATATTGCTTCCAAACAGATTTTGTTTTATGGCACTCCATTCTTAGTATTTTTATTTTAATATTGAATTTATTCAAGGCATTAATAATTCAATTATTGACTTCCTTACTCATAAATTCCTACAGGGTAGTCAAGATGGGGTCTAGGCCCCATACCTTAAAAACTGAAATTAAATGGGAGTTTTCGACTCCACAATTGGCCATTGAGGTCCAAATTAAATAAGAGTCTTCTACACCCAGACAAGCTCAATTAACAATACTTGGGCCCATCACACTCAACTACCAATCAGCTATGGTCAACCAATTTGACTCATTCTCAATTACTCAATATTTCAATGCACAATTAGTCAATCAACCGATTACAAAATACAGAAAAACATCATCTTATTTCAGAAAAATCTCCAGCAAAAATCTATTTCATATTGAGCCTATATTTGCTCATTTAAAAGATCCTCCTAAAATAACAAGAGCCCATTTTCTTCTAGATTTCTACTTTGTCTCTGGCCACAAGGATAAAAGTCTCAGTTTCTACATAGATTTTCTCTTAGAAATAAAGTCCATTAATATTAGCCCAATAAAAAATTTTAAAGGAAGGATCTTCTATCATTCTTTCTACATTCTCAAAATTATAACTATGCAAGAATGGAAATCCCATCTTCAAGTCTCCAAATTCTTTTAAATAAAAAATAATATAATTATTTTGACTATATTAATACTTGGCACATGATTTTCGTACATCAAAATAATAATTTTTCTCACTCGTGATTTTTAAATTTTGATAAAAACTTTAAAATTAGTTTTTCAAATTGGTTCTTAAGATAGTGGACCATTCATGGTCCCGTCTTAGAATTATTCCAATCAATTTTCAACAAGGTTTTAATTTATTCTAAAAATATATAAACCATCATCAATTGAGGCTTATTTTCTCCAATTACTCTGCTTTTCAAATAAATATAAAATACCTTGAATCTTAAAATGTCAATACTCAGTTGAAGATGAAATCCTCACCAGATAATATTATGTTAAATGGTGGGACAAATTCAATATCCAGAAAATAATTGCATCCATCAACCACGAATTTACAAATATCCATCCCAATATGAAATTGATAAATTCTTCTACCAAAGCTTCATTAAAAATTAATGAGCCCATTAACCCAGATCCATAAATTAAACCATCTAGTTCAAATTCATCCAAAGAATCCAAACCTAAATTCAAACCCTCTTCAAAGGGAAAATTAAAGGCAACAAAGCCTAAATCCAAATTGAAGCAAGAATTAATCCAAAAAAATGCTTCTCTCTTTTAAAAGGCAATAACAATTCTGACTATGAATCATTTATAGAGCCAAGTCACTCAACTAAACCAAATATTCAAAGAGGCCAATCATCAAGGGCTTCCCCTCGGTATTTGATGGATAAAAATAAACTAAAGGGTTGCATCCTACCACAATGAGCTTATGACAAATTCCAAGACTCTTAAGACTCGTTTGATGATATTAATCTAAGTGATGATGAATTAAAAATAATTTACTTTTGAAAAAATGGCATTGGTTGAATAAACAAGAAATCAGGAAAGTTGAAATAGTATGTTCAAATGCCATGATGGCTCTTCAGCATAATGGAACAGTCATGATGATTTCCAACATTGGTAATAATGACTTCTCCAACAATCAATAATCAAAGTACAAGTATTCAAGATAGTAATTATCAAGGAATGGCAACAATGACCTTTCAAGACTAAAGCAATAGTGAAGATGTGAAGTCCAAGATTACAATTATCAATGAATCTTTGTAATTTATCATTTTCTGCAATTATTATACAAGTTGTCAAATAATTAGGTAACTATTTTTCCTTTTACTTTAATTAGTCAAAAGTAGAAATGTAAAATATTTTTACTTTTATAGAAAAGAATAGTGCGGGTAAGTGATGGGGGTTCCTATGAACTCCATTTTCCTTGCCTATGAATTGGTTGCACTCTCTCATTTATTCCTCAGCTGGTTTTGCACTTTTAACAATTTTGAGAGAAAACTTGTTTTGAAAACAAAGCATTCTTCGTCCTCCTCTTTTGTAATCTTTTCTTCTTTCTTCTCAATATTAATTAGTGAGCGGGAGCACTAATTAATTATTACAAATTAATTTTTTCAATACTTGTATGTTTTAATCTTACTTCAATAAGTGATTTTACTTATTTCAATACCCTATCTTTAAATTATACGCAATTTCTCCTCTTTTGTTTGAAGCAATTTTACTTGTTTCAATACCCTATCTTTAAATTATGATTAAATATATGCAATTTCACCTCGTTTGGTGTGTGTGTCTGTGTATAATTGTGTACTAATTTTTTGTAGTCAAAATATATTGTCGATGAATGTCATAAAGAGTACATTTTGAAAAGCTTAAATAAAAAATGGAAGGATGAGAAGCACAAAAGATGAGATATGTAACGAAATATTGAAATAGAAGAAGAGGCATCGCTACACTAGAATGAGTCTATTCCAGAAGAGAGCTTCATAGCAATAGTCCATAAATGATACTCAGAAGAAGGAAATGTATGGCTTTTTACTCTACATCTATGACTAATTGTATATAAAATAAAGCAATTCTTATTTCCCTATCAGAATAGAGGCGTTATGATACTAACAAAGCATCACAGAATAAGAAAAACACTCTCCCACGTTGAGATGTACTAGTTTAGGGGGGGAAAGTAGTAATGGTAAACTCTAGACTTTATAAATTTAATCATTTTAGTTTTATTTTAAAATATTTTAATCATATGTTCTCATCTGATAGGCAAAAGAACTTCAAAGAGACCCCTCAAGAATTGAGTTGTTTATAGCCTCACTTAAGCGGAAAAATAGAACTTATGCGAATGAAAAAACTGCAAACATTATTATAAGTATAAGTTATAAATATCTATACAAAGTTTTTAAATTTTTATTGATACTAAGTCTCGAATTTGTACTGTGTGCTAAAAAAAGAAAACTTAAAGAGTGCATGAATTAATTCTCGGATGGTGATTACGATCAAATTTCATGAAATGATGCGCTCTCACAAGTATTGGGTCCAGAGCATCATGGACATGTATGTTCATTATGAATCGGACCAACTCCATCTAAAGTGTTCACGCGTTACCGTGGAGAATCTTCCCGCAAGATGCTTGCATTTGAGCTGGAAGCTCAACGCAAACGAGTGTCCGATCTAGAGGCTTGATGTGCACGTGATTTCATGGAGGCTCAATGTGCACGAGTGCCTGAGTTGGAGGTTCAATGTGTAGGACTGTGTGAGTTGGTGGTTGAATGTTCAGAGATGCGTGCTCAACTAAAATTAGTTATGAAATTTATACAAGACTCTCGTAGAGGGTAGGGTAGGGTTTTATGTCTTGCTCTTTATTTAATACTTGTGAAATACTTTGTTATTATATATCTTTTCTAATTCATAGGTCAACGTTTGATAATTCATGTACACTATAAATGTGTAGGATGAATACTGTTGTGACTGTTGTGGATATACCTGTTAAAAATTTTATATACGCAGAATTTTTTAGAATAGGTGGCAATATAAAATGACAGTTTGAAAATGACATACCTTTCGCGACGGTTAAGGAACCATCGCTAAAAGTGTTGATGAACTGACTTTTGCTATGGTTATGGTAATTGTCATTAAAGATAACCAATCATGATGGTTGGAGAACTGTTGTGACAGGGGTGATTCAGTGACGGTTAAGATAATCATCGTTATAGACGTCCAATAGCGATGGTTTTTTAACCATCTTTACAGCCTACTGGATGATGTAAATCAGCAACAATTCTTGCCAACCGTCGCTATAACTCTTTATAACGACTAATATTAATCGCTGCAGTAATAAAATTGACCATCACAAAAGACAACATTTTAGCAACGCATCTCCGACGATTGCCAAAATTGCCGCAATAGGTACTACGACGGTGACTGTCACGACAGTTCTCCAACCGTCGCAAAGTTAAAAACCATCATCACAGATCAAAAACTATCACGGTTGACTTGTTTTCTTGTAGTGAAACTATAACTTGATCTATATGTAGTAGTTGATGATTGATTAATATTAATAACAACTGTTATCATTACAAAAATGTTACATATTTTTAGAAACTGTTGTTCTCATTTTTAATTTTATTATTATATTGTTGAATGGCAAGATTACATTTAATCACCACTCATTTATTTGTTATAATAAAGATATATGAATTAATAGAATTTGTCAGATATTTAAAAGTTGTGTGATGATTTCTATAAAGCACAAACAATTAATAATATATATATATATATATATATATTAGTGATAAATATGTATATAAATGTTAGATCTGCGCATATTTTAATTTACTTACCACGTATGAAGCAGGAGCTTTTCGAGTAGTATATGTTAAATCTATATATATATTTTAATTTGCTTATCACGTCTGAAGTAGGAGTTTCTCGAATAGTATATTTAAATCTACAATATATTCGGCACATACAAACTCACACGGATAAAATCGTCTTTCGAAAGACTACTTCTCCTATAAACGATTTTCTTCTTGAGTGAAATAGTCTCTTTGAAAGACAATATCCGTGTGAATGCATACGCACTAAAATCGTCTTGATAAGAGACTTCTTTTTTTTCTTCTTCCCATAGCACGTATATTATCTTACAAATGCTTGGGAACAACCACCTATAGTAAACACAGCCCAAGTAATTGCAAACTTTGAAATGGGTAAAGAGGTAAGCACAAATATTTGTACAGTATAACGAACCATAATGGGAGAGTCGGTTCGAGGGCGGTAGGAGAGATGATGTGAGATAGGAAGAAGTTAAGTGAGAGAATTGTTTGAGTCCAATAGAGCAAGTGTTTAAATGTCTGGTAGAAATTTGTGTGTTCAAATACTCTTTTCAAATGACGATTTCGGCGCTGCATGCAGAGAGTTCTTCACGCCAGACTGCCAGAGAAATTATATTTTGAAAATACCATTTATTAGGAGTTATTTGGATAAATGTGCTCATTTAATTTTGTGAGGATTTTTATATACGTTTTTAAAAAATCAGAATTCTATATCCTCAGCACACAGTTGAATTAAATATTAATAATTTTATCAAATTTTTTTATATTCTCGATACACAATCAAATCAATCACTTCATCTCTTCTTCTCTACTTCTTCTCCTTCCCTTTTATTAAACAAAGCTCATATTTTTTCATTTTTCTTTTTCTTCATCTTCTTCTTTTTCTCATTATAATTATTATTTTTCTTATTATTCAATGGGCTCTATGATTTTTCAGCGAGAAAGTGAGTCACTATTCTTCTTCTTTTTCAACAAGAGTCATTTTTATTCTTTAACGAGACTCATTCTTTTTATTCTTCTTCTTATTCAAAGAGAAGCACTCATATTCTCATTCTCCTATTTTTTGAACCCTTCAAGTAATGATTTTGACTCTGGAAGTGAAAAAATAACTACTTGAATGGCTTAAATAGTTGTCTCAAACTACTTGAACCCTTAAAGGAATGATTTTGTTTCTGAAAAACAAGACGTAACTACTTGAAGGGTTCGAGTAGTTGTATCTGACTACTTGAACCCTTCAAGTAAGTAGTGATTTTAATTATGGAAGTAAAACAAGTGACTATATGAAGGGTTCAACTAGTTGCATATGACTACTTGAACCCTTCAAGTATTGATTTTGATTATGAAAGTTAAAATAAGTAACTACTTGAAGGGTTCAAGTAGTCAGATACAACTACTTGAACCCTTCAAGTAGTTACTTGTCATGACTTCCAGAATCAAAATCACTACTTGAAGGGTTCAAGTAGTCACATGTTTTCTGTATAAATCACTACATAAAATAAAATGACTACTTGAAAGATTCAAGTAGTCTTTTTTAATAGTATTTTTTACTACTTGAACCCTTCAAGTAGTCACATGTTTTCTGTATAAATCACTACATAAAACAAAATGACTACTTGAAAGGTTCAAGTAGTCTTTTTTAGTAGTATTTTTTACTACTTGAACCATTCAAGTAGTCACATATTTTCTGTACAAATCACTAGATAAAACAAAATGACTACTTGAAAGGTTCAAGTAGTCTTTTTTTTCAGTCAACACATACACCAGGCCACTACTTAAAGGGTTCAATAGTTGTTTATGACTACTTGAACCATTCAAGTAGTTATTTATGACAACTTGAAGGGTTCAAGTAGTTTTTTTTCAATCAATTATTCATGCACTAGGTGACTACTTGAATTGTTCAATTTAAAAATATTATATCTTCTTCTTCTTTATTTTTCAACGAAACTTTTTTTCTTCTTGAAAGGTTCAAGTAGTTTTTATGACTATTTGAACCCTTCAAATAATTTTTTTTTCAATTAACACTCATACACCAGGTGACTACTTGAAGGGTTCAAGTAATTATTTATGACTACTTGAACCCTTCATATAGTGATTTTTATTCTGGAAGCCAAACAAGTAATTACTTGGAACTATGTATAAAAAAACAATTACTTGTTTTTATTCAATAATAATCGAGAATGGAGTTTTCAATCTATTTTGTACGTATATTGTACATATTTGGCAATTCAATAAAAATTGCATATATTCTATGACTACTTGAATGGCTCAAGTAATTATTTTTTTACTACTTGAACTCTTCAAGTAATTTTTTTCTCTTGAAGTCTGTTGTCCAGTAAACTTGTCATTACTTAAAGGGTTCAAGTAATAATTTATTTTTTTTTTACCCTATTGAATTTTTCAAGGATTTGTGAAAAACTTGCAGTATCGCTATTATTAAACTTGGTATTTTCTTTTTTCAAAATTACATTTTTAAGTCTTTCAAAGTATTCTTGTTTTAATTCTGGATTTTCAATTTTACAAATTAAATCTAACAAGGGGATTTCTTGTTCTTCATTTTTATTTAAGACATTAATTTGTTGACAATAAGCCCTACATCCCATAGTGATGTTAGGAGAATCACTGTCAGAACTGGAGAATTTTGTTACAGAGGATTCAGAGGTTTCATATTCTGCTAAATTTTTACTATTACTGTCATAATAATCTATTGTTTCTAAGATTCTAAACAATTCATTTTTATCTTCTTCAGAAATTTTTAATTGATTAATTTTATTCTTAACTTGACAAGTATTTGAAAGATGAAATTTCTAACCACATTTAAAACATATAATATTATACTACTTGAACCCTTCAAGTAGTTTTTTTTCTCTTGAAGTCTATTGCCCAGTAAGTAAATCATTACTTGAGGGCTCAAGTGGTAATTTTTTACTACTCGAACCCTTCAAGTAATTTTTTTCCTCATGAAAGGAGAATTATTTTCTCATTAAAATATTTAAACTGTTTAAACAACCGAATAAGATGAATTTATACCGCTCTAAAAAACCTCTAAAATTAAAAGAGATAGAAACTAGGAAAATGCTCAAAATTACAACTGAAACAACTTTTGGGCTTTCGAAAGTGCTTAAAATAGTGTTTTTTGGACCCAAAATTAGGTTGTGATGGTTAAACCTCATCGCACATGTAGATCTCTGAATAAGCTTCGATTTGATATCTTACGGGCCATGTGGTTCCACCCGAGTCAAAAGTTATGCCTCCGGAAGTTGACATGCGCGTGTCACGATTCATTTGTTCCAGAAATTCTAAAGTTGCACCATCTGCATCACTACTCGAGCCCTTCAGTCAAAACTACTTGAAGGGTTCAAGTAGTAAAAAATTAATACTCAAACCCTTCAAGTAGTGACGAGTTTACTGGATAATAAACTTCATGAGTAAAAAAAATTACTTGAACCCTTCAAGTAGTTTTTTCCTCTTAAAAGTCTATTTGTCCAGTAAGCAAATCACTACTTGAAGGGTTCAAGTAGTAAAAAAATATTACTTGAACCCTTCAAGTAGTCATTTTATTTTATGTAATGATTTATACAGAGAGCATGTGACTACTTGAAGGGTTCAAGTAGTCAAAAAAATACTGCTTGAACCCTTTAAGTAGTCAAATTATATGTTATCGTCGGTTTTAGATGGAGGCATATAACTACTTGAAGGGTTCAAGTAGTGTTTTATGACTACTTGAACCCTTCAAATAGTTATTTTTTTTCATGCAATGATTTATATAAAGAGCATGTGACTACTTGAAGAGTTCAAATAGTAAAAAAAAATACTACTTAAATATTTCAAGTAATCATTTTTATCTCCTGTTAGTGAGCAATTTAGATACAAAAATTGACATCATTCACACAGTAATCAATCTTGAATCTCTCATCAGTTTATAATTACTTAAATTTTAATCAACAAACTTATAATTCAAAGAAGTGTAAAAGAATTCATAAAATCCAAACAAAAAAAATAGTTTTCTCAAGCCTTAAGTTTTCTCAAGAAACAAAACGACTATGTCATAATCAAAATCAGTGCGATTGAGAGGAAGAACTTCGCAGAACAGGAAAGCATGGAGGAAACAAACATTCGTTGCTTCGTTGAATAGGAAATCATGGAGGAAACGAAATAAAAAACATGGAGGAAACAATTGGGGGAAGAAGAAGAGTGAGAAAGTGTGTATTGATTTGATCTTTACATGAGGAAAAGGAAAAGAAATAATGATGAAAAAGAGAGTTGAAATTTTTTTTATATTGATTGTGGTGGGATATGGTGTAAAATTCTGAATTTTGAGAAAGGGGTATAAAAATTTGATTAAAATAAAAAGGGTATAGATTTACAAATAACTCATTTACAAGTGACATGATTGATAATATTTTAGAAATATATGGCAAATACTCAAAAATTCATTGAAGAAACAGAAACCTGCGGGTCTAGGAAACTTAAAAAAAACTGTCGCAGGCATGTGTCACCGACCTTCAAAAAGGAAGAACAGAGACACGTGGCTTGGGGCCTTGTGCTTGGGGAAAGCATCAAAGCCCGTAATAAACAAAAGCAAACGAAGTTAATTAAAGACAGAAGCTGAAATTGAATGTCTGGACACGGACGGTGGTAAATGCCCAAATCTAGTTTCATACGTTGAAGCCAGAATCTGATACTATCTACTTTGGCACGCGCTATACCATTGTCTCTACTCATATAAATATCCATATCCCCTTATCACTGTCAATAGGATCTCAATTCTCCAATTCTTTTGTCTCAACCTTAAAAGACAAAACTTCACTGGCTTTTCTCATCGCTCTGTTCCTGTCGTGTTTTTTCCTCTTTCTGCAAACTACATGAACGAGAACACATATTTTCTGCAGTAGAAATGGGTAAATTTTGGACGTTGATCTCTCAACTTCATTCTCTTTCTGGGTAAACTGTTCTCCTCTCTTTTCTCGTTTTTTCTTGTTTTGTTCTTTTTCTGGGTAAATGATTTTATCCTTCATTTTTTACCCATTTATATATTTGCTAAGGAATTGGAATTTTCGTTTACAAAATTTTGTTCTCACTATGTTAATGATTCTCACAGGCCCGCGTTGATGTTATTGTACCCCTTGTAAGTCTCTCCCTCTCTCTCCCTCTCTCTCCCTCTCTCTCTCTCTCTCTCTCTCTCCCTCTCTCTCTCTCTCTCTCTCTCTCTCTCTCTCTTAAAAATATAGAAAAGCATTAAGATTTTGAATCCTCGTGTTTGTGATGTAGATATGCATCGGTGGTGGCCATAGAAAGCACATCTAAATTGGATGATGAACAATGGCTTGCTTACTGGATCATATATTCATTTCTCACTCTCATGGAGATGCTACTCCAACCCATCTTAGAGTGGTAAGAAGTTACAAACAGAACAGAAACGAAATCCGATTAAATCATTTATTAATTATTTAATTACTACACAACCGAAAATGAATTTTAAAATTTTGAGTTAATTTATTTCAGTTTTTGTGTTGGAAATATTTAGGATACCAATTTGGTACTCGGTGAAGCTAGTGTTTGTTGGATGGTTGGTTCTGCCTCAGTTTAAAGGGGCAGCTTTCTTATATGAGAGATTTGTGAGAGAGAAAATTAAGAAATATGCAGTGGCAGCAGACCAACATCACAAGTCACCCAATGGCAAGGACAAGAACAAATTTGTGCAGTTCATTCTTCCCAACAAAGTAAATTTCCTCCCTCCTATTACGTTTTTCTCATTTTCTGATTCCTTATTTTCCGGGTCCTTATTGGTATAAGATTGATATTAGGGTCGATTTACTCTTAGATTACTCTTACATGTATTACGCATAAAGTGATCGAACGGTGGATCAACATCGATATCTGTAAAAATATCTTCTTTTTTCAATTTCTTCAACGTCAGCTTAGTTTAAAGTTTCAGTTTTAATTTTTAAAAATAATTGATTCTCTACCGTTTTCTTTTGAATGTATGAACAGGGAGAACATGAGTCTTAAAGAAGCTAATCTGAAGATGGGAAACGCATCCACCTTATCCGGATCCTTTTCTTTTAGCTTTATCTTTTGTTTTTTTTTCTTTGCTGGATTGAGTCTGAAATCTTTACCCAAGTTCAGATTTGCCGGTTTTAAAAGACTTCTCTTTGTCCTTCGCAAAAAAAATATAAAAAATAAGATATCCTTAGACCTTCGATAGCTTTATGTTTACTATATGTAAATACTTATTAACGAATTGTTATATTTGATCCTACAATTGGTTTGCTTCATGCAGCTCCTATCTTCCTCTACCTCCAGTAGATAGCAGTTGCAAAATGATATCAATTTCATATAAATCTCCACGTAAGGAAAAAGTGTATTCATGTCTTCATGTCGTTCGAAAAAAAAAGGGAAAAAATGTCATTGCGAAAACATAAAGAATTGACAGTTTAGTAATTCAGATGGGGCTGGTACTTCATAATGTCATAATGTCATAATGTAGTAATTCATAAACAAGGAATTGCATGACAAGAAGTTCCTGAAAGTTGCATTAATAGAAACTAGAGAGCTGCAGTGGGTGAATCTAAAAGAATCAATGAATGAATACTTACATAACGAACAAAAGGAAGAGCTGCTGGTCCAGTCCAGTTCAGAGCCCCTGTTAGAAATCTTGACGCTGGGTATCCAATTCAAATTGTCTTGAAACTGGTATTCTCACTGATGCCAGGTTCCACTCAAAACTGATCTCAATAATCTTCACTTGGGTCTTTCCGGCTTTCCACAAGTCGATGCCCGTAAAAACCCTTCAGCATTTAGTTTATCCATGGCTCCCTTCAGCATTCAGTTTATAGCTGGCAAGCCATGATCTGCTTTTCCAGCCCAAACGTGAACCCGGTGGCTTGCGGGACATTCCTTATTGTTGTGAATTTTCATGTCCTTCCAATAAAGAAGTTGTTTTGCCGAAGATGACTTGGAAATCATCTTCATTTAAGAATGTGAGAGCCATTTAAGGGGATACATCAATGGGGTCTAAAGAGGGATTTGTTGCTGTTTGAGGAGTCTCTGAAGACTTGAGTCTTCTCAAAAGCAACCAAGCATCAGTGTCCTGACATCCCTGGTTCATCTCAAGTGCAATAGGAAGATGAGATGCTTGACTCATTTCTACTAGCATCAGTCCCTTGAATGAAATTCAGAAACAAAAAAGAAGTTCGATTAACAAAATTACTTGGCAGATGGATCTAAGCAGAAGTAAAACGGGCATTATAATCTTCCAGCTGAAAATCAGGAATCTGAATTTATCTTACCTCAAAGTTTGCTAAGAACGCTTGGAATTGGCTGAGAGTCTTCTTCACATCAGTAACTACTTTTGTATCAGACGACGATAACGCAGCTGTCACATCCTTTGGAGAATGCCCTATAACTTTCTGTGCAAGCTGAACATAGCCATAAATTAAATATGTCTATGGAAAACTCACTCGGTCAATTGATCAAGATGTTTTTTTGACTTACATTATGATCGATGAGGACCTCGGAAATGAGACTACCATCATCAACATACACTTGAAGCTCATATCTCTGCTGATACTGAAATCTCTTTACTCCAGTCAGGAAGCACTACAGAACTCCTCGCAATTCAGCAAAATATGAAAATAGATGCATAATGACGCTTAATTATATACACTTGTCACAGCTGTAAGACTAGGGTACCGCTACCATGTTTGAATAACTACACAGTTTGAATTGGGTGTAAATTTCTAAATCCAGGCACATCCAATGTAAAACTTCAACGCATCATTTCCTACAGGACAAAAGCAAGGGGTTAAGTGAACGACAATAGGAGATACAGTTCCACATACCTTAATTTTTCCCCGAAGTGAATGTGTCTTTTCCTTCATTGCAGCCCACTTAGCAGATAAACTAGCTAAGTATGTGAAAGGGACTTCTCGATCACCAGACAATATAAATGGGTGTCCAACATCAGCCCTACAGACTTCCTCAAACGGTGAAACAGAATTGGACGGTGGATTAGTCACATTCTCGTCTCTGCTGGAAGCAAACGGCGAAACAGAATTGGACGGTGGATTAGTCACATTCTCGTCTCTGCTAGAAGGAGCAGTCTCTATATGGATATCGTGAATACCCGTAACAATATTTGAAGATTGATAGAAGGCAGCATTTTGTCCGTTACCGGGGACAGTAAACTCGTCATCTGCCCTACGAAGAGTGTCAAGGCCTGGCAAAATGAAGTCATCGCCAATTACCCTTATATGATTACTCACAAAATCTCAGTGGTTAAATGCTTAATCTTAACAAGTTCAACAAGGATCGACTCCTACACGATACAGGACACCAGAAGGCATCCAGAATACCATTACAACCACTTAAGATATCGAACAATTCATGGGAGTTACAGAACTCAAGAATCTGACTCCACGTCTTGTAAGTCACTTGAAATATGAAAACTCAACCATACATGTAGATAAAGAGAAGAATGGAGATACCTTGGTGATTTGACTCAATGGGGCCGGATTCCTGTGGTTCTGAGTAATTAGTATTCCCAAGACCATTAACAGTATTAGATGGCCATGCAGCAAGAGTCGCTCTAGTTGCCAATGGAGGAACCTCTCCTGTCCTCGTTCTGCATACGGACGGTTAAAACAAAGCCAATTATGATCTGATAAGAAAAACAAAAGTCACATATGCATCGCATATCAAGGGTAAGACACACAAATATGGAGTGATCAGTAGAAGCTCTCATCAGTTATCAGACCACCCTTTTAAACAAATAAAACATCTTTTGACTGAGATTATTAGTTTTGATCTACTGAATGCCGACAGAAAGAACAGTACTCAACAGTTTCCAAAAGTAATTATATTTTCATTTAGAGTAATCTAGTTTCATATTTATTAACATATAGTTCAAGTAAATATATCAAACATAGACAGTAATCTCAACAAGACCATAGATTGTTGAAAGCCAATAAATACCTTCTTCCCCTTGGTGGCTTGTTTATTTCATCAATAAGCCGCAGCCTTGCTGCATCCAATTCCCCAACCATTCCTCCTAGAACTTCAAAAGCTTCAGGAACCAGCATGAGAAGTCCATGCCTTATGTGTACATTACATATAATAACCTGTGAGTCAATGGATACTATACTTGGTATGAATTGATAAAACAAATAAGTGATAACTGTTAACAATCTAATGACTGAAGCAGCAAATAAATTATTAGACTTAATTCATGGTTCACTAATGTATGATCATCAGTAATGTATGCCAATCCATAGCTTGTACCACAACAATAATTAAGAAATACATTTAAAACGGTAATAGTTAGCTCATTTCCTAAGAGTTTTGGTATAAAGCATGAAAAGTAGAATAAACTGCTTCATGAGCCCTCAGAGTCAAGAACACCATAATATCCAAATTTATGAAAAAGTATTTTCTAGTAGTAAACGTTTGTCTTAGCAAGACTCACTCTTGTTATGGGGATGGAGAGAGACAGATCATAGAAACCTATGATTAATAAAGAGAAAAGAAAACCTTCAGTCCAGCTGGCGCCAAAACTTCCAGGGACTTAATGGGTCGGTATTCCATGCCAAAAACACGATGAACTCCATCTGTTATGGAAAGCTTGAGGCATCTCTTGATACCAAAAGGTGCTGTCTGATACCTACTTCGGAGAGGGCAACTAATGTTAATGATCTCATCAACCTGCAAACATCAACCAGTAAGAGCATACTAATGCCAAAAAGTGATCAAGCCCCGTGACATGTAGATTGATGACATATTGAGTCATATATTTTGTATATGTCAAAGAATGCAATAACTTGAATCTGGCTAACCCAAGTTTTTATTTTTATTTTATTTTATTTTTTTGGAGAAAAGTATAGTATCTCTGAAAAAGATTTGAAAGGTTACAAAAGGAGGGAGCAAGAAAAAAGTAAGGTGAAAACGCCATCTAACTAAGAAAGGGGACTAAAAGTATTAGTCCACTCCTGAAAAGAAAAACGTAAATATTTGTATCTCAATTGACAGGATTTTTTCATATTCCATTCTCAAAGTAGTTTCTATCTATTTTTAACCAACAAAAGAAAAGGCTTTTGAGCGAGTTAAGCATAACTCATACAATCCCTGCTTCGATCAATATAAAAGAGTTTGACTCCTCCCTCTCTTATGCAAAGAGAATTTATTGTCTTTATGAAATCCTCTCCTCATCAGGTTGTCAATTGTCAGATTAGCATTCCTAGCTGCAACTCAAGCCAAAACTGCTTGTCTTGGGGTAAGAAGTGGAAGGGGTTCCGGGTTTTTAGCATGAGTTTAAATATTCAGCTTCGGTATCTGTTGTTAAATCGTAAATGCAGGTATTAAAACTACACCTACATCTGATAATGTACAATTGAGATAAAATAGCATTTCAAACTATTCTGCAAACACCATAAAAACTATGGGAAGAAGTTGATCATTAGTAAGAATTTTAAAAGCCAGGAAAAGCCGAACCTGCAACACAAACGGCCCAGGGAGATCAACAAGGTGCATAGAGTCAACATTTTCAGGCAGGATACCGCCACCAGAGTAATTCATATCAGAAACTAAAAACTGCTCAAAACATAGCTTTGCTTTCATCGCAACATCGAGGCTCACAAAGCCTGGTATGGACCTCTCTAGGCCATCAACGCAAGTATCCAGCCACTCTCTCCTTAACTTCAACCCGAACCTCTGAAGAAACTCGCTTATTGGACAATCCGGGTTCCCGTTGGAAGCTTCTCCGGTACTAGGAGTCACCTGAGATGATCCAAGGGAAGAACGAAAGGAGTTCGTCTCTGTAGGAAGTGAAGGTGGCGATAAATTGTCAGAGACATCGATGAAGTCTTCGTCGTCGTCGGAGATTTGGAGGGGCTCAGAAATATTGCCGTTAGGAATAGGCTCTGTAGTATTCAGTGAGACAGGTTGGTGAATGACGACGTGTTCTTGAGGTTGAAGCTCAGTTTGGTGTTCATCTTGCAGTTGATGAACTCCATTTTCAGTATCTTCGTCGGAAGAGTAGCTCAGTTTGAGGCGTCTTCTGGGCATGTTCGCGATTCAGAAAAACTAGGGCTCTGGGATCAATTTTCCCTCCAATTTGTGCAAAATCTTTTTTTCCTTTTGAGTTTTTGGTGGCAGGGGTGGGATAGAGTCGTAGAGTCAAGAAATTACCAACCTCCCACCCCCGCGCATTTTAAACTTTGGAAACCCCGACCAGGGCCCACGCCTGCAGCTGGCCCATGGCTGTGACAGCTCGTGACAGTTATTTTTTTTTCATGAAAGTTACCTCACAAATTTTATAAATTTTAAGAGCAATAAAAATTAAAAAAATATAATTCGAACTCACAATATTTAGAAGATGAGTGTACGAGTTTAATTAACTATGTCAATTCAGTCAATCCACCATATCAGACTGTTCGTGATGGTTTCATTCTTGAAAAATGGCATAAATAATCTAATAATATATATAGTAAGTACACTAATGACCCCTTTTAAGATTACTAGTCGGAAAGTACGTGTTGAAAATTTTAAATTATATGATAAATTTTAAAATTATTATTAACATTGAAATAAATACATTATTTTCTGAAATGTAAATCTAAAACAAAAGAAAATAATAATGATAATTTTCTCATATTTAAACTTTTATTAGGAGCTTACACATTTATTTGTTTTATCAAAGCTCAATTTCTTTAGGGATGTGTATTTTTAAATTAAGTCTACATCCACAAAAAGCATAAACACCAAAAATTATATCTCTCTTGCACAATAGACAAAATACATGAGATTGAAATAGCGACAAAGCACGAACAAAGTAAGTTTCAATTTCAAGTAGATAAAGAGAGATTGAGCTTACACAAATAGTTTTTTACCATATTGTGTTATTTTGGGTAGGAGTATTCCTTGTCTTTTAGGTCAAGATTTTTGTATCCTCCTTATTAAGGATGGAGTGTCATTCTTTCGCTATATTCAAAATTTGAAAAAATTTCCTCCTAAACACTTATCTCCTCTATAAATACAACTCATTTCTCTTCACAAAACACAATTCATAGTCAAGAGATTTGCTCTTAAAACTCTATTAAATCTCTCTTAATATTTTGAGCGTTATACTTGTAAATTTTTTAAGTGAGCAAGATTAATTTTTTGTGCGTTTAGATTGGAGATTCTACTCTTTTTTAGAGAGTTATTGTAAGAGGTCACTTAATCTCGAAACACATAGCCTTGTGATGTTTAGTCGGCACCCATAAATCAATTAGGTTTATAAGGTTTAGTCTCCACCCTTAAGAATATCGTGGGATTAAAAATTTTCAAGGGGGCTTAGAGCGTGGACGCAGGGATATGATTTCCCGAACCACGTAAAAATATCGTGTGTCTATCTTCTTCTCATTCTTCTCTTTTTATTTTGTGTTATTTATTTTTTGCACTTTAATGTTTCGCACTTAATTCCCGCACTTTAAGTTTATGTAATTTATTTACTTTAACGCTTTTATCTATTACTTATTTATCTTTTCAAGAGTTAAACTCATAGACCAATGAAGTTTATTCTTAAACATTTATTTTCCACTTAAGTGCGAAAAGTTTTCTCAATTTGAACATGATCACCCAATTCACCCCCATCTTGGGTTACCGTATCGATCCTACATATCCATGTAGATGGACGGCTTGAGCAACATCAACAACTTGACACTAGACGATGTTAAGCCATCTTGAATAATGTCTCGGATACATAATGTTTATGAGATAGAAATACATGTAATAAGACAGACGAATGAGCCTTATCAAGCTTCATTGTCTAGAAGACAATTTCAATGCATACTTCATCACAGATGAGTCAGCAAGAACCACATATGTCTCGACACGATCATACATGTCTCAACAAGAGTCATACACGTCACCAATATTTATACATTTGGATATAAGTCAGTGACTTAACTTGGTTCCACTTATGAACCATGTCATTAGCCTCAATGACTTAGAGGGCATGGTGCAGCTCCTGGAGAAAGAGGTAGAAGACGTGCCCAAAACTTGGAAGACTCGCCTATCGTGGAGGGAGTCATACCTTTTGTGGCTACCGAATATGTAAACGGTGAAGAAGGTGTTAATGAAGAACATGCTAATAAAGAATATTTTTCACAAGTAATACAACTACAAACATATGTAAAACGTTCCATAAGAATTAGAAGACGATCAGCGTGTGGAATATGATTGACTTATTTGAGGCTTAGTATTGTGTGATAAACATTTTTAGAATAGTGTTTAATATATATGTAATGACCTTTCTAATCATATTGGTTTTGTAATGGTCTTTTTTAATCATATACTTTCTTTTTATATTTTAAGATTTGTTAAAAATGTAAGCTACTTATTATTTTTATTTTTGGGATATAAGATGATAAGACGTTCTACAGGCTGATTTATGGTTATGCAGGTTTGATTTTACGGTTATGCGAATCTGAATTGGGTGAAGTATAAAAGATGTGATAGGGAGAGGAATTAACACTGAAATCATCTTTACAAAAGAGGATTTCAATTAAACTGAAAATAAAATCATCTTTTAAAAAGTTGATTTTGTAAGCGAAGGAAGTCAGCATTTGCATTACCTTTGTTGAATTCATCTTTTGTAATGATGATTTTGTCCATATATAAATTATCTTTTTCTTTGTAATGGCCTAAATCACATTACTTTTGAAATATTTTTCAAAACCATCTTATTTTTAGAATATTTTTTTAAAACCACCTTATTAGTGTCAAAACCTCGTTTTTTTTAAATCCATGGAGTAATTTTGCATTTGTGGTTATAAATTGCAATAACCAGAAGTTGAATTAAAACCCTTAATATAATTCATAATTAAGGGTTTTAATTCGAAAGATGTATATTAAATATTGTAATTAATATCTAATTATATATTTTTGAGAAAAACAATAATTATTACTGTAGTTCTTAATTCAAATAATATATTAATATATTACTAGCATGATATATTATTGAAACAGGGGCGTAGTGGTGTTTTCCTCAGTGTGAAAGAAAGCTGCTTTGTAGGACATGACACTCCAATCAAACATACGTGAACAGTAAATGCAGAGTAGGAATCAGACCACACAGAGTCATTCTCATTCCTACTCCGCAAAATAAACATGATATTTCTTGAAAGCTTTTAAAAGAGCATAATTTCTTGACAAAAAGAACATCCATTCCATCAAGAATTTATTGACAAAAAATATCAGTGGTTCACTTTACCATCATCAAAAGAAAAAACAGAAGCAACAGCAGTAACAAGATGCACAGAATATAGAGAATTTTTTTAAAAATACCTCTTATATAAGAAAAAAATGTTTAAAACCCACCTCAAATTTTTAAAGGAATCCAAAATTTTTATAAGAAGAAAAATTAAAATATCTTTTAGTTTAAAATTTTTCAGTTAAAATTCATGATTATTAGACCATGATCTAATAAATATAACAAAATATTATACCGGATCTAAGAGTAAATTTTTTACCACACCAAAGTCTAGAGTGAATGTATTTTAATTTTAATATTCTCCTCCACTAAAATGACCGTTCGTTAAAAAAAATCAAACGGTCTTAATTTCGTTTTCCCTTAAGGTCTTTTTGGAGCAATTTCCCCAAATAAATTATAGAAGTGAAGCTCATATGACATTCAAAAAATTCCAGGTTACAATAACGAAAATTACATCTCTTTTTTACATTTAAGAATATCACCATTGATAAACTCATCAGTAAAGGTAAAATACCATCTCAAGATCTTACAGAAGAGTAGTCCCTCAATCTAGATATACCATGACTAACTGATGTTTGCAAAACATTAATCCGCTCTTCCAGCAAAGAAGCTTCTTCTTCCTCCATTTCAACATATTCCTCTTCCATAATCACCTCAAGTTCTTCAAAATGCTTCAACTTGCATTGCAACTTCTTCATCTATTTATGAAATCATGACAAGGGAAAAGAAACCTTATTATAGTAAGTAATCTCAACAGCAGAAGATTGCAATCATGAAGTTAAACCCTAACAGAGGCAAAAAGGTCATGGAGAACCTGTGTCTCAATAATGATTGCAACTAAATGTTCAATCTCTCTCTCTTCCTGATCAGATAATAATTTGGCATGAGCAGCAGCAGCCCCAAGAGCCGTGGCAATGGCAGCTCTAATTCGCAAGATCAACGGGATGCCATCTTTGTTTAAGCATGTTTCCTCACTTCCTGAAAAGAGAATGTATAACATACTGATGGATAGAGGTGATACGACGTAATAGCAACTAGCAACAGAACAGCAGAAAAGACAGTATATAATGTGGATCGCATTAGATGAAAAAAAAATTGGCTCATGTCACCTTAGATTAAGAACTATGAAACAGTTAATCATATTCAAGTTTCAAATTTATAAACTCAACCCAATATGTAATACTAGTGGGAGTTACCAGAGAATGTAGGCATTTCCTTCATCGCTGAATCTTCAATCTGCAAGTCTCTGGAAAAGAGAAGATACAACATGTATTAGTGACCATATAATCAATAGCACAGAAAGTGAATATTTTCAAAGCACTAAGCCACCATTAGATCCGTAAATGAATAAAAGTAACGCAAAAGACCTCTCTGACTCATAATTTGTTGTGGGAGATTGAAAGCCGATAGGCAGAGCAGGATCTTGACCGTCAAATATCTCCTTTGAGCATGAGTTTTCATCACAAAGAGCTGTAACAGCAGCATCAGCTGCTGCAGCCATGACCTGTGGCCCTACCATGGTTGATATTAAAGCTACCTAATGGAGACATAGAACAAGTAAGCTTGAGCTACCAAATGTAAGAAACCTCAAAGTGATGTTCTAGTAACTAGTCGTTATTGATGATAGAAAGATGTTCACAAATTTAAGTGGGTAACCAATATAAACTGATTCTCACTTTTTCAGGCGCCAGTCGCCACATTCCCAAATTGGCAACTAATTTTTTTTACAGGAAATTGGCAACTATTATGTCCTTTAACAAATTACAACTGAGTCTGTTAAGATTTTACATAGCTTTTCCAGTCTCGTTTCCCAGCCATAGGAGCATTATGATACCTCATATTTGATGTATTCAGAGAAATCAACCGTGTAAATTTCAGAAATAGAAAGGTTGCATGAAGCATGGGTACCTGTTTCATCAGAGAACTACCGCTATTAGGAACAGAATTAACTCGTTGTCTTTTAGAAGGACTTTGCTCCACAGAATCTCCCTTCTCATTTATGGGCTCATGGCGTTGATTCTCAGTTTCAATTTCGACAGTCTCCTGACATTTAAGTAACTCATTTTGTTCTGTGCTGTTGATGTTGCCAGCGGGAACAAGAGAACTACCATTTCTATAAGCAGAACTCAACACAAACTCCCCAAAAGGTAGCTCAATGACCTTTAGTATGCAATCAAGAGTACTTTTGGTTTGGACATTTTGAGCAACAAGCTCCCAGTCATCTCCATGCTTCAAGACAGATTCTAAAAGAAGTAGAGTCTCGTCCTCAGTCCAGACCGCTCCATTACCATTTTTGTCAGCACAATTATGTAGCTCGAAATCAGTGGCAGATCTCTGCTCACCATAATTTCCGTTTTCAAAACATTTTACACATATTACAAAATCAGCCTGCACGTTTAAAGACTATATATAAGTTGGTGGCACTAAATTATGTGAAAATGCGAACGCGCGCTTGCACATGTGCCCACACACAGAGTCAAAAAACACCAATCCATTTTTTCGCCACGTTGACCATGATATAAATCTATGACGTGAAATGAAATCAGATTGCAAACACATGCCTCCTAAAAGAATAAATATGTCTAGCACAACTCGACTTCTACCGGACCTATGATTTTTTGGACATTCAACACATAGTAAAGGCGAATAACTGGAAACCTGGGTTTTGTATCCAACTGTATTTACTTAATCTTAGTTATACACTTCTAGGAAAACAAATCTTCACTGAACTACTACATCCAGAATTATAATAGTGTTATGCTCTTTTGTAAGAATCAAGAATCAAATGAAAAGCGAATTAGTTTGACAATAATATACCATAAACATTGAACCACAAGAACCCTTCTAATAAAAGTATTCAATCAAATTGTTGAAAAATAATGTTTAATCTATTAGAACAAAATAACATTCAGTCACCGAGCTCACTTCTTAATATTTAGTTTCCTTTCAATTTCCAGCATTTTGAAATTGGCAAGGTTGTCCAAAATCATTGGTAATGATCCCAATAACAAGCACAAGAATGTGGTGATTCTGTGAACTATTCATGTCCGTCGATTCAGGTCAGTTATGCAGCATAAAACACCAACAGGATTGCATGAAAAGTACCTTGGAATATTTGTAGTATCCAGAATCGCAAGGCTTATCGCAGTTCCCACAAATCAAACTCTTCTGCCTCACCAGATTAGCGAAAACATCTGAGTACGATGCCAACAGAGGTAATTTTAATCCACTGTCAACCACGACTGGACTATCTCCTGCACTTGGCGGTGCTGAAATAGGTTTCACAGAATTTGGTGCAGCACCAACTCGAACCCCATTCGGGACTCCTTCTTCAATTCTCACCCTACTGTTCTCCCCATCCTCTGTCACCACTATTTTATCAGCACAAGAGGGTGCACCAAAATTGATTAAACCCCACTTCTCCAGGAAAATAAACACCTTGTAGAGCAAATTAACATCGCCAACCAAACACTTCCGAACCTCAGTGAACGTGAGCCTCCTCGAAGGCTCTTCTCTGTACTTATTAATGACGAAGTCTCTGTATTCTTTGTATACTTTCGGAGTTCTTGATATTGAGTTTCCAGAAAAAAACTCCTTCAGAGCTAATTTCTCAGTTTCATGAATTTCGTCCCACAAAAACCAACCTAGAAAATTGCTTCATGTTAAAATCACACAACAGCTTTACATATTTTCTTTCTGCTTGCGTATTTCGGAAATTCACGGTAACAAAATAAGAATGAACTAGAATGTAGCAGATGAACATTGTTTTTTCAGTTTCTTAGAATAAAAGAGTTTCATTTTCCCTGAAAATGCCTGGAATTTGCAGATAGATAAAGTTCGACGAGAGGAAGATATGGGATTTGGGTCATGATATAAGAGAAACTTACCAGAGTGGCTTGGAATGGTGTAGAGGTCGAGCTTCGGTTCGTCTGCTCCAATCGGTTCAGAACTTAGGTCCTGTAGTAAGGTGCCCATTCCAGACCAGTTCAGTAAGCTAACTCCTCAAGTCCGGCCTATTCACACAGCCGCGTAAAGCGCGTTAATCGGACAATTCACTTGCCGTAGACGGAGCTTAGGTTACAAACCGAACAACGAACTAACTGAGGATGACGAACACAACGCCGTCCGTCTCGTTCAAGCTATGTTTTGGGCCCAATTTGGACTACATCTCAGCTTATCTGGATGACTACTCTAATGAGGTTTTTTTGGTTAGTAATGAACAGAAATACGCCATTAGCCCAAATGAACGTAAAAAATAGTCTAGATCGAATTTAACTTCAAAGTAGTCACTCTAGAAAGGGCAAAAGCTTTTGATGCTGAAAACAAAAAGTTCCGCGGAAAAGAAAGTTGCAGTTTACTAAATGTAGATGGTATAAACTATATATATTGTATATTGTAAATATATATTATATTGACATTTTAATTTCTTATAATTTTTTTGGTTTTTAAAATATATATGTTGTATATTTAGTATATTTATGGTATATATTTAATTAGTATAATTCACATTAGTTAGGTTTGTGATAACAAGGCTATTAGATGATATTCTTCATTATTTATTATATGTAATATAATATATTCTTAAATAAGTCTAATTACATAATCGTTTCTTAAAATTTTAAATTTTATTAACGTGAAATTCATACAAACATAATCATAATCTCACACAAAGAGAGATATACACATATGTTCTTCAATACATAGTAGTTTTTTATGTTATTATCTGAGACGATAGTGGTAAATTGGGCAGGTATCTATATTTGCTAATCAGCTAAAATATTAGTTGATCTATTAAATGAATTAATTGGTTAGTTTAATTAACTAAAATAATAATTTATCGATTGAATAGTTTTATTGTTGGAGAAAATGGGATAAATGAAGAAATAGATAATGAATTGGTGATTTGGGGTGAGGGGGTGGGTTGGGTGGGGGAGGGGAATGGGCTGGGCGAAATGAGTGTGAGGAGAGTGCGTTGGGAGATGAGAAGTTGGAGAGGGAAGGAGGAGTTCGGGCTGAGTGTTAGCAAACTGGGTTGAAAAATATGGGCTTAAGAGATCTAGTGGCTATTTTAAAATATTTTATAGCTAGACCATTTTTTATGTTTGATATTTGATTTGGCCTGTTTCTATGAAAGCTCATTTTTTGCTCGCCGTATTTCTGTTCGGCCTTATTCACACCAGAATTCGTAGCCTATGCCCCTATTTTAAGTTTGGCTAATTAGGCAAATAGGCCACTATAGAAAATAAAGAAGAAAATGGTTCAAAAAAATATAATTTGCACAAATGACCAAAATTTATAATGGTCTATCCTTAAAACCTAAAGAATATATTAAATATACAACTCGTTTACACATGGTAAAAAATTACTTACATCAGATGCGGGTTTTTCATAAACCATCACCCACAAAATGATGATAAAGACATAAACAAGAAAACCCACAGCGAAATCCTAGAGGACCAAGATGAACTCATGGTGAGGAAACAAGCTGAAACAACCCGCGAGAGAGTATCTTGTCTCTACATCTAGGAGCATTTTACTGACATACTAGATTAGCCACTTATATTTTCCCATTTTCTTGGATGAGCATAGAGCTGACCGCAAACTCGAACACGGCCAGAGACAGATACAACACCTCTCCCTCTTTTAGTTTTAATAATAATGGTGTGCACATGAGATATTGCTTAAGGTCTGCAAATGCTTTTTCACATACAGTGTTCCACCCGAATTTTTCTACCCTTGAAAATATTGAAGAATGTAGATGCTTATTCGAGGATCTGGAGATAAACCTATTCAAAGCATAAAGCATTCCATTCAAGTTCTCAACTTCAAGTTCGTGGAACTTCCGAATGCCACACCAAAAGAGCATTTAGAAGGGTTGAGCTTCATATGACACTTATTCAATACCTCGAATGCTTGCCTCAAGTCTGATACATGACTGAGGGCTCGAATAGACTTAGCAACTATGATGTTAGCTAACCAGTCTGGGTATTGCAACTCTTGGATAAATATTTGATGTAATAACCTTAAAACCTCTTCATTGATGATCATGCTCCTATAAGATGCGAACTTCCTCCATTTCCACTTGACTGGCTTCTGTCATCTCTACTTCCAACTTATGTGGTATTACTTAATGACTTATCCTTGGTATATATGAGATGCTGCAGGTGATTTTTTCTAATTCTCCCTCAAGAAAGAAATGAGATATCCTCTTAGTGGATCTCTAAGGTCTAAACCAATATTCATATTTTTGTAGGGTTGGGTGGACCGAGACCTCGTTTTTGTCTCTTTTACTAGGGTTTTTACCAAGTCTGATGTTCATCCCTATCCTATAATTATTATCATTTATGTGAAACTCATTAGTATGTGAATTTACTTACTGAGTATTTTTAATACTCACCCCCATAGATGATTGTGTTGCAGATGATGACGAGCAGTAGGAGTGGGGGACTGCCATAGCAAGCAAGCACGATTATGATTTCTAAGTTTAATTATGATTTCTGTTGACTTCAGTTATTTTAGATATTTATGAATATTTATTTTTAATATTTCATGTCATATGGATTTTTGTGCTTCATTTATTTACAATTTAATGAATCATTTATTTCAGTTTAATGAGTTAATATTATTTTAAATTAATTTTTATGCTTCCGCTATTTAAGGTTAAAAATTAGGGCAAAATTAGGGTTTTCGATTTGGGGATTTTCTCAAATTAGGGTTTCAATTAAATTGTGAAATTTTCGAATTTTGAAATTTTAAGCATGTTAACCCTCGGGAATTGGGGCGTTACAGTTTGGTATCAGAACCAAGGTTTTAGATTCTGTAGACTTTTCTACGTAAAAAGTATGGCATGTCACTCATTCTGCTCCTCCATCTTCTTACAAGTCAGGTACGCATGTTATATATATGTTTTAACTATAGAATTAGTTGTTATGCTTTAGATTCGTTATGACACGTTCGATTACGTTTATGTTATTTTGTGCATTAAAATTAGACTTTTGGTAAGTCTTCGGTTGTATGGTTAGCAGTACGATGGCACCCCCTACAAGGAACAACAACAGTCACGCATCATTCAATCCTACTGCTGACCCTCCAGCAACTATGGTTGAGATGTTTCAAGAATTCTTGGAATTGTTAAGGCAGACGGCGACAGCTCGCCCGACACAACAAGTACAACAACCACAACAAACACCAGTGGGCATACAATTGATATAGACCTTTAGGAGGCTGAATCCACCTGAATTCGATGGCCATTCATCCGATCCACTGCTAGCTGATGAATGGATTGTAGGACTGGAGCAGATTTTTTAGTTTATGCCATGTTCTGAGATTCAGATGGTTGTTTGCGCAACATTTATGCTGACACGGGAGGCTCGGAAATGGTGGGAGCTCATACGGAGAACTCATGACATCGACAGTAATCAAGTGGCATGGGATCGTTTCAAGGAACTTTTCCTTGAGAATTATTTTCCGCTCACAGTCAGAATAGGAGAAGGAGGCCGAATTTCTCAGACTTGCGCAAGGTGCTATGAGTGTAACTAAATACGAGCGGAGGTTTGAAGAATTGTCTCGATACACCACACACTATGTGGATAACGAAGTAAGAAAGACTCGCACTTTTGAAAGAGGACTGCGTCCAGAGATTAAGGGTTTAGTGTCACTTCTTAAGCATACCACCTACGCAGCGGTGGTTGAGGCAGCATTACTGATGGAATAGAATCTTCCACCATGTGCACCACCTCGGTCAGAGCAATCATTTCATGGAAAAGGAAAATCACAGAATTCCCATCAGGGTCCTCACAATGCAAAAAGACAAATGATCAAACCAAATCCCTTATGTGCTACATGTAACAAACATCACGTTGGTCAATGTTTTAAGGCGATCAATGTTTGCTTTAAGTGTGGAAAGACTGGACATTACCTCAGGCAATGCCCTCTGCTTGATCATGGACAGAACAGTGATGTTGTTGGTGGTAGAGCTAAAGGAAAAGTTTTTGCATTAACTCGCTAGGAAGCTGAGCAGTCGGATGCAGTTGTGGCAGGTACATTACTTGTATTAGGGCATTCAGCTTTCACATTGATTGATTCCGGATCCACGCATTCTTTTATTTCTACTTCGTGTGTAACTCATGCATCATTGCGTGTTGTGCCTTTGGGTTTTGAATTATGTGTTTTTACGCCTTCTGGAGCTTCCCTCCTAACTAATAAGGCGATAGAAAGTTGTTCAGTGATGGTTGCAGATAATTTTATGTGTGTTAGACTTATAGTCCTAGGGATGCATGATTTTTATGTAATCCTAGGGATGGATTGGTTGGCTGCAATGCCAACATAGATTGTTATCGAAAAGAAGTTCGATTCCTACCTCCTGGTAGGCCTAGTTTCAAGTTTAGGGGATCCAAGCAATGCTCAATACCGAAGGTTATATCTGCTTTGCGGGCACAACGCCTACTTGATCGTAGTAACTGGGGTTACTTAGCTTCTGTTGTGGATACAACTAAGACACATGTTGATATTGGATTGGTCCTGGTCGTTTCTGAATTCTTGGATGTTTTTTCTGATGATTTACTGGGACTTCCTCCTCCTCGAGAGATGGATTTTCATATTGAGTTGGTATCAGGCACTGCCCTTATACCTAAAGCTCTATATCGCATGGCTCCTGCAGAGTTGAAAGAACTTTAAGATCAATTTCAAGAATTACTGGATAAGGGTTTCATAAGACCCAGTATTTCACCTTGGGGTGCTCCAGTGTTGTTTGTTAAAAAGAATGATGGATCAATGAGGCTATGCATTGACTACAGGGAATTGAATAAAGTCACTATCAAGAATAAGTATCTGTTACCGTGCATTGAGGATTTGTTCGATCAACTTCAGGGAGCTTAAGTATTCTGTAAGATTGATTTAAGATCAGGATACCATCAGCTCAGGATTCGAAATGAGGATATTTTTAAGACATCATTTTGCACTTGTTACGGCCATTACGAGTGTGTAGTGATGTCGTTTGGATTAACTAACGCTCTAGCAGCCTTATGGATTTAATGAACAGGGTGTTCAAGGAGTACTTAGATTCTTTTGTGATTGTCTTTATTGATGATATTATGGTGTACTCTAGATCGGAGGCCGAACATATGAATCATCTCAGGATTGTTTTACAAACATTAAGGACACACCAGTTATATGCCAAAATTCTAGAAGTGTGAGTTTTGGCTTCAGCAAGTATCATTCCTTGGTCATGTGGTATCTCAAGATGGAATCTCGGTTGGCCTCAACCGATATATGTTGGGGAAGTTCGCAGCTTTCTGGGTTTAGCAGGATATTACATAAGGTTTGTTGAAGGTTTTTCAAAGATTGTTGTCCCACTTACTCAGTTGACCAGGAAGAATGCCATTTTTTCTTGGACGGCCAAGTGTGAGAAATGTTTTCAGAGCCTTGAGATCATCGGGGACAAAGCCTGGCTGAAGAGGCCACCTCCACTCATGAAGGTGCCAAACGAAAGAGATAAAGATAAATTCCGTTATCACCACCTGAGTGCTGGCCACCAAACCAAAGATTGTTATCCGTTGAAAGATTATATTGAAAAGCTTGTGCAAGGGGGCATATGAAAGGTCTTGTCGCCGGGAGAGATCAACCCCAGAAAGATAGGAGCGAAGAAAGCCCCAAGGAGAAGGAACTGTTGAGAATCGTAGATATGATCATTGCTCTGATGGAACATGAAGGCACCTCGAGAAAAGAAAGAAAGATATACTATAAAAAACAACTCTCTAGGTGAATGGCGGAACTCAAGAAGTGAACAATGATGATAATTTCCCCATCATTTTTTACAAAACGGGCGATATGACGGACACAATGATGTATTGATAATTACCATTCAGATCGGGAACTGCTTGTTGCGAAGGTTCTTAATTGGTGAAGGGAGTGCTGTAAATATTCTCCACCAATCATCACTCAAAAAGATGGCAATAGATGCTCCAAGACTCCATAGTGCTGGGCAACCCCTCATTAGTTTCAACGAAACCATAACCCACTATAAAGGAATTTTATCATTTCCTATACATGCAGAACTGTTCAACCATATCATAGATTTTGTAGTGATTGACACGCCATCACCCTACAACGCAATACTGGGAGGAACATGGATTCACAAAATGAAGGTTGTCCCGTCCACGTATTACCAAACTCTGAAGTATACGTTGTCTATGGGAGTACATACAATTAAAAGAGATCAGGTCGTAGCCTGTTGTTGCGCAATATAGCACTTGATTCCGCATGGAAGAAAAATGCGCTCGTCCACAGCAACAGGAAAGAGGTGGCTGAGAAATAGCAACTAAATGAAGATGAGCCAGGCAACAACAATCTGATATATGAGTCCACGAGTAAAAACATAATCTGTTGACATTGGAAACAGAAAAATAGCTAAGATAGGTGCGGAATTGATTGAAGAGGAGAAGACGAAACTCACAGAGTTTCTCAGGCAGAATGTTGACATCTTTGCTACTACGGAGGCTGAAATGCCATGTATCAATGAAAAATTAATTTGTCATAAATTAAACGTAGATCCTTTTATGAAGCCTGTGGAGCAGAAAAACTGAACTTTTGCACCTGAGAGATGTCAGTTATCCGAAGTGGTTGGCAAAGTTGTTATGGTAAAAAGGAAGAACAGAAAGTAGAGAATCTGCGTAGACTTCACAGATTTAAATAAAGCTTGCCCGTAAGATGACTACCCATTGCCAAGAATTGATAAGATAGTGGACGCAACATCTGGACACGAACTCCTAAGCTTCATGGACGCATACTCTCGTTATAATCATGTGAAAATGTTTCTATCTGATCAAGAAAAGACATCATTTATAACTGATGTTGGAATATTTTGCTATATTGTAATGCCGTTCAGTTAAAAAAATGCAAGGGCAACATACCAACAATTGGTTAATAAAAAATTTCAAAAATAGATTGGAAAAATAATGGAAGTCTTTGTCGATGATATGCTTGTTAAAGCAAAAAGGAGAACAAACCTCATATGTAACCTGAAGGAAGCACCTCTTGCTTTGAGAGAGAGTAACATGAAGTTGAATCTAGAAAAGTGTACCTTCGGAGGGGAGGGGGAGTTTCTTGGGCACCTGCTAAACAACAAAGCGATCAAAGTCAATCATGATCAAGTTAAGGTGATCATGGAAATAAAATCGCCATGAACAAAGAAAGAGATTCAAAGCTTAACGGGAAAATTGCCTGCACTAAGTAGGTTCTTAGTAAGATCAAATGATAAAAGCAGATGATTTTTCGCCAAATTGAAGAATAATTCTGAACAACAGTGGGATGAAGGATGCAAGGAAGCACTGCAAATACTTAAGTAGTACCTAGTCTCTCCTCCGCTACTGACTAAATCGTTACCTGAAGAAGAACTCTTTCTCTATCTCAGAATTTCAGAAACGACTATTACTGCGGCGTTGGCCAGGACAAAAGGAGGACAACAAAATCTAGTTTATTTTGTCAGTTAAGTCTTGTGGCTATAGAAATGAGGTACAAAAGGATGGAGAAGCTAGTGTTAGCGTTATTCGTTGTTATAAGGAAATTAAGGCAATACTTCCAAGCTCATACGATCAATGTAATAATGGAATTTCGCATAAGGAGTCATATTTCTCCAGAGATGATTGGAAGGCTCGTAAAGTGGACATTTGAACTTGGAGGATATGCCATCTGTTATGTACCATAAACTATGATTAAGGCATAGGTTCTGACAGATTTCATTGTCGAGTTCACTTACGAAGATGGCAACATGATTCCCCAAATACGGAGCCAAAGGAGGAAACCTTGACCTTATTTTATAGACGGAGCCTCCAATCATCTGGGGGCGGGGGCGGGAGCGGGAGTCATGGTCTAAACTCTATATGGTGAAACTTTTGAACATGCACTAGCCTTTGGTTTTCAAGCATCTAACAAGGAAATGGAATAGAAGCATTTTGAGCCGGGCTCCGCCTCATGAATGAATTTAAGGTAACAAATATTTAAAAAAATTACGATTCAATGTTAGTTGCTAATCAAATTTTAGGAAAGTACAATACCAAAGATAGCAGTATGGTAGAGTATTTGCAATATACCAAGGAGATGTTACAGTGGTTCAAAAGCTATGAGATCACCCAAATACCAAGAACGAAAAACACCAAGTGGAGGCTATGGGATCTTCGGTACTACTCCCTTTCAAAAGAAATATTTTCGTAAAATACTTGAGCGAGCCTAGCATGACGACACATGTACAGGTGGAAGCCGAAGTCACAACGGGAGATGACTGGCATGATTGGCAGAAGAATATTGTCCGTTATCTTCTTAGTGGGGATCTTCCGGCCAACAAAATGGAAGCCCAAAAGCTTCAACAACGGAGCGCAAGGTATACTTTGATTGACAAATAATTATATAGAAGAACTTTTTTTAGGATCATATCTCAAATGTCTCTCAACAACAAAGGTAAAGCACGCATTAGCGGAAGTGCATGGAGGAGTTTGTGGAAATCATTCAGGCATGAGGTCTTTGGTGAATAAGCTATTGAATGAAGGATACTACTGGCCGAAGATGCAGAATAAGCAATGTTCTTCGTAAAAAGGTGCGACAAATGTCAACGGTATGCTCTTGTTCCAAGGATGGCCCCTGAAGAGTTGTGGACATTAATAAGTTTGTGGCCATTCATGCAACGGGAGATTGATATAGTCGAACCACTATCGATGGCTCTCACTCAGAAGTGACTTTTGCTTGTCGCAACTGAGTACTTCACCAAGTGGATGGAAGCAGAGGCTTTGGCAAGAGTAAGGGAAGAAGAAGTGAAACAATTTTGATGGAAAAACATTGTCTTAGGTACGAAGTTCCTAGAACACGGGTCTCTGACAACGGACTCCATTTCACCGAGAGCCAAGTGAGAATTTTTTTTGAAGGGCTCCATATAAAAAAAACAATTTGTCAACACCCTATTATCCCCAAGGTGATTATCTGCGGATATGACATCAGCGGGAAAGCTTCTTGGTGGTAATCCATAAACTGCCTAAACTCTTATTGGTTTCTAACTAAGGGGATTGTAGTAGGTTTAAAGATGGTTTCATCTTCCATTACACTAGGAGATACCAAAACCAGAAAATGTAAAGAAAATGGGAAGAAAAGATAAGAGACTTACAAGATCGAAATCAAATGATAAAAAAAGAACGAATGAGTAAGTATTCAAATTTGAGTACGCTGCGGACGCCAAAGAAAATTATGAATCATTTAATTCCAAACCGGGCAATGAAAGGGCGCATGTAGGTTCTCAATTATGAAAAGATGTAACTGACAACACAGTGGAATGAATCGTCATGACTGATGATGGATAAGGAAATGAAAGCTGGCAAAAAAGGAATGATTACATTGCAAAAGATAGAATTCTAAGAATAGAACCACGCTTTCCCGATGAACCATGAGAACGAATACGGGAATATGAAGTGCCAAAAGAGTATAGAGGATACCTACTGACAACGGGTATTCGAGGAGCCATCTATAAAGCTACGCAACGTATTCTAAAAAGTGTGAAAAAATGACTGAATGAACATGCTATGATGAATAGTGACGTTTTACTCAATAATTTTCGCTTCCATTACAATATTGTATTTTGGCTTCATTAGAATAAGCAAAATACAATAGAGGCAAATGAACAAACGCGAATCTCTCTCTCTTTGACATGTCCTCAAGGAAAGACCGATCAGAAGAAGGCACGTAGTTAGCCAATGTGGTGATTCAAAGAAGAGATCGATGTTGTTTAGATGGTTAAGATTATTTTGGTTGTTAATGCTGATAGTCTAGATCTTATTGAATATTCTTGATCCTATTTTTAGTAGAATTAGATAAGCTTGATCAGATTTGATGAAAGCCTATAAATAGAGGCTAATTGTAACCCTAAAGGGCATTCAATATTCAATAAAGCAATTACTCCCATATTATTTTTTATTCTCTCTCTCTCTCTATAGTTTATTAAATTACTTATTTTTTTAGTGTAGGGAAATTATTCCTTTACATTTAGTAAAAGATGAAGTTCTAAAAACTCTTGACTTGACTGATTTTGGTACCTCTGTGGACTGCATCAAGGGAAAGCACACCAATAAGTCCACTAAGGGTGCCAAGAGAAGTTATGAAATTCTTGAGATCATACACTAGGATACTTGTAGACCGTTTATTACCCTGTGTCTGAATGGTTAGAGATATTTTATCTCATTCATTGATGATCATACTAGATTTATGTATCTCTATATTTTCTTTAATTTAGATGAGGATCTAGATTCTTTTAAAATTTATAAAGCAGAAGTAGTGAAACAAAAGGAAATGAAAATTAAATCATGGGGAAAGAGTATAATGGTAGGTACACGGAAAATAGACAAATGCATGGTCCATTTACAAGGTTTCTTGAGCAATAATGTATAATTGCTCAATATTCAATGATTGGCACACCACAACAAATGGTGTTGTTGAAAAAAGAAATCGAACACTGATGGACATGGTAAGAATCATGATCAATAACTCTAGTCTTCATTTATCCTTATAGAGTGATGCTTTCAAAACGACAGTGGATATCTTGAATAGGGTTCCATCTAAGGCCGTTCAAAACAACACATTTTGAGTTGTGAAATGCATAGAGACCTAATTTAAGCCATTTATACATTTGGGGATGTTCTATGTGTTGGAATTATGTCTAGAAAATATGGTGTAATAACTATTTATGAGTATTTAGATATTTTTCAGACATTTTGTATTACTGAATTTAATGAATGATGAAAGTTTTTTTATTAGTTAAAGTGTGTTTATAATTTACTCAAGTCCTAGAACTATTGTAAACGTAAGAATGATAAAGAGAAATGAGTATTCTAGACAAAATCTTCTGAAATAGTTCATAATGTTATTCACAGTCTTAGGAGCGACTAGGCAATCGAGTCCGATTACGACTGTTAGGTTGAACCAGAAGATGCCGGTCTTGGGGCATGGGAGTGGAGACTCTAACGTTGACTTAGACATGTTATGGAACATTTTGAATAGACCAGTAACAAATTAGTTTGGAGCAAAGTTGTTTATCTAGCTCTAAATCTAATTGTTTATAGCTTAAGGGTCTTTTCGTTATTATCATAATCTTAAGGTGAATACAAAACTTGACTTAGTTACTTGCAGTATTTTATACGCCAAAAGAGTGAGTTCGAATTGCCGGACAATATCTCGGCTGTTGGGATTGTGATTCAACTACGTTGGAGTTACGTGATTCACAGATATGAAATTCGTGGAGAGATTGCAAAATGCAACAATATCACCTTATACTTTATTGATGGGTGTGTGAATAAATAAACTTGGTCAGGTACTCGATTAAATAAATCATTGAATAAGCCATGAACTGTGCGAGACAATTCATTATTATGTTTTTCTTATTCACAGTCAATAAAAGAGTTAAGCAAATAATAACTAGAGGGGTAAAATAGTAATTTTACATTCCACTCTTGTTACTGATATTCACAAAGGGTAACATAGCAAAATATTATGTGGACTGTGAAATAAAAAGTGTTTATTTGCACCAACAGAAATGTGTAGCGCATATGAATCGACAGTTGATTCGGCATCAGACCTATAGTGGAGTCGTACGATGTCAGGATTAAATATGCCGGAAATTTATGGAGATAAATTCTCTTAGTATTCGAACCTTATAGCTTTATTCATGTGGGTTTATTCGGTCTCAGGAGTAGTTCATAAGAACATGAATGAGAAATAACACTAATTGGACAAAAAATGTGTTTTGAACCAAAGTATACTTCTTGAATTCATATGTGATGAGTATCGTCACTAAAGTAGTGAAGAGCAAAAATTAATGTTCGAATGAATTAATTGTTATTTTCTAATTATTGGATAATTAGTAAATAAAAAAAGTTAATTAATTAATTGATGGAGATCAATTTAATTTATCAATTTGGATTGATGAATTTTGACACAGTATTGGCTCTAGGGAGATGTAAAATTTTGATAATTAATTTTGATAATTACAGTAAAGGGAGGAGAATTTTGGCAACTTATAGTATATGAGTATATGTGTAAATTTTGTATTCTTTACATAAGAGATGACATTAGGGTTGTCTCCCTAAGTGTATTGATACAACCCCGATCACAATTGTGATTACACGGAGCAAAGAAAACAGTTTCTCTCTCCACTCCCTGTTGCCGCCGAAATCTAGGGGAGGAACAGAAAAAATTGTTTTTTTCTTCTTCTGTTGTTTTAAGTGCCCACACTCAATTTCTGACGACATTCTATTGAGATATACTTCTGAATCGTATGAGTTGTTGTTGGTACAAAGATTGATTCAAGTTCTATGAAGAATGAAGAACGTAAGACAATCAATAAGATTCCACCAAGTCCTAATTTCTCTGATACAATAAAGGTATAATATTATTTCTACCTTTTTCTAAATACGTCAATCTAAATATGCATGATCATAAAATATTTTTATATTTAATATGATTAAATATGTGATGTGAAAAAATTTTAATTTTCTGCCCACGAACTGTTCGTGGTTCATTATTTTTCTTCAAATTTTTAAAACCCGATCAAAAACTAGAGGTGAGGATTCACAATCCTCACATCACGAAATTAGATATGAGGACAATCAATGAGTTTTTCATTGGCTATGCTTTGAATTCCAAAGGATATCAATTTCACTGCCTTCACATGCTGCTAGAATCGTCGAGGCTATAAATGCCAAAATTCTTAAAGATCATGAGCATAGTGGGAGTGCTTTACCTCGTAAGGTATAATTTGAGAAAGCACGAGATTCAATTGAGTTACCTACAGATAATATATAGTTGATAGTTCTTTAATGAAATCAACTAGATATCTTTGAAGAGCAACCAACTTCAAAGCAACCAATTCAAGATGAATGGGCTTATATAAATGAAGTACGAAATGAGCTACTATCAAACGTGCACAAAATGTAATTGAGTTAGTACGCTTAAGGAGATATTCAAGGATAAGAAAATTGGTCATTTCTAGTATTATGTTGTATACCTTCAAGAAACTGATGTTGATATCAGAATTGTAAATGATCCAAGTTCATTTTCTGAGGTAATAAGCAGTGACAATTCCACATAGTGGTATGATTTCATGAAAGAAAAGTTGGAATCTATGGTTACAAATCAATAGGATCTTGTTGTGTTATCAAAGGGAGCCATGATCATTGGCTGTAAATGAGTTTATAAAATAAAAAAGAACTCATTGGGTGAAATAGAGAGATATAAAATTAGACTTGTAGCTAAATGTTTCACTCAAAATGAATGCATTGATTAGCATGAATCTTTCTTTTCAATTTCTGAGATTGATTGTTTTTTTTTTTTCAGAATAATCATGGCTCGTTCTTGAATGTGGATCTAGAGAAAGTGGTATACATGTCCCAGCCTAAAGGTTTTACTCTCGAGCATGAAAGTTGGTTAGTTTGCAAGCATTAAATATCCATATATGGACTAACGCAGTCCTCCCGTCAATGGTATATATACAAAGTTATCTATGACATATATATATATTATTTTTCATTTTCAAATTTAGATATAAATTTACACGTTAAATTTTATTTGTATTTTACATTACACTTGTCAAATGGTTTATGATATTTAAAAACTTCAAAGTTATCATATTTAATTTTAAAATTTCATACTTTGATTAAAAAAATTAAATGCTTTCAAGAAAAAAAGACAGTTAATGATATTAACAAGCAACCTAATACGTTTTAAGGATCTTTTTTTCTGACATTGAACTAATTTTCTATTCTCATTTTTTTAAAAGATATTGTCAATATTTATATATTTTAGCATTATATTTTGATATCGGTCGTATTTAACTACGACATGTTTGATTCATACTATCTAATGACCGCCGTACTTAATTTAGTGATAATTAAATTGGTGATAGAACATGATTTTCATGTTTAGTTGCGTAAGGTACTTTATAAAATGATGGTGAAAAATTAAGACTAGAATGTTTGGCATATAATATATTTTGTTGTAAATTTGTGTAAATAATTAGAAGTTACTTAAATGTCTTTAGTTATATTATGTAAAAAAATTGATGTACAATTCTAATACTAATTTTAAGTGTTTTATTAAGACTTGATTAAATTAATAGAATTTATAATATAGCGAGAAAATTCCTCAAACATGCTTCAATAATATCTGTGCAGAAAAGAGTATAATATTATTGCGGTATCAAAATTGTAGTTGCGCAGTAAATTTGTATGACTCTCATTCTGTTACAATTGAATTGCCTCATTAAGAGGTAAATTAGGTTTACATACAAACTATGATCGTTGTCTAATTAAAAAATGACTCAAAATAAATGTGGTAATTTAAATAAAAAAATTACGAGAAGAATGTAATGAAGTATAACACGAACCAAAAGCAGCTTTAAACTTTTTTTTAATGAAAGACAACAAGGAAAAGGTAAGAAAATTTGATTTTCAAAAACAATATGTGATAGAAAGTATATGTAAATAATAATTGAACTTGTAAATTAGACGTGAGTTTTACTATTATTTGGTTTTGTTAATATGTTGGCAGATGGACCACTAACCTTTCCAAGAAAATATATAATTGGATACATGCGTTTCTTTTTGCAAATTTAAAACTTGAGCAAAGAATCATGATAAACAATAAACCAAAGAAAAACGTGGGCATTTGTCTATCTTGGGGCCCAAAACGACCGCCTATCTTACCTTGCTATCACTGTCACTAATAGATATTTTAAATTTTAAATTTTAAAATATTATAGTTTAAATCTTAAATTATTTGAAACTCATAACTTTAACTTATACATAACTCTATTTACTGAACAATAATTTTTTAACAAAATGATGAGATTTTTCCTTATCTGAGACGACATCATTTTATATATTAGAGATGACATAATCAATATCAATGTCACATCAAATAGAAAAATGACGTTATTTTGTTAAAAAACTAACTTACAGTAGACAAAGTAACGTTTAGAATTAAAATTATGAGTTTCAGATAATTTAGACGTTATTTTGTTAAAAAACTAACTTATAGTAGATAAAGTAACATTTAGAATTAAAATTATGAGTTTCACATAGTTTAGAGTTTAAATTATAATATTTTAAAGTTTAAAGTTTAAAAAGTAAAGTCTAATTTTTCCCAATTTCTTTATAATTGCCTATATATTTATGGAACCGGACCAACCGGTGACCTTGAGACTCATGTTGGTAAGCTAGTGGAATTATTTGAGACAGCAACGCATGAGAGAAGAAAGTGAAGGTAGTGTAGTTTTCATGCCCTCTAACATAAGTAATTTCCTAGAGAGACATTGAGCAGCGATGGAATGATAAGAGGGGTACTTTTGTCAAAGAATTAGGGTGACTATTTTTTATTTTTTTTCTTAAAAGTTGAATTTTCTGAAGTTCTTCCATAGAAGAAGGCTAGTGTGCTGAACTGACCCTTCACATAAATGGCCACTTACATTGATACAGTGAGTGAAATTCAAGAGAGAAAATAGCATAATAATAAATTATGAATTAGACTAAAAAAATTAAAGTAGATAAATGATATTTTTTATTTAATTTCATTTTAATTTTTTATGATCTGTCTATAATGTCATGATCCCATGTTTTTACTCAGATTTTTAAGATATTTTTTCAAATTTAAATATACTAACTTCTTTGAACTTGGACGGTTATGACAATATTTGTTAATAAAATATGAATCTCATATTAAATGAACGTTTAATTTTTATAAATATTATTTATATTATTATAAAAAGCGTAAGTAATATGTTGACGATCAAATAATATATATTAATATTTATTTAAAATTATATTAATATTTCATAAATACAATATAAATAGAGTTTTAACGCATAATATGATATTAACGTTTATTCAGTACATGGTATAAACGCAATATGATGGATCGAAATGATGAATTACGTGTCTGATCATATATGAAATCGTAAACAAACTCATCACTTGTTCCACAACCCTAAAGCCATTAATTTTATATATGAAAAATTGATTTTGTTGTTGAAAGAATGATTTTGTTTCTAGATTTTATAGAAGTCCGAATTTTGTTAGATATTTCTCTAAAAATGTCAAGTTCGTTCTTTCACTAACGGAAATTTTCTTTTTATGAACTTCTATTAATAATTTTTCACGAAAAACTATCACTAATTATTTTTCACAACCGATCCGAATCATTCGTGATAGGCTTCCGGATCCGATTTTTTCAACATGTTATTTTTCCTCCTCTAAGAGAAAACGACCATAATGCTACTTTTTCTTGTTAACCACTGCGTTGCTTCACGTTGTTTCCTATTCACGGTGGTTCCTTCTGCCAATTATTATTGAATATCTTGTTTTTTCAGAGTGTTTACATTATGTAAAAGAAGTTATTATCTTCTAAACTTAATTTTGTGTTTGAAGAGAAATTGATTTGATTTTACACTTTTTATGATGATTCTTATGTGATGCTATTTTGTTGTCAATATTTTAAGAAATATATTATTTTTGCTCACTTCATATACATGTAATCTGTAAAAAGCTTCGGCATTTTTTACGAGGGTTTATATTAGAGGTTAGGTGTAAACATATTTTCAAGTATAAGAAATTTATTAAAATTGATGAAGTTACAAATTTATTTCAAATGTGGACTTACAATGATTCTCTAAAAAACAAAAAATTACCAAACATCTTATTTTTAGGCTTTAGCTGATTCTTTCTACATCACATTAACAATGATTTTTAGAAAATCTATAGCTATACTAAACTAGGCCTAGAGGAACTTAATTCCCTCTCCAGAGGAATCCAACCATTTTTCTTCTCAAATTACCTTCCCATGTATTTTCATAATTACTAATTTATTTTCTTTAGTAATTACATAAATAATAATATTTTAATCATTATAAGTTTATAATGATGTATTAAACGCACCTCTTATATAGGCCTGTAAATAAGAAAGGAATATATGAAAAAAAATAAAACGCATGAATTGAATTTCTTACTGTCCGGGTTTAAAACCGATGACCCAAATGGCTCCATGAAGACTAACATGTAACACTCTACATAGATCTTTTTCTTTTAGTGAGAGGGTGCAATGTTCTAGATCGTCGATCGAGTTCATGAAATATTTCTATTTTTTTTGTCTGGCCTGACCTAAAATAGCATTATACTCCTTAATGATTGAGTATATGTGGTTGGTTGATCGACATTCTAAGGTTCATTTTTTGATAGACAACTAGTTAAGAACTCCGTTGATTGATTTGATAGATGACTCTCATTTGGAGTCCCCTTGTGATTCAGGGGATTGACGTCTCCCTTTGTCTTTTCATTCTTATCATCTGACACTCACTTCTAAGATAGAATGAACGATAATTAGTTCTGAAGCATACTTGTCAGTTTGTTTCTTTGGATGATGTTGTTTCTTGTAAAACTGCCTATACCCCTTTTACTGAGGATGGGAATTTTGTTAGTTGGGTAAACATATTTGGAAGCCATTTATTCCATCATCTAGGTCTATTATCACTTGTCACTTGTTTCATAGAAAGTTGCCTAACGAGTCTACGTTATGTGCTCGTGATTATATTTTTGCTTCCCGGTGTCGTCTTTGTTATGGCACATAGGAGGACTTACGTCATCTCTTTATAGGATGTCTTTTTTTTTCTCGTGGGCTATAAGATGCCATGTCTGAGTGTTTTTAAAAAGGATATCAAGCTTGACGATACTTTTTTAGATCTTTAGCAGGTGGCGATGAAATATATTTTAGAACGCAATTGAAGGCTCTAGACATACTTCCATTATTACTGCCTTTTGGGTGGTGTGATTTATTCCTAATCAAACCATGTTTGAGAGTGAGAAACTTGTCTTTGCGAAAACTCTTGCCTTACTTTGGCGTTCAGTTCATGAAGCAAATTTCTTTGGGATTGATACGGTGCCGAGTTTAATTGAGAAACTTTTGATATTTCAACAGCTTTATATTTTGAGCCGTCTTCTAAAACCTCGCGTATTTTAGAATTTTTTTTGACATCCTCCCCCATCAGGGGGGATTAAGGTGAATATATATATGGAACGATTTTTAGTAGTCCTGGGCTTCCAGTTTATGGAGGTGTTTTCAGAACCTCTAGAGGGTCTGCTATGGGTTGCTACGCTACTAATTTTGGAGTATGTTTTACTTTCGAAGCTGAGTTAGCTGGTGTTATCCATGCAGTTGTTTATGCTTCGACTTTTGGATGTAGACAATTATGGTTGTAAATTGATTCTGTTTATGTGGTGGCTATTATTCGTTCTAGATCTCGAAATGTCCATTGATGTTGACGTACTGGCTGTCATAGATGTTTAAATTTAATCGATTGGAATAAATTTTATTGTCACTCACATTTATCAAGAGGGTTTGCTTGGCGTCCAGTAGGGGTGTGCAAAAATCGATCAAACCGAACTATACCGAACTGAAAATGATCGGTCTGGTCAGATTTTTAGCTAACTATGGTCGGTTCGGTCTTGAATTTAAAAAAGACCATACTTTCAGTTCAGTCCAAAATATTCTAACATTTTCGACCGAATTGACAATTTATCCTCCCTAAAATATATATATATATACCATATTTATTTTAATTTTTGTATCCTTTCCTAGTTCTCTTATTTTGCATTTTTCTCATCTTGTGAGCTTTTATTATAATGCATAAAAAATTTAGAATTTTTTGAAATACGTATGATTAAATTCATTGATGAATCTCTTAAAAAATAAAAATTATTGCTGGTATGTAATATTTGACCGAACCGATCAATTATTTTACGGTCCGATCAATTCAGTTTATATGCACATAATTGATCGGTTCGGTCCTCATTTCGACAAGACCGTGAATTTTGATTTGATCTAATTTTTGTGTTAAAACCAGACCGAATCAACTATGCACGCCCCTTGCGTACTGAACCGATCAATTATTTTACTGTCTGATTAGTTCAGTTTATACGCACATAATTCGTCGGTTTGGTCCTCATTTTGTCAAGATCGTGAATTTTGGAGTGAGTTAAATGATGAAAATGTTACTAAGGTGGCATCCTAGTTGGGATGTTGTGGTACACCTATTTATTCCTATCACCAACAACCTTGTCTATATTATATATAAAAACGTGTAGAAGTTGAAGAAATATATTTAGACAATATTCTTCTTAAATATTTTTGTAAAGTTCCTACACTATCATTTCATTGTATTTATTATGCCAACTATTGATATGAAAATTTTTAACTACTTTGTATTTGTTGTCCTAATTATTTATATGAATTTTTTTAACTATTTTGTTTAAATTATCATCTTTAAAAATATTTTCTCAAAATTATTAATCTAAAATCTTGGAAGACTGATTATAAGCAAAAAATAAATCTCAAATAACTCAACATTTCTTTATTATTATTTTTATGTGTATATTTATTCAATGAGCATTAAAAATAAAAGTGAAACAGAAAACTTAATTAAGCATAAATTTTTTTAAAAATTTATATTTATAATTACTTATTTGTACAACTTTTTAAAATTAATCTCATATTAAAAACACATATATTAAGAAAAAATAATTATACATATAATAATAATATTTATAAAAATTTATATTTACGTGTTCAGAGTTGTTTTACTCTCATGCGTAACATCTACTTCGTTTACTTTTTAATTTTATTCTCTAGCTTCGTTTTGTTTGGGGAGTTGGAAATTTATTGCCGGGAGAAAGTGGAGCGTCTGCAAAAATGAAAACCCGCTCTTAAAATTTGGCATCAAAATTTTTGAAACACCGCTCTTATTCAGCCCGCCCTTCATCAGCAGATTTCATTTGTCCCTCCCAAACGAACATCCCCTCTCTCTGTCTCTCTCTATCGGACTCTTTCTTTGTTTGAGTGTGTATCTTCTATCTTCTGGCTCTTTCCACCTGGTTAAGGTTCGCGAGCCAGTAATTCAGTTCCGTTTCTCTTTGACTTAGGGTTTCTCTTAATTCCCTATCTCTAGGGTTTAGTTCTTTACTTCCTTTCTTGGTCTGCGTTGTTTTTATTCTTGACTTTCATGGCCTCCGAAAACCTAGAGGATAAAAGACCCAAAGACGAAGCTCCCGTGGTGGAGGAAAAGGAGCTCAAAGCAGAAGAAAAAGAAGAAGACGTTAAAGATGAAAAGGAAATACAACAAGAACAAGCTGGAAATGAAGACAAGGAGCATGACAATTCGGAAGTAGCAGAAGCTGAAGAACGAGAACCGAAAGGAAAAGATGCCGAGGAGAAAGATGAAGAGCTTAAGGACGAGGAAGAGGAAGATAAAGGTGAAAGTGAAGCTGAAGTTAAAGGCGACAGTGAAGGTGAAAGTGAAGAAATTGAGGAGGACGGAAAGAAGGACAAGAATTCGAGTAAGAAACCAAGGAAACAACCTGCAGTAAAGAAAGGGGAAAGCGATTTACTTTCGAAGGATCCAATCACGCCAGTGAGTGAAAGGCCCACCAGGGAGCGAAAGACTGTTGAACGGTACTCGATACCATCACCGGGTAGGTCTTGGCGATCGTCAGCGAGCAAAGCGTTGTCAATTGAGAAGGTAGTCGAGTATACCTTGATATGTGTTACTTATTCAAGGTGTCTCCTTAATTGCATTAGTTGTCTATAGGCTGGGATTTGATACTGATTATATATTGTTCCTGGAATCTCAGGGTCACGGAACTCAGCTTAAGGATATTCCGAATGGTATGCTTCAGTTGCTTTCTCCGTAGTTCCGGTTATCTTCTCTAATTTGATCCTGTAAACTTCTATCATCCGTTGAAATGTCTAAATACAATTTTCATTTTAAACAAATTCTCAAACTATGCGTCTCCCTGCTGAACATCTAACCTTAATGGTCTTCAATAGCTATTGAATTTGTTCGTGTCTTCTTTTTAGAACTGTCCTTTACAGTAGCCTCCGGGAGTAATCTAGTATAGATGTTACCGTCATTGGTATTCTTTGTATGTCTTAAAGTGTAGTAATTTGTTGAATCTAAAATTCGTTGCTTCTTGTGGAAATAAATCCTTCTATGGTTCATTCACAGGAGTTGGACTATTTTACTATCAAGTAGACAATGTGAATTCAAATTTTGTTCAGTCAGTGGAGCTTCCCTTGCCTTTATGGGTTGGCCTTGATTTTAAAAATTAGAACTCTAGCGATAGAATTCTCTTTGCATTTCACATGCAGTTGTGTTATATTAATGTCCACATTCATTTGGTTATGGCATTTGGTAATTTGAGGAGCATTGTGTTTTTTTTTGGGTAACCATGATTGTGGGGTTTGGGCATCCGACCAATCCCGTTGGACTCGCTTACCGGGGCCTCAAAAGTTTTCCCTATACGAGTTAGGTAAATTGCTGACTCTAACACCATGAGGCATGGCCTTAAGGAATTTGCATCCAAGAGGATTTGAGCCAAAGACTTAGAAAGGAGCAAATCTCTAAGTTCAATGTATTCGTCACTTGGGGTTTGAGGTGCATTGTTAATGTTGTAAATTGGTTACCTTTAACTGTTCATATGAAGTAAATTAAGATAAATTCATCTCTTAATATTTGCATTATATATATGCGTGCGCGCGCGCGCGCGCGTGTGTATGTATTTGTGTATGAGTTTGTCTTAATTTTATATCACATTATTCAGTTATGCATTTGTGTGGCCACTTTTAATTTTTTGTCGGGGTCTGATATTTTGATCTGTTTCAGTGGCTTTCAAGCTGTCAAAGAGAAAAGCTGATGACAATTTGCAAATACTTCACACTATTCTTTTTGGAAAGAAAGCAAAGGTGACCAGATAATTAACTTTTTTGGTTCAATAATTATAGTTTTAGCTTTGTTGTGGCATTCGTCCAGTTAAGATACCAGAGTCTACCATTCTCCCTGTAGAGGGCTAATACCCACATCTTTTTTGGCAGGCACATAGTTTGAAGAGAAACATAAGCCAATTTTCTGGTTATGTGTGGTTTGAGAATGAGGTATGCTATAGACAGGCCTACATCGGACCTTTTCTTTTCATCAATTATTCTCATTTAACTTTACTCTCCTATTATGTCTCCATTTGTGGTGATGCTCTACATTAATTGCATCTACAAATACACACTGATTTCGTATGTTCTCAGAAAGAAAAACAAAGAGGAAAGATAAAGGAAAAGCTCGACAAGTGTGTTAAAGAAAAATTGATGGATTTTTGTGATATTTTAAATATCCAAATAAACAAGGCTGGTGTGAAGAAGGTAAGTTTTGATTTAAGTGATATATTTATATGTACATATTGTGACTTATTTTTTAAGCTTACTGGTGAAGCTCTATGCATTTAGGAAGAACTCTCTGCAAAATTACTAGAGTTTCTGGAATCACCGCATGCTACAACTGACATTTTGCTTGCCGATAAGGAGCAGGTATATTTTCATTCATTTGTCTGGTGACATGTAACGTCTGGGACTTTTTCTAAGTATGCTATTTGTCTGAATAGCAGAAAGGTCAAAAGCGAAGGAGGAAGGTCACTCCTAGTAAAGCTCCTGGTTCTGGAGAGGCATCTACAGACACATCAGCAAAGGTTTGACTTTTTTTAATTACAAACATGTTTTTTGATACACATACTCCGAGGGGCAGTATGTAGTGGAGTAATATGATGAATCCCTTCACTTAACTAAATGTATTGGGTATGTGAAGCTCGAATTCTGACCTTGTCTGTTATCTGTTTCTGACCTCAATGTTTCACCTTAGGATTGATAAGTTACTCCTATTGTATGCTAGTAATATATCTAGTGTAATTTGTTTTTCCGTATCTAGGTCTTTTAGATGGATTTCATCCTTTGATTTTCGGTACGAAGTTTTAATTAAGTAAAACATGTGTATTATAGCTTGTAAAATCTACTTCCATTGACATCAGATCACCTTCATAGGTGGAAATTATACATGGATTGTTCCTAAACCGTGTCTAGAATGTCCATTGTGCTAGTGCTTTTACTTGTTCAGAAAGATGCTTGTTGTTGACAAATGTTGTCTGTCTTCAAGATTGAAGTTAATTGTTTTTATCTGATTTCCACCTGGAAGATCCTCAAATGTTTAGTCATATACTTCAAATCTTCGCTTCCTAAGGTTGTATTGGTTAGCTAATACTTTTTGTTTAATGCCAGAAACCAAGGTCCCAATCTGGGAAAGCAATGAAGCGTGCATCCAAAGTTGACGAGGAGGTTGATGACAAAGTAGAACCTTCAGATGATAGAGACAGTTCTCACGAAGATGATGATGATGACACAGAACAGAAAGAAGAAAGCGATCATGGGGATAGTAAACACGAAGAAGACAAATCACCAGAGCAACTAACAAGTCCTGATAGTTTGGCCAAAAAGACTGAAAAAAAGGCTTCTGCATCCAAATCTGGAGAGAAGGATACATCTACCAAACCTGCAAAACATGTAAAAGATGCTGCTAAATCTAAGAAACGAAGAGCTGTTTCAACCACAAAGGGTGACACTGACAAAACCTCTGGCTCAGCATCTAAATCAAAGGTATCTAAAAAACAGAAGGTTGAGGAAAGCAAGCCCATTAAGGACAAATCTACAAGTAAGAAACAGTCAGGAAAGTCGCCAACAAAGATTTTAGCCAAGGATCAAGGTAAATTGCTGTCTGTAGATGATTTACTACTTGTGTATAAGCCTTGGCACTTAAAATATAAAGTTGAAAATCAACTTAGGATTTTTCATTGTGGCAATTACATAATATGTTGATTAGGAATGATCATCAACTTAGGATTCTACTCATGGAACCTTGGTTTGGCAAAATATAATCATTGCAGATAGTGGTGTTTTTATTATCAGTGATTCGAGATAAGAGTCATTTCTGCATGATTATGTGGGTGGCAAGGTTATCATTAAAATTTGTTAGGCTGGAAAAACTGAAATGTTCCGTTAATTCATTACTGTGTTACTGTGGGTCAGCTTGCGTTTTTTCTGCATCCCCCTGGAAGTTAGTCTAAACTTCCATAGTGAAAAATTTCACCCAAATGTTACTTCATATTGGAACAGCAAAAGGCAAAAATAGCAAGAAGGCCAAGGCAGAACCCAGCAGAGAGGAAGTGCATGCCGTTATAGTTGATGTTCTCAAGGAAGTGGATTTCAATACTGTAAGTACAAATGTTTATGCGCTTAACAGATCAAATGGTTGTTCCTTACAAAAAGGAAAGAAAATCATTACTGAAAATTCTCCTCTATTTGTTCTGCAGGCAACTCTATCTGATATTCTCAGGCAACTTGGTATGCTTCATTTGTCTATTTCTTGCACAAGCATGTAATTGCAATCGACCTAAAGGTCTTCTTTAACGGGCTAACATTCCAAACGTTTGTGTCAGGTACCCACTTTGGTGTGGATTTGATGCATAGAAAAGCCGAGGTGAAGGAAATAATTACAGAAGTGATAAATAACATGAGTGACGAGGAAGAAGGGGAGGAAGCCGAGGAAAATGAGGCGGGTGATGATTCCGATAAAGACGGAGAAAAAGACGATTCCGATAAAGACGGAGAAAAAGATGACAATGCCTAGTTGTATTAGTGATTGAAGTTCTAACCTGGATGAAAATATAGGTGTGAATTCTGGGTGATCGTCTTTCTCCTGAAAAGCTTCATCAGTAGTTTGTATGATTGTTAAATTACAGAAATGTGGCTATTAGGCTTGTACCATATAGATTAACATCTTTGTAGTAGTGACCTTTAGCTTTATCTTATTTGTTAGCTCTTTAGTTTTTTTTCCTTTTGTTTTTCATAGTTACTCTCCCTAACAATTGATCTCTTTGTAATGACTTTTTTTAACTGCAAATGATTAGTGGATTGCTTTTTGCGTCGAATGGCACTACAATTGTATTATTGTGAAGGCTGTTTTAAATTTATGACAGGTTCTTCATTCTGGATTTCCGGCAGTTGGAAGGTCCCATCGCCAACGCTTAGATTATTGGCTCAAGCTTTTACCCCCCCTCTAAAAGAATGTGTTTTCCACAAGTAAAAGTTAGATATTTTAATACTAGATATGAATCTATGACCTTATGATATGTGTGTGAGAGTTTACTTTAACTATTGTACCGATTCTCCTGTCATACATACCTAAGTTGAATTGGGAAAAACAATTGCGGTTTATAATTTTAATATTCATCTTTTTGAACACTTGAGTACCCCATTACTAAATCGATGGGATCACGTCATGTTGATATGCTACACCTTTCATGTGCAACAAATTAGTAAATAATGTAGAATTCAGACAGGATCGGCATATCTATTAATCTATGCAGGAAGATAGGCGCAGTAATTTGATTTTTTGTGTCTGTGTGTTCTTGTTCAATATATTAATACATGATTAAATGATCAAGTAAACAAATTTTGGACGCCAACCCACTAACCTATACCTCTATTCTTCTCTTTCACACGCTATACTCACTGTCTGGTAATGTTTTGGTTCCTTGGCCGGTAGCCTACCCCCACCCATGTGACCTTATTATCATCATCTTTCAGAAATATGGTTATGTCCAAAGTAAGAATCAAAATTACAAGATTTTGCTCCTCTGTGTCTCTGTCTCTCTCTCTCTTCTTTAACCCATGATGAGGTTTGTTCCCTAATGTAGCGTTGCTCAAGATTTATACCAATCGGTCATTAGCATCTGTCCCTTTCATTGCTAACTAAAACGATTATTTCCCATTATTTTTGGTCCATTTTTTGCTATATAATTCTTGGTTTCTGTCAGGGAAGAAATATCTATCACAGACAACTGAGGCATTACAGGTACATTTTGCATATTTCAACTTAGCATAGTTTGTGTATTATAATTCTTATGCCAACTTTTCTTTGCTTGTAACTTGTTTGAATTTCAAGGTGACTCTTAATGGAGATTGTTGTTAAGAAGGATTGGGAATTTAACGTGAAGCAAGAAGAACCGACTCTGGTTGCTCCGGCCAAGGAAACGGAGAATGGATTGTACTACCTGACGAACCTTGACCAGAATATAGCCGTCATAGTTCGGACAATATACTGCTTTAGATCAGATTCGAAAGGAAATGAAGATGCTCTTGAAGTGATGAAGAATGCACTGTCAAAGGTTCTTGTAGACTACTATCCACTTGCAGGGCGGCTAACTATCAGCTCAGAAGGGAAGCTGATAGTGGATTGTACAGGGGAGGGTGCTGTTTTCGTAGAGGCCGAAGCAAACTGTGAGCTAGAAGAGATAGGAGATATGACAAAGCCTGATCCTGCTACTCTTGGCAAGTTGGTTTATGAAATTCCGGGCGCAGCGAACATACTCGAGATGCCTCTTGTCGTTGCTCAGGTCTGTTTGAGCATTATCTCTCATCCCCAACTCATAGTGTATATGGAATTAGTGACAAGACTTGATAGATACACACATATACTAGGGAACTACTTAGAAATTGTGGCCTGGAAGAACTAGGATGAGGTTTCAGCGTGTCAGAAAGGTCACCCTTCTACAACATGGCCACTTTAGGAACCGTATGTGTTCCCCCTTTCCCCATGGATGGGGACCTAACCCTTTAGGGCTGCTTGACTATTCTGCAATCCATCCTTACATCGTGGCCAACACACTCGACTCACGATGTGCATATGACAATTAAGTGCATGTGAGATTCCCCTTTGCCGATTAGTTATATTATAAATAGTACATATGCTCCTTCCATTTTGATGATCCGTGCACTGACTTCTTTTAAAGACACTCTCCTTGTTTTTCTCATTGAAAAAGCTTACCTTAGGGCATTTGCTACCACCAAGGCTGACCTAAGTGGTCACGAGGTCTTAGTCCATGTTGCCAAACATACTTTCTCAGACTAGCTAGACTATCTCCCTCACTCTCTCATCTCTCTCTTACTCTTGTACAGAGTTAGTTTATTGCTTTTTTCTTCTTTTGGCTTTGTAGGTTACCAAGTTCAAATGTGGTGGATTCGTTCTTGGCATGAGCGTGAACCATTGTATGTTTGATGGGATTGCAGCTATGGGATTTGTGAATTCATGGGGTGAAACTGCTAGAGGTTTGCCATTAAAGGTCCCGCCTTTTCTCGACCGGAGCATACTCAAAGCTCGAAACCCGCCCAAGATTGAGTTTCCACACCATGAGTTTGCTCAGATTGAAGACATATCAAATACTACCAAGCTCTATGAAGAGGAAATGGTCTATAAGTCCTTCTGTTTCGACCCCGAGAAGCTCGAACACCTCAAGAAAATCGCCATGGAAGACGGGATTCTCAAAAAATGTACTTCATTCGAGGCCCTCTCGGGATTTGTTTGGAAATCAAGAACTAAAGCTTTACGGATGCAGTCCGATCAACAGATAAAACTTCTGTTTGCTGTAGACGGGAGGGAAAGATTCGAGCCGCAGATACCAAAGGGGTATTTTGGAAATGCCATTGTGCTTACGAACTCGCTGTGTAGTGCAGGAGAGATAGCCGATAACCATCTATCATATGCGGTAGCTCTAGTCCAGAAAGCAATACATATGGTTACAGATAGTTACATGAGATCAGCCATAGACTATTTTGAAGTAACAAGAGCAAGGCCTTCTTTAGCAGCAACTCTATTGATTACCACTTGGTCAAGACTGTCATTCCACACGACAGACTTTGGTTGGGGAGAACCTCTCTTCTCTGGGCCTGTTGCTTTGCCTGAAAAAGAAGTCATTCTTTTCCTTTCTCATGGGAATGATAGGAAAAGCATAAATGTACTTCTTGGTTTGCCTGCTTCCGCCATGTCGGTTTACGAAGAGTTGATGCAGATATGAAACCATTAATCTGAATTGTTTCGACGTGATGCCAAATTCTACAGTTCCTGTATCAGGATTCAATAAGAGACCATTCTATTATATGTAATGTTTTTCTTTGTTGATTTCAGTTATGTCTCTTCATGTATCAGTAATAATCAATAATTCAAATCCCCCAAGCAAAGGATTTTGGATGGACAGTTTGGTCTTTTAAAATAGGGAAATTACTCCAATCTTTCTTCTAGTCTGCCTAAATGACATTTTAGAATATGACACGATACTCTCATCAGTTTTTATAAATAAATTCAAAGAATTTTGTTTGTTTTTTTTTTCACATCCCCGTTAAAATAAATTATTGTCATTAGTTTTTTTGAGGGTGTTATAATCCGAAACCATTTCTCTTAAATGATACAGTTCATGTCGGATTCTATAATTCGAGTTAAAAAAATAGTCGGTCCGATCTTTAAAATAAAGAAACTAATGAATTATTAATTGAGTAGACTTGAGTGTTATTTTCCAAACTAGAGTAGAATGTTAGAATAATTTCTCTTAAAAAAATACCTGTTTTTCCACAAATTCTATCCCCTACCGATATATATTATATCCGTCACAAGATCAAAAGAAGGAGAAAAGATTTACAAATACACAGTTTAAGATTTATAAATATACAGTTTAAGATTTATAAATATACAGTTTAAGATTTATTCAACTTGAGCATTGGGGAAGGACTCAGAAGCTTATATGAACCGATGTTCATGTTACTTCTACTCCGAGGGAGACGAACGGGGCTGCAAGGTATTAAAGAACCATATCCTTTACCGAAACTGCAACTCGGACGACCCGTATCTGCATCATCGGTACTGCTGTCCATCTCTGCTAAGACTTTATAAAACAAATCAACATCACAAGGAAGCGATATAGGTCCTTGGCTGTCATACCCATATTCAATTTCAGCATCCTCTAGCAGCATCTTGAAGAGAGGATGGTTAGCAAACTCGGTCTTGACGATGAATCTTTGTTTCTCCGGTCCAACGTATACGAAGAAGCAACCTTCCGGCGCTACCTTCCACTTGCTTTTCCGTTTTTCATCTTCCATTGATGTGGTGCAGTTCCATGATTTGCTCTTTGTGAATGCCTTGGACTTTATGTTACGGGCTTTAAGTGATCGACATCGCTCCCACGCCCTTCTAATCGGATTTTTCTTCCAGCTCAGCTTTATATTATCCATTTAGCTAGCTATAGCTAGCCAATCTTAGAGATGTTACCAAAACTTGCTAACAAGTTTTGAAGCAAAAAAAAGAAAGAAATGATCAACAAGGCTAGCTATCGTGGTTGGCCTACCTATATACAGACATACACTGATCCTTTACGCAACGAACTTATTTGACGAAAGAGAGAGATTAGAGAGAGAGAGAGGTGTCTACTCCTCAAAGAGGATCTAAGTTAGAAAAGAAAAAATTTAGAGACTTGTACATATAATTGTACAAATCACAGGAGTCAAATAGGAGTCAAATAAGAGGTGATCTGTTTCGATATAAATCATTCAGAGATTTAAAAGAGAGTTGTGATGTGATTTTTTTTCTTTATAAGTCAATATGTACCATTGAGATTAGAGCTAACGGTCTAGATAAAGATGGGTGAGAATAAAATTGCAAAGAAGTATATATGGAAAGAGCAAAAGAGAGAGACGAGTTAGTAACTGGGGCAGTATCTAAATAGGAGAGGCGGGACTGATTACGTGACAGTCCCAAAATCCCATATTCATTACTTGCTGCAATTATAGTTTCTATCTTTTGTCAACGTATTGCGTTGTGCGAATAGATTTTTTTGAATACTATTTCAAAGTCATAAGGTGACAAAAAAATCAATGTGGAGCCACTTCTTTGTTGTCTTCAACGCCTGCTGGTGCACAATTCTTATTATATTAAGAGAAATATGCTCTCTCTTCTAGTCTAACGTTAGGTGTGGTTATTATATTGAAACAAACAACTGAGAATCACGTTTGTTTATTTGTATTAAAGAAGCTAACCCCTTTATTATTTTAATTAGTTTTTCTATCAGGTTAGTCACATTGTAAATGGTTGCAGGTTTATATGCATGTGGTTTCAGAAGAAAAATTGAAAAAAGAGAATGAAGAAGTCTGCTTTGTATTCGTGAACAAGGCTAAATGTTTTTTTTTTTTATTTCTTGGTTACAAAATGCTGATGATCACATCCTCTATTTATATACAAAAACTCAGATAACAAAAAACATAAAAACCGTATAACAAGTAGTATAAAATCTAAGACTATACAGGAGTGATCCGAGATATGCTCTGTGATTTTGTTGAGATTTGAACTACCATTTCGAGTCGAGGTTGTTGCCATCGAATCTCCTTCATCCTTCAATGTCTCTCCATTAGTGTATCATGATTTGTGGGAGTTTTCAACCTTCTCACTTCGATAGTAATTGTTAAGCCTTATCACTCCTTTGAGTCCAACAAATCACCCCGAACTTGCCGAGTTGCTGGATTGTGCCAATACCCTCCCCACAAACTACGCCAGGGTTGGAGGTAGAGTTTGGGTAGAAAGTATTCTCAGGCCAATGATATGCTCATTAAGTTATGTCCTCCAATTGTTAGTTTGTAGATTAGATCTAGTAAAAATTACTATTTTACCCCTCTAAATATCTCTTGATCTTTAAGTACTATTAATCCACTAGTAAATGACTAATTTATAATCTTATTATAAATTTGAGCTCAATACTATTCAGTTTCAGAATTAACACTTAAAGGAACTGATATATGATTCGTTAGGAAATCTTGGATTCCAAATCTTGCAATGTCATGTTCCAAGCCACCACATCACTGAATCTTCAAGCATTCATTAAAGATTTCATACTTTAATATGTTGCTGACAACTTTTTTATTATCTATGATCTTAATCCTCTCGTACAAATACAAGATCATAGTCTCATTAATAAATATAAAATTTTTAGATATTTATATAAATTATTCAATAATACTTTAAAAGAATAATTATAAGAAATGTAATCCTTATTAAATTTCATATCAAAATGTCAATATACATGTTTTGAGGGCATAACCCGCAACAATCTCCCACTTGTCCTAAAACAAATGTGGCATTTCTCTAAATCTCATGTTACGCACGTGACCCTCAAATGAATTCACAGGAAGTGCCTTTGTAAAATGACCAACCATGTCCTGTTCTGATGTTATCTTCATAACAATCATATTCCCTCGATGCACGATCTCCCTTAAAAGATGATATTTCCTCTCTATGTGCTTACCCCTCTTGTGACTCCTCAGTTTCTTTGAATTTGCTACTGCCCCACTGTTGTCACAATATAAGATCGGTGGCTTGTCCATATCTGGAACTACTTCCATATCATTATAGAACTTTCTGAATCATACCGCTTCTTTTGCAGCTTCACAAACCGCTATATATTCGACTTTCATAGTGGAATCTAGAATGCTTGATTGTTAAATACTTTTCTAGACTACAGCTCCTCCACCTAGGGTGAATACTGGTCCAGATATCGACTTTCGTATGTCTCTATCTGATTGAAACTCAGAATCAGTATATCCAGAGGAGATCAGGTCTCCATCTGAATAAACAAGCATATAGTTTCTCATTCTCTTAAGATACTTGGGAATATGCTTTACTATAGTCCAGTGTTCCAATCCTGGATTCGATTGATAACGACTGGTAATTTTCACTGCATAACAGATTCCCGGTTTCGTACATAACATAGCATCCATGAGACTTTCAACTGCTGAAGCATATTGAACCTTTCTTATATCCTATTCCTCCTGAGGTGTCTTAGGGCATTGTTTCTTGGAGAGGACAATTTCATGTTTGGTCGGTAGTTGCCCTTTCTTGAAATTCTCCATCGAAAATCTCTCCAGCACCTTATCAATATAAGATGCCTGAGAAAGGGTCAACAGCTTGTTCTTTCTATCCCTTAGGATTTGGATGCCCATAACATAGCTCGCTTCTCCCAAATCTTTCATTTGAAATTTTTCAGATCTTGCCCTTTTCATACGAACCCTTCCAGTTGCATGATCTAGATGTTTTCTTCAAGAGAGCCATTCAAAAAAAGGTGTCTTGATGTATGTTTACCATATCTCATAGTCAAAACTAGTGGCTATGGACAAAATGATATGAATTTATTATAGCATGGCCATAGGAGAGAATGTCTCTTCATAATCGATTCCTTCCCTTTGTCTATAGCTCTTGGATACTAACATTGCCTTGAAAGTCTCTACTTTCCCATCTGCATCTCTTTTCTTCTTGAAGATCCATTTACATCCAATGGGCCTGAAATCTTTAGCTGGATCTACAAGTTCCCAAACAGAATTGGATTACATAAATTTCATTTCCTGGTTCATGGCATCTTGCCATTTCTCATTTTCAAGATCATCCACTACTTCTTCATAAGATAATGGATTGTCCTTATCAGTTTTTGACACTAGGACATGTGCTTTTAGTTCATGGCAAACTGATTGTCTCACAACCTTCCAACTACGACGTTGCACCGGGGTTTCCTTTGCAAGAATTATGATTTCTCTGGTTTATCATTTATCAATAGAAATTGAAGGTGGTCTGATCTAATCAGTTGCTAATTCCTTGAGAATTACTTTGCTTTGAGGTTTATAGTTTTCCATATAGTCATGTTCAAGGAAGGTGTAATTTGTCGATACGAGCACCTTTTGATTCTTGTGACTATAAAAGTACACACCTCTAGTCTCTGAAGCATAGCCAATGAATATGCATACTTCAGACCTTGAGTCTAACTTTCCAGTCTTGGATCTAAGAACATAAGCTGGACACCCCCATATACGAAAATGAATCAAATTGGGTTTGGAGCCATTCTATAACTCTAAAGGTGTAATGCTTACAGACTTAGAAGGCACTAGATTCAAAATGTATGTACCCGTGTGTAATGCATATCCCTAAAATAAAAGTGGTAGTGATAAGTCGCATAATATCGACCTAACCATACCCAATAAGGTACAATTTCTCCTTTCTGAAACACAATTTTGCTGTGGCATTCCAAGTGCTGTGAGTTGGGATAAGATTTCATACTCTAGCAAGTAATCCTTGAATTCTAAATCCAAATATTCACCACCTCGATCTGATCGAAGAGTTTTCAATGATTTACCTAATTGCTTGTCAGCTTCAGCTTTGAAGTCTTTAAACTTTTCAAAAGTTTCAGACTTTCTTTGCATTGGGTAAATATAACCATATCTTGAATAATCGTCAATAAAAATGACAAAATACTCATACCCACCTCTAGATTCCACATTGATCGATCTATAGACATCTTTATGTTCTAGCTCAAATGGTTCCTTGACTCTTTGTCCCTTTTCAAAGAAAGGTCTCTTGGTCATTTTACCCTCTAAAGGATGTACAAACAAGAAGAGTTCCAACTTTTAGTTCTCTCAAAGCACCATGATTTGTTAATATGTTTAACCTATCTAGATTAATATGTCCCAACCTAAGATGCTAAAGATGTGTGTTATCATCATCATGAGAAACTCTTTGTCGTTTGTTACTTTTATGTTTTGCTACTTTAAATAATTTAGAATTATTTAACGCGTGTCTAGTCGGTTTAAGCACATACAACCCGTTTATTACTTTAGCATGACAAATATGGAATCCATTCTTTGAAATAATAAACTCTTTATTAATAAAAGAAACTTCAAATAACTGTTCTTGCAAAATTGAAAGAGAAATCAAATTTCTCGAAAATCCAAGAATTAATAAACATCGTTCAAAACTAAATAATTATATTCAAAAAGTAAACGGACTGTTCCTAATGCTTTAGCTGACACGAGCGCATCATTGTCAACTCTCAAAACGACCTCGCAATCAGCCAGCTCCCTTGGCGAATCAAGCATCTGCAAAGAAGAACATACATGGTTAGGGGCTCTTGAATCAAGTATCGAGGATGACAAATCATATTCCACTAAGCAAGCTTCAAGTACAAGTAAATCATATTTACCTTTCCTTTTCAGCTCGGAGAGATATTTGTTACAGTTTCTCTTCCAATGACCTTCAACTCCATAGTGGAAACATTTTCCCTTGGGCTTGTTGTCGTTCTTATTCTTCTTGACTTTCGTCGATGTCTTGGCTTTCTTTCCTCTTTTTTTCTTACTCTTGTCCTTACCATTGTTCTTCTTCCTTTTCTTGTTCTTAACAATATTGGAAGAATACTTTTGCTTAACAACATTTACCTCGTCCTCTTTGGTCGTTCTAAGGTTGAGTGACTAAAAAATCTGCAGTTCATTCAATAATTGGGTCATGTTGAATTGCAACTTCTTCATAACATAGTTGGTCATGAACGCAGAAAAAGCTGGTGTGAGGGACTCAAGTATAATGCTAACTTGAATCCACTCATCAATGGTCACCCATGTACTTCTGCCTCGTGTATTATGTTGATCATGTTCAATACACGTTCTCGTACATATGTACCCTTTCTCATCTTAGCCTTCATATAACTCCTGGTGCCCTCATGACGACTTTGATCAGGCTGCTGCCCAAACATCGCCTGTATAGATTCCATAATCTCATATGTAGTCTCCATGTTTTCATGCTTGGTTCTCAGAACATCATTCATGCTCACAACCATGTACCATTTCGCCTTTTTTGTTTGATATGATCCAAGCATCATATTTGTTCCTAAAATTCTTAGGGGCATTAACAACAGGTTTCTCAAGACATTCCACAGTAAGAATGAACTTATGGTTCTCACAAATCAGAATTAAGTTCATATTTGATTCTCAACGTACGGAATTATCACCATTCAAATTTTCAAGAACAAGTAAAGCAGTAACATGGTTGCCCATGGTAGACATAATAATGATAATTGAAATTTAAAACATACAAGATTCAATATATTGATAAATATCTAGAATTTGAAAAGTAAACGTGATACATAAATGCAACATAATAAACACACAAATTTAACAATTACTAATCACGATGAAATAACCCAACGATTAATGTGCTGTCTTAGGGCTAGTCAGATTAGCCTCAGAATGTCTATGAGATATTCTCATCCTTGCTAATTAAAACTTAAAAATATCTCATATTTTATCTTTTAACAATTAAGTATCGCTTGTTCGGTCAAGTCACAACTACCCACATGAAAGCTTAATTGTGATTTTGTAATTGTAACCCATCATTTCAGATTCCATGACTTCATTTAGAATATGCAGCCTTAGGTTCGGTCAAAACTAAACTACATCACTTTCTCCTATCTTCTTAAGAAGTCCAATGGTATTGGTACAACTCAAAACATTCCTTAGGGGGATGACAACAAAGCCATCTCGAGTCCTTTACTGCATCTCACGGTGTTGTACTTATGATAAAGAGTATATGTTACATTGACATGTCAACCTTCTCTCACTCATTATTTTAAGATTATGTATTTTCATTTTAACTAAACAATTAATTTCAAATTAATCACTAGTTAAAATAATAACCATATGAATATTTAATAATCAGTTAGGCCAATCTCATTGGTTTAAGTTCATTTTAACCTTCTAAAGCGCCTACGTCATAATTAAGTGAACTTAGATTAACTAATTAATTTTATTCATCAAACTTTAAATAAAACATTTTTACTAAAGTCGGTTATCCTAAATGTCACTATAACCTTTATTGTGGTGTGATTACCAAGTTTCAATTAATTAAAATCTAACAGTTTATATGTAATTGATTTCATAAAACAATACATATAAACATATTAGAACAATCCTAATAAATCACGTTTCTGCAGATGAGATGCATGATCAAATAAAACTGTGTGAAACTTTCATGTATGGCATGTGATCGACTAATACATGAACATGTTATCAAACATAAAATATTTAATAATTAAATAAAATAATAATAGACCGAATGATTATTGGGTATTTCTAAATTATAACCCTTGAAATGAATAAATAATATTACAAAGCGTACTTCAAGAATACATATTTCTCAAATATTGTCTTCTACTCTTGATGTTTATCTTCATAATTTTCAAACTTTGAACAAAATCCTATTTACTTAGGAAGAACTATTTTTCTTAATTAAAATTAATTTCTATAATTATCCATTGTTGACCTTGACTTAGTCAAATAAACACTTTATTTGATTTGATCAAAGTTGGTCAAACCCAATTAACCTATTAATTTCTGATTTTCATAAAATTAAAAATTAAAAATTAATATTACAATTACATTAATTTCAAAATTAATCATAAAACTCTACAGTGATAGAGTTCGTTGGTATCAGGGTTTGTGTGAAACTTCCCTAAAGTGACAACAATTGTCACTGACCACCATCACCACCGGATCTGCCACCGGCCGCCATCTGCCATCGCTCCAAAACGGCTTACACAAGATCTATGGAAAAGTTAAGAGAACAAAGCCTAACCCAATAATCATAATCTAATTAACGATCCATTATTTCCCATACATTCAAATATATAACTATCCATTCATTCATGCATATCTCATATTATATGAATAAGGTAAGAAAACCCACACAATATTTAACATATAAATATATAAAAACCGCTTCGATACCACTTGTTGGTTGTCGCGGCGGAAGCGTGTGGCTCGAGGTCATTCAAAAATTAATCTTTTAATAAAGATCGAATCTTTTAATAAAATAAAACTTACGCAATGCCATGATAACCAAATAAAAACTCTTTTTCAATCAGTCATGATCCATTATATATTTATATATTAAATCTACAACAAACAAAATTAGGAATCATATACCTCTTGTAGTCTATATCAAGTGTCCTTGCAAAACCGATCGATCATCCGTCCCATGAAACCGTTTCAACGATCAGTATACTCTGAGATCCACGCTAAGATATTGCAAGTCAATCCTCAACGCACTAGGACGTGTGTGGGCACGTAGAATATTACAAGACACTTTTTTAGTCTCTAGATGTACTAAACACATGAGATCTACAGATCTACTAAGAATGACTTTAGTGAGACAATTATCTAAAAGAATACGATGATTATTTTTCAGAGTTTTGTTCAACTATTAATCATAGAGAAAAATCACTCTGACACCAACTATGTTCTCAATTCAATTTTTTTGATGAACTGATAAACTCATTCATCAACAGAGGCTATTAGAATAATATATGTATATTTTCTAGATAATGACGTATCATATTTTTTAAGGATACACTAAAATAATATTTAATTATAAAATTACCAATTACAGTGGGACTCACTATAACTGCGCACAACTACAGTGCCACATGACACTACAGTGTTGCACCGCTACTACTGTAGTGCCACATGGCACTATAGATAGTCCATGTCAATCTCTGATACCCAATCAATAATTGACATGTGGTAATTATTGTAAATTAAATATTTATTTTAATCACATAAATATCTACATATCAGTTAATTCGAAATTATCGTATCTGATTATCCCTATCAACTAACTTATCCGTTATTTCACAAATAATAATTTTATTTGATTCAAATTATTATCTAATAATAATAATTTAATTATCTAATTTTAGAAATTAAATATTCTCTCACTTATCGATGATTAGAAAAATAATCGATAATTATTTATATATATGTAATTTTTGATATATATGTGTATATGTGTACATATATATATAATTCAATTAATTGATTTTTAATTTATTAAGCACACATAATTATCTCATAATTATGTACTTGTCCCAGATAAAATTTTTTTTTGTAAGTCAGTCATTTTCTCAAGTCCTGAAATATTCACACCCTAGAATGTGTAGTACAGAGGTGACTTGGGGACCATGACCTATAATTCTAAGCTCCAATAAATCAGATTATTATTTAAACTCTTAATTAAATAATCTTATTTATTGATTCCATTATTTCTCCACTATAAATATGGAATTGAACTCTTAGTGATTATATAATGTATTTACAGAATATTCTCATGTAGTCCACTGATATAATCATTTCATGTAGTTATATCCTCCAATTATTGATTCATAAATTAGAACTGGTCAAAATTACCATTTTATCTCTCTAAATACCTCTTGATCCTTATGTACCATTAATCTACTAGTGAATGACTAATTAATAATCTTATTATAAATTTAAGCTCAATAATCATTCAGTTTCAGAACTAACACTTAAGAGAACCAATATACGATCCGTTAGAAAAACTTAAATTTCAAATCTTGCAAGATCATGTTCCTAGCCACCACATTACTGAATCTCCAAAATAAAAGTCACTAACTTGTTTTACAAACAAACCTTAATGAGTGAATCAAAATATCTAATAGACATGCTTAGGAGTTCATGACTACTCAGAATTCAGAATGATCTACATATGATCATTAAATTGATATGCATTAAATCTTTTTGATAATGGTACGTTGATAAATATATTAATTCACATCGGTCCAGTACTCATTATATAAAGTACCTTCACCAAGATGTCTATATACATTAGATCACACACATTCATAATGCTTAGTCAAACGTACTAGCAACCAATCATTAAAGATTTCTTACTTTAATATGTTAGATAATTTTATTCATTATCTGTGATCTTAATCCACTCGTATCAATACAAGATCATAGTCACATTAATGAAATATGGAATATTTGAATATTTTATTCAGTAATAATTTATAAGAATAATTATAAGAAAAATGTAATCCTCATTAAATTTCATATCAAAATGTCAATACACATGTTTTGGGGGAATAACCCCCAACATAAATGACATCCCTGTGAGTTCAGCTGTTGTGCTTGCCATGGCTCGATACTCCGCTTCAAAGCTCGATCGAGATAACCAGTGGTGGATTGACTTGTGGTAAGACACCTTGCGCAATCTGCATCAGAGAAAGTATAAAGATCAAGTGTTGTATTGGAAGTAAAATGTAAACCTATGTCAAATGTGCCTTCAACATATCTTAAGATATGGCGAACCATTTTTAAATGCACAATAGTAGGAGCATGCATGAATTGTAATACATAATTCACATTGCATGAAAGATCAGGTCTTGTGAGAGTTAGGTATTGTAAAACACCAACAAGGCCTCTAAAATAACTCATATCCTCTAGCAAGACATCATTTGACGAGGTCTTGGTTTTGGCTTCAAGTGGTGTGCTCATAGGCTTGCAATCGACCATGTTGGCCTTTTCAAGGATGGTAAGTGCATAGTGAGATTGGGACATGTGAAGACCATAAGATGTTTGAGAGATCTCGATGCCAAGGAAGTGATGAATTTGTCCCAAGTCCTTCATGGCAAATTCAGAATTCAAGAGTTGAATGAAGGTTGACACTGAGCTGTTGAGGAACCAGTGAGTAGTATATCATCTACATAAAGAAGAAGAATTAGTGTTCCAAGATTAGAGTGAAAAATAAACAAAGATGGGTCCAATAGGCTACAAAAAAAATCCATATTTAAGAAGAAAAACACTAAACCAATCAAACCAAGCACGAGTTGCTTGTTTGAGACCATAGAGATCCTTCTGAAGCTTGCACACATGTTTTGGATGTTCAGGATCTACCATTCCTGGAGGTTGTTCCATATATATGTCTTCATAAACCATGAAGGAATGCATTTTTTTGTCAAGTTGACGTATGGGCCAACTTTTGACAAGAGCTATAGTGATGACCATTCAGATAGTTCCAGGTTTGATGACTGGAGAGAAGGTTTCAGTGTAGTCAAGACCATCCACTTGATGATACCCTTTTGCCCCAAAACGAGCTTTGAGGAACCATCGGGTTTGAGCTTTGGCTTGAACACCCACTTAGAACCTCAAGTTCTTCAATCATTGCTGCTTTCCACCCAGGATGAGCTAGAGAAGATTGTATGTTGTGAGGTTCACGAGGGATATTGAATGAGAATGTAGAGGAAGTTAATGCATATTTTGGATTGGGTTTAACGATTCCTCTTTGAGATTGATTGATCATAGAGTGTGAGGGTTGTGTTTGTGGTGTTTGATCTTGGTGAATTTAGGATTGCAAGTCAGTTTCATTGGGTTTGATAACATTATGAGTAGTGTTGAAGGATTGCTCGTGAATTTCATCCCGCAATTGGGGTAATTCTTGATCAGAAAATTGCTGCAATTCCATCTCAGGTTCAAGTTGCAATGCTTCATGTGTGGAAGGTTGTGATACGTTGAACTCAATCCCGAGCTGCTGATTTTTCATGCATGTTTGAGCAGGAACCTGCGACAGTATTAGACCCCGAAGTGAGTAATGGTATTACAGGTAGAAGACTTGAGCATGATGGTGTTAATGTTTGGGACTTAATTTCAACTTTGTGAGTGGAGTTAGTATGAGGCAACCATGAGTAAAAAATGCTTATGACATGTGATGTAGGTGGTACAATGCTTTGGTTTCGAGTGTTTTTATAAGGAAAAAACAATTCATCAAAAACCACATGGTGAGATATAAAAAATTTTCTACTCGAAGGATGAAAGCACTTGTATCCTTTATGTTTATCACTATATCCCACAAAGATGCAAAGAACAGTTTTTGGATCAAACTTGTGCTGCCGTGTATCCCATGAGTAAGGAAAACTTGGAACCAAAGACATGAAGTGAAGTGTAACCAGGATGAGTGCCATGAAGTGTGAAATATGGAGTTTCAGAGTTAAGAGCAGATGAAGGCAAGCGATTTATTAGGTAGACAGCAGTGGAAAAAGCTTCTACCCATGAAACATAGGAGCACCACTATGAAATAACATGGTCATTCCGAGTTCCAGTATTATCCTATGTCGCCTTTCAACCATACCTATTTGCTCTAGAGCGTATGGACATGATACATGATGTATAATTCTGGTGGAGAGGAAGTGAGATGATAACTAGAGTTTATGAATTCTCCTCCTCCATCCGAGTGAAAAACCTTGATTTTTTTTGTCAAATTGTCTAGTTGACATATTGCTCAAATGCTAAATAAGCATTCACAAAATCCAATTTATGTTGTAAGGGAATGATGCAAGTATACTTGGAAAAATCATCAACTAAACATGCATAATATCTGATTTCTCCAACAGATAAAACATGAGTAGGTCCCACAAATCACTGTGATTTTTTTCAAAATTGCTAGAACTTGAATGCTTAGAACCAGAAAAAGGTAATATACTAAGCTTCTCTAATTGGCAACTGTCACAAATATGTTGGGGTTTTACATTGCCAATGACATATATTAACCCTTTATTTTTTTTAAGTTGTAAAGCTGAAGGTTGAGGATGTCCTAAGCGTTGATGCCAAATGTCTGTGGATCCAGATTTGAAACGATGAGAAAAATAGAGCTCCGGCTAGTTTGGAAGAATATAGAGATCACCCTTGCGCCTCCCTATGATCACTGGTTGTCCTATTTGTCGTTCCTTTTACACAGAAGTCAACATTAGTGAATTCACAATTAACTGGATACTGAGTTGTTAGTTGACTTACAGAGAGCGGATTTTGTTTCAAGTGAGGGACTAGCAAGACATCATGAAGAGGCAAGATTTTATTCTTCTGCATAATGCTAGAATCTCCAATATCAAAAATTGGTAGAGAAGATCCATCACCAATAAGAACTGAATCTGCACCAGAATAATTTCGAATATTAGTTAACATACCTTGCTTACCTATCATGTGGTTTGAGGCTCGTGATTCTGAGATCCATTTTGTTTCAGCAATCGTGTTATCCATAATAAGTGCTGCCAGCGCTTGTGGTATGTCATCTTGTTGTGTTGGCTTTTTGGGCACCCACCGACATATTTATGCAACATGTCCCATCATGCCACACATTTTTCTTCATGATAGAGGTCTCTTTCAGCAGGCGTCATGCTCGCTCTCCAGGTGGGGGAGGTCATATTTGCTGAGTGCTCGACGTCGGGCTAAGGTACACTAAAAAATATCGCATTTCACACTATTAAAATACAAGGTTCACAATCGCTTCTTGTTAGAAACTCAAAATAACAAGTGATTTTAAAATTAAGTAAAATTTATTACGGTTAAAAGTGAAAAAAAGCGGGAGGCAAAATTAATAGAGACATAGGACTTGGACTTAAGTGGGACTTTGATAAAAAATTGGAGGCCCTCACATTTCGTTCTCAAGCTCTCTCAGTACTGTGGCTCGATTCTCTTACTCCATTTTCAGATTAGAGAAGCTTAACTCGTTACTCCATTTTCGATCAGAGAAGCTAAAAAAATGGAGACCCCTCGACAGTATTGTGGCTCGATACCTTTCTCTCTCACTCTCTCGTTCAAAGATAGAGTAACTAGGGTTTCATTGATTTTCAAGTTTGGAGACCCCTCGACATATCACTCTCTCGATTCTTGTCTCTCTCCCTCTCGTTCAAAGACGAATCAGATCCTCGCAGCTTCTCCCTCTCAGACAACCTAGGGCTGCTTTCCGAGAGCGTATTTCTCCAACATCGCTTCTCTCTCATTAGAAAACCACTCTTCGTTCTTTTTCAAAGTTTCCATTTGATTCAAGGTAATCGTGTATTAGAGAACTTGGGGTTTGTTCTCTCTCGCCTCTCTTCTCTTCTACCATCTTTCTCTATCTCAAAATTTTTGATCTCCTGATCTCATTCTCTCTCTCGCTCTCAAATACTTGGGGTTGAGATGGTTAGGTTTCGTCATGCACGTGAATTTCACTCGGTTGGAGTCATGCTTTTCTAACTACAGTTTCTGGCTAGGTGAAATTGAGGAGGGTTTGCGTTCGTGATTCTGAGCATGTTTTACGTTCGTGTATTTGAGTTCAAACCAGATTTGCATCATTTGAGCATGGGGTTCTAGAGTTGGTGAGTTTCTCTGTTCTCTACCCCTGGGCTAGTCCTCGTCGTCTTTGGAGATCACCGAATCTGAAAATGGTCTAAGTGGTACTGCAAATGATATTAATTTTCTCTATTAAGTTGCATTTTATCAGTATATTTGCTATAGCAGGTGCATCTTGCTATTTCATTTTTGTTTTATTCAGTATTCTATGTGTTCTTCTTCAATGACAGTCAACTGGATGGGAAAATTGCTGATTGTGGAAGAAAACACGATTGACTGTAGGAGAGTAATTTAGACTCTTTTACTTCATCGACATAAGAATAACTGAATATGAAGCAATAGTTAAAGAGATTTATTAATCAGATAATAACATCTGTTCACCCTGAAATTGGTTATCTTGCTATATCATCTGAGAAGTTCCGACGAGCTAATTTGCACTTCACTTGTTACGTCAAGTTGTTATCAAGTGCCAATTCTTCTTTAGATAGTATTTTCCTTCATATCATATATCCGAGGACTTTAGTATGTATCATTGGCATAGAATTTCCGGATTAATTTGTTTCTCTTTTCATGAAAGCATTTAAATTAGTGTTGATTGATCAACACTTTTACTTAGTAACAAATTAATGAATAGTTGTGCTCTTTTCTGTTGAGTTGTTTTGATAGAAGTGAATCCTGGAGTTTTTGTAAAATCTCTTCGAAACACGATGCAGATATATACAGAGAACTGGGTAAACTCACCAAGTCAACAAGAGGATAATTCGTGGCAATCTTTTGTTCATGTACCTAAGGACATGTAGGATTTCTGGAAGATCTTGATGTAATTTTTACTGTCCTGTTTTGGATAATTTTATGTTTCTCCGTCTCCTCCTAAATTTTTGTAAAACAGTGTGTGCTCAGATACATTTTTAGAAGAGTATTTATTATCCTTTTTTGCTTACTTCTGCGTCACTCAATCCCTTTCTTAACAAAAACTGAATTGATTTAAGTATCTCTGTTTACTTGTATTTGGTTGGTCTTATTAGTTATAACTATACCTCTAGCTGGATTGTTTCCGACTCATTTTTATATTAATTTCAGATTAATTTAAGAGGTTGCAGGTATTTTTGCACTCGCTCATAGAACGGAAGAGAGAAGAGTGTTGCAGGTATTTTTAAGGAGCAAATCTCGAGTTTAACTTGAATGATCATTTTAGTTTTCATTATTTTGGAAATTAAACTACTAGGCAACATATAGAGCAGTTCAAATTGTTACATGGATGTCAAATCATATGACAATGTTATGGTCTATTCTGAAAGTTGAAAATTCAAGTTGTGAAGTTTGATGGTTAAGTTATTTAAGTGACAAGTATTAAGAAAGGTTGTAATTCATCTTCTAATTTCTTGTGAATCATTCACACATGATTAAACATCATTTCCGATACATACATAAATTAGTTCTCTGATTTTCTAATGCTGCTTTTGCTTGAGTAGTAGTAATGGTTACTATATGTTCTCAGGCCGCAATTTTGATTGTCTCTGGAGTTTGGACACATTAATTCTAAGAAAATGTAAGTATATTCACCAAAGGTTTAGTAACTATATTGTTTTCCTGCTGAACCATTATGTCCGTGGCTTAATATCTGCTACTCTTAATGAACTTAGCACAAGTCAAAATATTTAGAACTCTTGGTTTTAACAGTGATTTGGTGCCTTGATGTTCATAGTTATATGACGGCAACATTTTTTGTTATAGGAAAATCAGCTTAATTTCGCATAAAGGAGCCGAAGGATGTACTCACTCAATGTTGGTAGTTGTATGACGACAGGTACATGCATCTTTATCTTCCATTTTTTGGGCAAAAACCTTGAATCCAGTTAGTTTTAAATTGAACTATTCATGTATATGGACCTTTAATGTGTTAACTTAGGTTTGGAAATTCAGTAAATTGGACTATTCATGTATATGGACCTTTCAGTATGTTGAATTCAGTTTTATGGAAAGTTTCATCCTCTAGTGTTTATCATCTTCATGTCTGAAAATTCAACATGTATTTATACATAATTTGTAATGTGTTAACTTAGTTCAATGTTCGTAACTTAGTTCTCTTTATAATGCATGACCTATAACGACTTGAGGTTATTGAACATGGACGTCCAACGTTTGAAGAATTATTCTTTAGGCTCTATATGATATTTTAGTGAACTTTTGAGGTTATTTTGTGAAATATTTAGATGTTTTTAAATTTTGTGAAATATTTACTTTCGTATTGTAATTTTGTGCAAGTGAAATAAAATATTAATATTATTAAATATTTCATTGGTGTTATTATATATTTTAATGTATTAAATATGTATGTGAATAAGGTACTTGTAAATTGACTATAAAATAGCATTTATAAAATGTCACTAAAAGTATTGGAAACCCTAGTTAACTCACAAGTATTAAAAATATATGTTGAATACATTCAACAGGGGTCTGAAAATCCTATTAAACAACGTTCTACAGGAGTTAAAAAATCCTGTAAAAAGTGAGAGACCACAGGGTTTTTCACAGGAGACATTGCGCTTTGCAAAAAACGTGAACTTTTAATATGAGGGGCTGTCATAGGTGCCGCGAGAACTTTGTGGATTACTTTTCACAGGTTTTTCGGCCTCTTGTAGAATGTCATATTTCTTGTAGTGAGAAGAGCCACGGTTTTGGTCCTTTGGTTGTTGTGCCTGAAATTCTCTTCAAGTTGAAGTGAATTTTTGTTTGTTGCCTTCATATCCTGTGGAGGATTGCTGATATCTTTGTTGTTGTTGTCCGTAAAAGGCCATTTGAGGGGTGAATGTGTGGGTCACACTTGCATGGTTTGAGAACCAATTTCGTCTTTGATCAAGGCTTTGAAGTTGTGAGACAAGCGTAAGAGTATGATTGTCTTGGTGGTTTGAGCATGGTAGTAGTAAAAGTTTCATATTGAGGACCAAGACTAGTGAGAAGGATACCTTTTCTTTGTCTGGGACTGGTTTCCCAATTGCTGCAATACTGTCACATATGTCTTTGAAAGTTCCAATATGTTCTCCAATTGTTTTGTCATCTTCTTTCTGAAGATATGTTACTTGTTGCTTGAGTGTGAATTCCTGTTCTTGTGAGTCTACTGCGTAGGCATTCTTCAGTGCTTCCCATACGGCATTTGCTGTGTCTAAACCCACGATGAGGCCAAGCGTTCTTCAGAGAGTGTTCCAATTATCCACCCTGGAAGAAGACGATCTGCCTTTCGCCATGTGATGTATGCTTCGGTCATTCTTGGTGTAGGAGTTTGTTCATTTGTGGAATCTGGTGTGGTGTAATTAGCTCAAATCATCATGACTTCCCTATCTCTCAATGTTGGAAATTTTATTACTCTTAAACTCAGTCCCACAAATTATCCATCGTGGTGTGAACAAGCCTTGGCCCTTGCAGAGAGCCAAGATTTGCTCGGTCACCTTACCAATGAAGATCGTAAGAGTGATCCGAGATATGCTCTATCATTTTGTTGAGATTTGAACTACCATTTTGGGTTGAAGTTGTTGCCATTGAATCTCCTTCATCCTTTAACGTCTCTCCAGTAGTGTGGCATGATTTGTGAGAGTTTTCAACCTTATCACTTCGGTAGTTGTGTTCAACCTTATCACTCCTTTGAGTCCCACAAATCACGTCGAACTTGCCGAGCTGCTGGGTTGTGCCAATAGTTTCTCAGTAAGTGTTTTGTGATTGTTGAAATTCTCGACAAATAAATTGATGGTTGTATGGGTTTCCATAGATTCCCGCAACAAAATGAAAACTAGCAAAAGCAGTTAGCAGCCCTTAAACAACACTGAGGTGGTGCTAGAAAATAGGTGAAGTGTTTTAGAGTGTGGAACATAAGAAATTACACATTAATTGCACAAATCCCCTAATCTTTGAACTTTATGATGTTCACATATAATTTATTAGTCAATACACACGTGCATGCGTGTGCAATTGAACATATTATATTTTTAACTATGATAATTATTATAATCATATTGTATTTATGTGAATTAAAAAACAAATGCATTTATCACCATATTAATGATTTGTTTTCAATTTATGTGATTTAAATCAATACAATGTTATATTGTTATTATTTTTATTTATTGATACATTTTTATTCGACCAAGTTGTACAACATCAAGCATATTTTTAGGAAAAAAAATTAAGAGTGTATAGTATAATGTGCTTAAGAAATTAAAAAAAAAGTAATGTCATTAGAATTAAATTATCTATTTGATGTTTTATTTTAAACTTTGATTTTTTTCTTCATTTATATTGTAAATTTAGTTTTTGGTTGATAAATTTTATATTTACAATTGTATATTTTTTGTGTCCACCATAACAATAAATGTTTCTCTACTTAAACAGGTGTTAATTTTTCATTTGTTCAAAAAATCATATTGTTTTATTTGAAAAAAATGATTTTGTTTTAAATAAAAATAGCATTGATTAGGTTTATGGCTATTCGAGAGGGTCAAATAATAATAGTTTATAACTATTTGTAAAAAGTATTAGTAACAACGGACGATAATATGACAAATGTACTTTTAGGAGGATTAGTAAAAAAATATGAATATAATAATCCAAAAAAGTTTCTCGATTGCTTCCCTTTCTAATATACTAGCTACCTGCCCGTGCTTATAATTGTAAAACTTATTTTAGAAGAATAATTTAAAATATGTTTTTATTTACAAATAAGCATTATATTACCAATAAATTATACATAGACTAGAAAATAAAAATATTTCTAAAGGTCTTATTGATAAACTGTATACTAAGACTAGAATTTTTAATTTCTTTTAACGTTCAGAAGATTTTCTCTAGCATCATATATTTTTAACTTAGAGTATATGAATTGGTAACTAAATTTATGGAAAGAAAACAACCTTTATTTTATTTTATAATACCTATCAATGATATAATCTACGTACTTAAAATACTTCTACTAAAGAAATATAAAAAATCATTAAAAATAACATATCATAAATTGATTGTTAAAGTTAACGATGGAGCTCATGATAAGAGAGAAAAAAAATGAGCAGCGGAATCCATCATTGAGAACAATATCACGAAGAAATAGAATTAAATTTAAGATTGAATGATTAAGACTATGCAAACAAATTAGAATGGGTAAACTAAATGAAAAAAACACCATTGGATACCTTACTCAACAACAACAGAGTTAGGGTGATGAGCAAAGAATAATTAAAGAATTATTCCTTGAACCATAGTTCATTTGAGTAACGGTAATAGAGAATACGTTTTCAACTTCTGTTTTCTTAGCCAAGACAAAGAAAAAAATGAAAAATCTATTTTAATGTAATTATCCAATATGGAGGAGCATCAGTTATGAAATAGTGGATGTTAATGGAGAAGTAACTGGACTTTAGATGTTACTGCAATGGTGATTAGATATGAATGTAAAGAGATTATTAGAGTGTCAAAATTTTTAATTGGAAGTGGGTTGGACATGAGGAGAAGTAAATGAAACTTGATTGGATTGAGTAATAAAGAAGATGCAATAATAAAAGTCAAAAGAAAATAGATTATGAAATTACAAATCAACATAAATTATGAAGTTTTTCAAAAACTAAAAAGAAAGTTTAGATTTTATTAATAATAAGAACAATTGTGATTATGAGTTATATATATTTAAGGGTAAAATACACTCTTACTCCATATAGTTTGAGATGAATTTTAAATTTAACTCTTTACTTTAAAAAATCTAAAAAAACTATAGTTTAATTAGCATTCCACATTAGACCTTCCGTCAATATTTTACTAACATGCGCACATGATCCGTTAACGTATTGCATTGTTGGTAATTGCATGTATTAGTTGCAATACGTGGCAGCTAAGACTTTTGCCATATCACATAGAGTTACACCACATTGACTAAAATGAACACTTTGTCACGACACTTTTTCCTTCTTCTTCCCCCTGAACATTTCCTTCATATTTTGAGATCTGAATTTTGGGTAAGAACTTCTTCAACAAATGTGGAGCAAACAACCATGGACACCATTAATAGAAGGTCCTGACTTAGAATTGCAGGAAGAAGGCAACAAGAAAGTTTTGAGTTTTACAATTTTTTTAAGTTTCTCAGATCCTATAGTGCAAAGGCCAGACCACAATGAAAGTTTCGATTGTTTTTCAATTCCTCCCCAAAGGTTCATTTTTTAACATTCCCCATCTCTTCAGTTTTCCTCTCCTATGAGGTCGCTTTCTCTCTAGAATTTTTCCATTCTTGGAGAGTGGGTTTTCTTCTTCTTTTTTTATTCTTTGTTATCTAGAGTCAATCTTTCTTTCTTATTTCCTTGTCGTCTTTCTTATTAGAGAGGGCGATAATTTTATCCTTAGTAATATGGATGAGACCGTGGAAGAGATGACTAAGAAACTAGCTCTCACGAAGCTGGAAGAAGCGGTGATTGAGATTGGTGAGGGGACTAATTTTAAAGAAGTGGAGGTTTGTCGTTTGAGTGTCATGGCGAAGATTCTTACACTGAAGAAGGTTAACCAAATTGGCTTTCGTGAAGTGTTGTTGAAAGCATGGAATTTGGATGAAGGGATTAGAGGGTAGAGCCACCGAGTCCCTTGTACTCCTCCATATCAAATCACCCTTAGCCCTTTATACATAGCGCTAGGTCTTAAACTCCATTTTCTACTTTTTTTTAAAGAATTTTCCATTCGTAGGCCTTACCCCTTCTCTAATACTCCGAGATCCTATAGCGTAATCCTGGTTTTGAGGCTATGAATATGAGGTACAACTTAGGGTTAGGGGTAGTGAACTCCGTTATTGTTACATAATTAAGTGCCGAGATGAGACCTACTACTTCATCCCTCATCCGTTTGAACAGAGAGGGCACTTGATAATCGTGATCTAGAAAGGAGGCAAAGGCTGGGAGTGGGATACCATACTAATTGGCGGGAACTGGGGAGGTGGTGGTCGCTGAACAATTCCCATAAAATGGGGAATTTTCAATAAGTTGTCGGAGCTTCATTTCCTCAGTCTCTCTTTAACTTCTTTCTTCCATTTTTTTGTCTCCTTTTCGCTTACTAACAGATTTCCTCTTTTTACATATTATAAGAAAAACAAAAGGCTCACTTATCCAAGGCATTTGAGGAAAGAATCGCTGTTGCTTACCGTTGCCTAGAATGGGATTTGACTGAACTCTTCGATGCAAGGAGAGAAGTCGATATTTCTTTTGCCCCAGCTCCCGTTGTGACAACATCTGCTCCATCATCCTCATCCCCTATTCCATGAGGTTTCCCATTCCTTATTCTTGTTCTACCTCTGCTCTTTCCATTTTAAGTACTTCTGTTTCCACTAACTTGGCGTGAGAAGAAGTAGAACAAGATACCCTGATTCAAAGGCTTGCTGAGAGCGTTGACATGTCAAAGCGCATCCATAGCAACATCTTTGGGATGGTTGAGAACAAAAGGAATGTCCGCCCGAGAACAGACGCATACAGCTCGTCCCAAGATGCTCCCTCTTCTCCGTAGCTTCTCCTGCTCTGATTGCTCCTTCTCCTCATTCTTATCCCATTGCCCCTAGAAAGGATCCCGTACATTCATCTCATCCTCTTCTTCTATAGGCAGCTCAAATGGAGTCTATTCTTTCCAACTTTGCAGGCTCTCAAGGAAGGAATGATGATGCTGCTTTATGGAGATTGGGACTTTTCACAACTGCTCCACCCATTCATGACTTTGTAAGATTCCTCAACGATCCCCGTTCTGCACATATAGTGCTCCACAGGATCCAGTCTGATGTGGATATGACGACTGTTCACGATATGAGCATAAGGAACCAACTCTGTTCCCTAAGTCATGGTCTGATGAAGGTATGAATACCACTATATTCTTTTGATCCCTTATCTTCTCCTTACTTTATTTTCTGTTTACTTATACTTTATGATTTTCTTTTTTCCGGCTGTTGTTCACCATAATTCTCTCCAAGAGTATTATCTTTCTTTGGAGCATGAGATGTTCGACTGGCGAAAGAAAATGGCATACTGCCAGGGTGTACTTGACCGCTTCGATACTGATAATGAGAATTTGAAGAAGAGTGAAGCTGACATTCAATGAGCTGTAGAGATTTTTGCTCAAGAGGCAGCCAAGGCAACTGAGAAGCACTCGAATCTTGCTGATTCTTTGAATGCAGTCAAGGGGTCTTTGGAAGCTGTTGAAAAGTCCTTAGCTGAGTCTGAAGAGAAATAGGCAGCAGCTGAACTGGCCAAGGCTGAAGTTGAAAAGAGAGAGAAGCAGACTGAAGTTGAATTCTAGGCCTTGTTTGACAAGGTTGAAAGGATGGTCTACACAATGTAGGCTACAAGGATGGCCTAGCAAAGGATTCTCCCCAAATGCCTCTCTGCGATCTCTTGGAGACTCAAGCTGAGGTTAACGCGTCTGCGGAGGATACTACTATGAATGCTCCTACTGCGGGGGCTGCTACGGTCAATGCTTCAGATCCAGCTGCTGAAGCCACTGCCAAAGAATAAGGTTGACTTCTTGTTTTTATTTACTTTACTATTTTTTCTTTTCCTTGTTCAATCATTGTAATTTGCAATAAACATCAATGAAATGAGCACTTTTGTTAAATTCTTCTTTCCACTTCTATTTTCTCTCTCTCTCTCTCTCTCTTTTTTTTTGGAAATTTACCTTTTGTCAATCCTTGATTTTTTTTGGGCACTTTAATGAAACTGAAAACATCCTGCAACCAAAAGAACTTGCAATAATTTACGTTAAAACTTGAGGAATTTACTTAAAGAAAATTTTGCTAGTTTCATCCGTTGTAGGACTTACAGTGATTTAAGCTTGATTTTTTGGCCCATCTGCTTTCTTTATGACTCGTTCTCAAGGACTTCAATTTATATGTTTTAGTCTTTTCTCAGGAATCATACATCGTTTGTGCTATCTTGAAATGGGTTTATTGTCAATCATTGGCCCTATTTTACTTTTAGAAAACCCGTGCCCCCGTTTCCTTCTGAGAAAAGGGCTTATGAGTTGTCCGCTTCTGTAGACTTGGGCTTTTTGTTTATTTTGTTCAATTCTGAGAGAAAGTTTTTCCCGCTCCCAAGGACTTATGCCAAAGTACCACCGACCCTTGTTTTGTTTTACACATTTCTGAGAAAAGTTTTGTCCGCTCCAAAGGGCTTAGGCCAAAGGACCGCCGACACATGTTTTGTTTTACACATTTTGAGTGAATGTTTTGCCCGCTCCAAAGGACTTAGGCCAAAGGACCATCGACCCTTATTTTGTTTTACATATTTCTGAGAGAAGGACTTGCAAATTGCCTGCTCCCAAGGACTTAGGTCAAAAGACAGTGGACCCTTATTTTATTTTACAAATTTCTAAGAGAAGGTTTTTCCCGCTTCCAAGGACTTAGGCCAAAGGATCGTTAACCCTTTTTTTTTACACATTTCTTAGAGAAGAACCTACAAATTGATTGCTCCTAAGGACATAGGCCAAAGGACCGCCAACCCTTTGTTTTAGAGAAAAGATAGGGAGTTGACACCAAGTATTTTATGTGCAAAATCCTTATGAGAAAAAAGCACGGGAAAATTATTCTATAAAACATTTATAATTTAAACAAAGTACTTTTTCAGATGAACAATGTTCCACGATTTTACCAGTTCCTCCCCTTCTTCCGTTGCCAAGTAATAGTATCTGCTGCCACTAATTCTTTTGATAATATATGGCCCTTCTCAGGTTGGTCCTAATTTTCCTTCTATCTGGAAGACTTTCTTCATAACTAGATCCCCTTTCTAGAATTCCCGTTTTCTAACTCTTCTTAGGAAGTAAGCTTTTCTTTTCAAAATATAATGGGCCATCTAGATCAGAGCCGCTTCTCTTATTTCCTCCAACAGATCAAGATTATCGTTTAGAAGTTCTTCATTTTATTGCTCATTTAATTCTGATTTCATACTTAGGCTTCCAATTTCAACCGATATTATTGCTTCTATTCCGTATGCCAAAGCAAACGGTTTTTCGCCAGTTGCTTCCCTCGGGGTGGTCCTGTTCACCCATAATACCGCTAGTAATTCCTCTACCCACTTTCCTTTAGCCGATTCTAACCATTTCTTTATGCTGTCAAGTATAATAAAGTTCGACCTTTCAGCTTGCCTGTTCCTTTATGGATAATATGGTGTAGAGAATCAATTAGAAATTTTTAGGTCTTCACAGAAGTTTTTCACTATCTTCCCCGTGAACTGAAGTCCGTTGTCAGAAGTGAGAATTCACAGAATCCCGCATCTGCATATTATCTTTTTCCACAAGAAACCTTTTACTTCTTCTTCCCAAATCCTTACAAAAGCTTCAGCTTCAATCCACTTAGTAAAGTAGTATGTTGCCACTAACAAAAAGCATTTTTGAGCGAGTGCCATGGGAAGTGGTCCAATAATGTCAAGTGCCCATTACATGAACGGTTGGGCTTGCCACTGGGTTGAGTTCTCCAGGAGCCATCTTAGCTATGAGAGCAAAGTGTTGACATTTGTCACAATTTTTGCATACCGCTTGACGTCTTGGTACATTTTGGGCTAATAATACCATTCGTTCAACACTTTATGAGCTAAATATGGACCTAAAAATGATCTTTTATACAATAACCCATTAATTAAGCAGTATCTGACACTTTGCTGTTGGATTTTCCTTGCAAGAAGTTTATCATCAAGCAACACCTATCTTGTAAGTAGTGATTACATCATCTTGCCATCTTGGTTCCCTTTTGACTTCCACATCTGCCACTTCCTTCAACGGGAATAAGATACTTGGCTTCTCGAGAAGTTCTACTGGTACATTTAATTAACGTGGGAATTTTAGTGAGGACGCCAAGTTCACTAAAACATCAGCGTGTCCATTTTTCATTCTTTAGATTTGACGAAACTCATAGATTTTCAGCTGACTTAATAACTCCTTCGCCCATTGCAAGTAACTAATCATTCTTTCATCTTTCACCGTGAATTCTCCCATAACCTATTTTACGATCAGAATTGAATCACAGAGTATTCCTACATCTGTTACCTCAAATTCCCATAGTAGGGTGACTCCCGCTATCCAGGCTTCATATTTCATTTCATTGTTCGAGGCGATGAAACTAAAAGAGATGGAGTGCTCCAGTGTTTCTCTGAACGGGTGTGCAACACTATTCTCACTCCGGCCCCTTTATTATTCCAGGTTCCATCGACGTATAGCTTCCAGGTTCCATTTTCTCCTTTGATTTGTGGTCCATTGTCAACTTCCTTTTTATCACTAGTGAAGTCCGCTACGCAGCTAGCCAAAACTTATCCCTTAATAAATGTACTTGAAAGTGGGATCTGTATTCAATTTATGACATATTATTTTTTTGGGAATACATGTCATCTCTTGTGACGTAGTTGTGAAAATTTCTTTGTTCCTTCATAAAAAAATTCATCAATCTTTCTTTTTTCGTTTGCTCAAGGTGGGCCCCGATGTTGATTGTCTTTCAAATTTCCTCATCTAGGCAGATATGTTTAGTCTCTTCTCCTGCCTCATACCTCAGATCTACTTTATCATCTTCCTGTGATTGCTATTATTCCATAGTCGCCGCCTCTCCTCCACCTTCTTTTCCATTGTCCTTTTTCTGGCGGATTCTAGTGCAGTTACAACGTAAATACAGGCAACAACTTGATCTCTCTTTATGGTTTTGATTCCTTTTGGAGATAGATACGTTAGCACTTGGTAAGAGGTAGAAGGTACGACTCCCATCTTGTGCAACCAGATCTTCCCCAAGATAACGTTGTAGGGTTCTGCGTTTATAGGGAGAACAATAATTCCTTCAGAGTAGCTGATAGCTCCATTTAAGCTTTTCAGTGGTTGTGATGATCCCCCATGGGAATCTTCTCAAGTGTTGAGTGGTGTAAAATGTTAATAGTGCTCCCATCATCAATTAGTACTCTCCTCAATAAGCAGTTGCCAATGTGTCATTGTGACGCTCGTCGTGTTCCAGATCCAAGTTATCGAATATCAATGGGAGATGTTGTCATTCGAAGAGCTTCATTTCTCCCATATTTCCTTCAACATGGGCTTCTTATAGTATACTTTCCTTTCCTTCTTGGTGGTTTCTTCTTGTTCAGTCAACACGATAATTGTATCGACATTCCAAAGAGGTTGTTTCCCGTTATCTTGTTTCCCTCCATCACGATTTCCTTTTTGTTTTCCCGTTTTGACTCTTCTTTTTTCACATACCGATGAAGGTATCCGTCCTTGATGAGTCCTTCAATGTAATCTGTAACTTGATAGCAATCTTTCGTGCAATGCCCGTTGCTCCTATGGTAAGAGCAGTACTTGTATTTGTCTTTATAATGTGTTTCCTTTATGAGCGAGGCTGACATTTTCAACCAAGGCTTATCCTTGATCATATCGAGAACCTGATTTATTGACACCATGAAAGGTGTATAGAATTTATATCTGGGATGGACATCGTCGGCATGTCTCCTTCGGCTCTCAGTCCTATCCCGCTTGCTGTCTCCCCGTTCATCATCTTTTCCATTCTATGTGTTCTCTTCTGTTGGTTCTAGAATCATGTTCTCCTTTTCAAGATTCCTCACTCTTTTGTTCTGCTAGCTTCAACAAGCTTTTCTTTTCTTCTTCCAGTGTAATGTAGGTTCGAACCCGTTGGAACGTTTCAGCCATAGTCAATGGTTTAACCTTTGGAAAATCCTCAAAGAGGGGTGAGTTTGGACCCAACCCTCATCTGAAAGCCAGTCTGGCAACTTGGTCATCGTAGTTCTCCACCTTGGTCATCTCTTCCTTGACTATGTGAGTATATTCTCGTAGGGATTCTCCTTTTTTGGCGGAGATAGTCAAGAGGTACTCTGTGTCCTCCATCACTGCACGATAGGTAGAGTACTATTCTAAAAGACAGAATACATGACAATAAAGTTAGTAATTGAGTGTGTGGGAATAGAATGATACCATTTCAAGGTAGACCCATCTAGACTGGTGGGGAACATTGTGCACATTAGCCCAACGTGCTGATGTAGTGCCATAACTTGTTTGAACCATCTAACATGGACTACCGGGTCAGACTTTCCTTCGTAACATTTGAATTTAGGCACTAGAAATTTCTTCGGTATTGGGGCCGCTAGGATCTCCAGGCTCAGTGGAGTTTGGGTGAGCGATTCGAGATTAGCCTTTCCCGTACTCACCAGATTCCTCATCTCCATCATCTTTCTTTCTAGCATCTCTTCCACAGCCTCTTCCATTATGACTTTCAGTAGACGAAATTCTCCCATTGTCTTTTTTGTGTGAAGTTGGGATTGGATTTCCCCATCTTCATACTGCACGTTCATGCTGTTATCATTATTCTACCATCTAGCATCTTGTCTGCCTCCGTCTGAACGACTTTCTCATTCCTCATTGTTGGTTCGTTGGCTAACCTCTGCACGTGTCCGTGTCAAATCCTGTTATAACGCGTTGATCTGGTCTTGCATAATTTTCCTCGCATTGCGCAACGTTTCAACATTTTTTTGTTCCATCTCCTGCATTCCAGCCAGGATAATTTGAAGCATCTCAGCTGGTGGAACAATTTATTCAACGTGATCTCCCCCATTCCCAGTTCCATTTCTCTCATCGAGGGCAACGTTCGATCTGGTTCTAAGCATCGTTGGGTTTTAGAAGGGTTTCACTCAAGACTTTCTCATCGCTCTCAATGAAAGCACCAAAATGTAAATTTTTTTCCTCACACTAAAAAAGTAATAAGAAAAGAGATAAAAGAAAGATAATAATGATGCTATGAACGAGAGTTTACTTTGTTTGTATATTGAATGAGGATGTTTACAACCAACCTTTATTTATAGGCTTATACATAATCTAATCAAATATCTCCCAGAATTGAATTATCACTGAACTCATGAAAAACATCCACATATTTGTGAGATTGTCACTTTATTTATAGAATATTCCCTTAAAATAATGTACATTAGTTTTAACTACTAAATCAACTCTAACCGTCAGATCGTGCCTACAGTCTTGATTCTCCTTTTCCCGTTCTGCCACGATGACAATCTTCACATATTCTTCTGGTTGGTTCTCCTTTGTACACGTGGCTTGACTGGGATTTTATACATGTTCACAAACTCCAAACTCGTAATAGCTACACAAATTTGAAAGAGGCGTCGCCTCTGTTCGACCACATCAGACATAAAACCCAGCTCTGCAGTGATTTCAATATGCAACACGAGTCACTTCCCAAGAACTCTCTTTCTTGTTGCCTTCTTCCTGTAATTATGAGTTAGGACCTTCCATTAATTGTGTCCATGGTTGTTTTGTCCACATTGTTGTTGAAGAAACCCTAATCCAAAATTCAAATCGGAAAAATATGAAGGAAATGTTGGGGAAGAAGAAGGAAAAAATGACATGGCAAAGGGTTCATTTTAATCTATATGGCATAATTCTAGGTGATGTGGCGTAATCTTAGTTACCATGTATGAAAACTAATACACGCAATTGCCAACAATGCAATACGTTAACGGATCATGTGCGTCTGTTAGAGAAATATTGACGAAAGGTCTAAAGTAAAACGCTAACTATAAACTGTAGGGTCTTGTTTGAAACTTTTTAAAGCAAAATGTAAAATAGAAATTCACCCCAAACCGTGGGGGTTAAAGTGTATTTTACCCTATATTTAATTAAGAGTTAAATCATATTTATATAATCAAAATAAAATATCTGTTATTATGTGGAACATATATTTTTAATATAATATTTTTGTATAATTTGACTCTACTCTCTTATTAATCCAATAATCTATTTTAATTTAAGTTTAGAAATATGCCTCTTAATTTAATTTAAGATTATTAATATTTAATTTTAATATTTATAAAGAAGAATTAATGAATTTTCTTATGCAATACTAAGGCCAACTGATGTCTTCCCTCTTAACCCATTTATATATATCATAGGTTTGATAGAGAAACAAACCTCGACCAGGAAATTGAGTTTCTCGTTGTTTCCCTTTCAATACTCTCTTGATGGTCTTTGTTTGTATTTTTTTATGGGAGGAAGAAGGCACAATTTCATTATTTCATGTGCACATTTCAATACTCTCTCAATTGCACATTCCCGTCAAAACTTGCAATCTTTCAGTAATAACTTTCAATATTAAAATTGACCAATAAATTTATCTCAATCATGATTGCTAGACCTTTGATTAAATAGTAATGAATATCATACATTGTTACTTTGTGGCTTAATTCCCCCACTTGACGATGTGTATATCTACTTAATGCTTTAATTAAATGATCATTATGCACATGAAATAATGCTAAACTTGTTCTTACTTTCTATCGTTCACATCATGTCATTGTTAAATAAGTGAATAATATCGTTCACATCATGTCATTGTTAAATAAGTGAATAATATGAGTCATAGAGGTCATATGTCATTATGTTAACATAGTTACTTCCATGTGTCATAATATTAACTCTTAATCTAACATGACCTATAAATAGAAAGTTTAAAACTGGCCCAATATATCAATAAGCATTATTCTTGTTAACATTCATCTATTCATTTAATTATACTAAAGAGATAAACATAATATATTAGAAATAGTAGCATTAAGTTCGAAGTGTCAAATAATTATCCATAATATAAATAATTAAAGCCAAGACCTATCCTTTCAACATGTCATTAAATATCTTTGGTGCTATCCCTTCTGTAAATGAGTTTGCAATCATAAGGTTGATGCTTATATGCTCAATTGACATTCTTTGTTCATGAACTTATTCTTTAGAGATAAAGTATTTCGATTCCATATGTGGCCTCATAGCTTGCCATAAATTCAGCTCCCATATTGATACAATAATTACAGGTTACTTCACAATATTCATGAAATTTGTGTCCCAATTCATTCTTTGAACATTTATGATGCTAAACGTTCCCCCTTCTTAGTTGGAACAACTCTATTCGAGTATTTTCTGATTAAAATCTCTCTCTAACTTTATAAATGTATGCTTTTTGAGACAACCTTATAGGAATATTTCAATCTCTATCACACACGTTTCCTCACCCATATCTTTCATTTAAAAAATGTCAAAGAGAAATATATTGGTCTCATGTAATATATAGAGATCGTTATAAACAACTAGCAAAATATCATCAACATAAAGAAACTAGAAACATAGATTTGCTCCCACTAGTCTTAAGATATATACACTTGTTTTTGCCCGAAATGTGTCACAATAATTTTCCTGCAATCTCTCCTTGAGGCGTTATTCCTCTCTGCTGACGGTTCTGATCAAAGACCATAATGACGATCTTTATTCACTCCTCTCTCATATGGGGTCCCTTGTGTCCTTCGAGTCTGCAAAGAATACAAACAAAAAAAATCCAAACAAGGAGAATATGGGGGGGGGGGGTGGTTTCCTCATCGAGGAGCCTCCGATGCTTAAGTTAGTCGATAGTCGATCTCCTGGAGAAAACTCATTTTTTGGGGGAGAATAGGTGTGCCTCTTTTGGAAATTAGGGGGAGTATTTATACCTGAGTCCTGTACTGCCTGGCATTGATTGGCTAGAAAGGAGGAGACCTTTGACATAAAGTTGGTGGATATTAAATGTTGATGTGCCTATGAGATGACCAGATAAAGGATATCCTGGCATCTTATCATGCGCGATTGACCTGTTGAGTGCTAATTTCAGCGGGCACTGACAGCCTCATGCTCGCTACTATCTGAGCTTTCCTAATGAATTTTATTCTCTTATACGTGCTCGGGTCTGTGCAACCCAAGTTTCCTTGAGGCTGACGAGTCGATGTCGGTTCTTATCTTCAGAAACTATCTTTTATCATAGGCTTTTCGATGTGGTGTGACACATGTCATCGCACTATTAGAGCTCGGGAAAATACCCATAACAGTTGCCCCCAATTGAGGACTTGGGTGGCTTCTGATGCCCAGGTTTGATGATTTAACTATTTGAACTCTACGTCTGAGCTATCCAAGTGTGATAACCTCACCTGCCTTGGGCACTTCTACCTTTTTATTCATTAAGGGATATTGCAATGAATTGAATTATTTATCTGAATGCTTCTGTCGTGCATGCGTCATTTTGCCTCTTCCTAGTTTCAAGATCATTAACCCCTAGGGAGTGGGAGCATTAATGGCGCATGGGTGCGAGTAGAGGAGGGTGGGGGTCACTATTGCGTTAGTCTTGAATTCTTGATATGTCACGTCATTTCATTATGCCATTTTAGTTTTGTATAATATTCTCATTAGACCATGAGACGACCGCCCATTGATTGTAGAGTAGCCCCAACAGCTGCCATCATGTCCCCTTTTAATTTAATGCCCATTAAATGAGCAGTTCCCCTCAAGCCCTATAAATGGGCGGTCCTCTTTCTCATTTCCCTCATCATTGCCTTCTTAACAGAGTCAAAATCCTCGTCTCATCTCTTAAACGTCGTGCCTTATAGTTGTTGATGTTTCATTCACAGCGATTCTCCTGCTATCAATAAGCCTGTTCGGCAAATCCTTTATCCATGTTACCTACCTGTCCCTGATGGTAGAGATTTTACCCTTAACAAGGGCTTGTAATCTGGCCGGTAGCCTTGTCATTTGCTTCATGATGTAGCACATTGACCGGCCACATCCTATGTTCTTCCTCCATGCCGGCATTCCTTTCGTTCTTTCATCAACTTACTCCACTGACCATTTGGAGTGAGTTGATACACCGGGAGTAAGATGAGAATGGGGTCATTCTGAACCCGAGGATGGGTGTCTCCTTCCTTTCTCCCTCTAAGGGAAGAGATTGAGGCCCCAAGAGTAGAGCAACCAGAGTCCTTGAGACCTTAGAAGAATTCTAAGAAGCTGTGGAGATCCTACAATTACCACCCAGTCGTGGGGGGTCTCTTGATTTCAAGTTAGCCTAGGAGGGAGTCTGCCCCCTATACCGAGGATATTTTTATATTACTTGTACATGTATTTGTAGTCCTCTGTTGATTAATAAGCTTCCTTAACTTTTGGCTTCTTTATTTATCTTTGTTTTTGCTTATTTCATGTTGTGAGCATACTACAGGTAGATAAAGTTTTTTCTCCTCAGTCAAGCTTTGACTTGGTCTGGATATGACTTTTATCCTAAGTTGCATAGTCATTTTGACTATTATGCCGGGCGTTGTATCCTTACTAACTTTTACTGGACCGATCTTGTGATATTGAGATGAAGTGGGCTTAAAGGGCCTTGATCTCTCTTTTTTTAGTGGACCTGATCTTGTCCAACAGGTTGCACCCTTTGTAGGTCGAGGGTCTTACAGATCTACCATGACCTTTATGAAGCCTTCGACAGTTCCCTTATTTGGAAGGTCTGGTCGAGCAAATCTTCTTTATATTAGGGATTTACCTTTTAGTCAAGCATGCCTTCTCCAGGCTGAGTTTTTTCCTGGTTTAGCAATTTAGAAATCAAGTTGAATTCCTTCAGTTCTTATCACCTATCTCCCCTCCCTGTTGTTGCCGAAATCTAGAGGAAAAAGAGAAAAAATGTTTTTCTTTCTTCTATTATTTTCAGATCTCACACTCAATTCCTGACGACACCCTATTGAAATATACTTCTGAATCTTATGAGTGATTGTTGGTACGAAGAGTGATTCAAGTTCTACGAAGAACGAAGAACGCAAGACAATCAATAGGATTCTACTAAGTCTGAATTTCTCCGATACAAGAATGATATAATATTATTTCCACCTCTTCTAAATACGTCAATCAAAATATGCATGATCATAAAAGGTTTTATATTTAATATGATTAAATAGTTGATGTGATTTTTTTTATTTTCTTCCCACGAACCGTTCGTGGTTCATTATTTTTCCTCAAATTTTTAAAACCCAATCCATCACCTCTTTTAGCGATTAGGGGGAGTATTTATACCTGATTAATGTGTCAAATGATCCTTTTGGAGGCGTGTTGAAGAAGATTTGTGGGACATGAAATCTGTCCTGCTGATTGATTGGATGTAAAGGAGGTGACATTTGACATATAAAACTGGTGGATATTAAATGTTGATGTGCCTATAAGATGATCAGATGGAGGTTATCCTAGCATCATGTCATGGAAATTGGACCTGTTGAGTGCTACTTTCGACCGGCACTAATAGCCTTGTGCTTGGTACTATCCAAGCTCTCCTCATAAGTTTTAATCTCTTATACGTACTCGGGTCTGTACAACCTGAGCTTCCCTAAGGCTGACCAACCGAGGTTGGTTCTTCTTCTCAGAAACTTTCTTTTGTCATAGGCTTCTTGATGTGGTGTGACACGTTTCGTTACACTATTGGAGCTCGGGAAAACACCCATAACAACACTAATCAATAATGTTTTGTTTAAATTTAATGTTTGAGATACCTTTCTCTGTGCGTATTTCACAGATTTAGGGTTTCAATCTCTCTCTCTCTCTCTTGGGATAAATATACCTTAACCTGCGAAAGGAAATGCTTGGTGGCTTCAGATATCACACGATAACATTGTGAGAAATTGGTTTCTTGAGAGAGATAGATAGAGAAAAAACTAGCAAGCATCTCGCATTCATAGAAGCAAACTATCTTACTTCTCGATGGTGAGCCACAGAGATGAATACAAAAGAAGACAACAAAGAAGAATCAACAGGGGGTAGGGCTTGTTTGAGCGTTTGAATTTAAGGGAATGAAAAGTGAGTGTGGATAAAAAATGAGGGAAAATGAGGGGATATATATGTGCAGTTCGGTTCAGTTTGGTTTGGCGTGGTTTTTTCCTATAAACCAAGCAAACTGAACCGACCTAGTTTTCAACTTTTACTCCCGTACCAAATCGCCAGAAGTGGGCAAACCAGACGAATTGCTGCGATTCAGTTCGATTTAGTCAGTTTTGGTGATTATTTTGGTTTTACTTACATGACTATTTGATAGAGATCCTTGATCCATGAAGATTCTTGAAATGATAGAGAAGGTTGGTTAGTAAATTGAGTTTTCTCCATCTATCCCTTTCAATACTTACATTAGTTTTATAATTTCATTAGTTTTCGTAGTTACACATTTCCATCAAACCTTGTAACCTTTCATTAATAACTTTTAATACAAATAATTACCAATATAATTTTATCATTCATTATTACTAAACTATTTAAATTAGATAAAAAATGAATATCATACGTAGTTAGTTTATGGTTTATGTAGTTAGTTTATGGTTTACACCTAATAATGCAGTATACAGAGACAACATGTAGTGTATTCGCACATGTTTTGAGTACTCATGGATATTTTAGATATTTCATATCTATTAGGTTGCTATAATATTATCACAATATGGTTTTGCATTCCAGACAATGGGGATTGAAGATTATCTTCATGGTAAAAGATGCAACCACCTCTGTCAGGGAAGAAACCATATTCGACGTTGGAAGCGAATTCAGTTCTCCTTGATCGACAAGTATTGGGAGTTATATGATTGAAATTGTCAAAGACTGTGGTCCAACGTTGAAAAAGAGAAGACCACATTGCGATTGATGAATGTACTTTTTGACGTGTATGAGAAGGTGGGAGAAAGAGCTCAGGTGGCAGTGCATCTGAACAAATTTAATGTGATTGTCAATCAATTGTCACATGTGGAGTTTAATTTTGACGATGAAATTCAGGCACCCTAATTCTTCTGGTCTCTCTACCGAATAGTTAGGAGCCCATGAGGGAAGCTGTTAGTTGTTCATAGGCAACATGAAGCTAAAATTTAATGATGTCCGAGATCGAATTCACATTGAGGAAGTTCACTGAAAAAGGTGGAGATGGTCGTCGTCATATTATGCTCTTAGTGTTTAGACCAACAACGAGGGTAATGATAAGAATTTTAACTATGGTAACAATAAGTGAAAGTCAAGGAATGAAAGATGTAAATCCATATGTGTTAGAAGGTGGAGTGTTACAAATGCGGTAAGCCTGACCATATAAAGAAGAACAACAGACCAATGAAAGAGATAACAGAAATGACACTGCTAATGTATTGCCAAAAGACGTACATGGTTAATTACTTTTGTCTGTTGATAGTGCCATTGGCTCTTACAGTTTAGACCTAGGAGCTTCTTGTTAGCTCTATATCTCTATGGGATAGCTTTTGATAATAACAAAATATTAAAGTTACTAATAAACTTAATCAAGTATGCAGAGACTATTGAGAATTACCACAAGGCATGTAGATTGCAGATAATGAATATATTTATTTCCATTAGGAGCTCACAAAGCATGGAGATTGAAAATCATGAAAATATTTAATTTCATGTAATTTTTATTAGGAGCTTACTTATTTTATTTACATTTATTAAGCTCAATTTATCTAGGGATACCTATCATTAAATTAAGTCTCCATCCAAAAAAAATCTTACACAAAAAATCATATCCTCTCTTTTACAATAGACAAAATACATGTGATGAAGTTAATGACAAATCACAAATGAAGTAAGTTTTATTTTTAAGTAGATAAAGATAGATAGAGTTTACCTAAATAGTTTTTGATAGGGGTGGGCATGGGACGGGCGGGACGACTTTTCAGATGTTACGATCCCGCCCCGTCCCGTGTTGAGGACAAAAATCATGCGGGACAGAACACAGTTTAGGACGGGACATGTATTTTGGGTAAAAAATTTAAGGGTTAAAAATTAAAATTAGTTTAAAGATCAAAGGACTATAATGTTAAAAATTAAAAAATTAGTGGTTAAAATTGAAAAAATAAAATTTTAGGCTATTTATAAAGAAATTGAGACGTGATGGGACAAGTTGGGACAAAAAATTTTGTCCCATTCCGTTTCCCTCCCTGCTAAGAGTAAAAATCCAATCCCATCCCGCTCGGTTCGGGACGAGTATTTTGAGACGGCTGCACACCCTTAGATTTTGGTCATACTGTATTATTTTGGGTAGGAGTATTTTTAATTTTTGGTGAAGGATATTTGGTCCTCCTTATTAAGGATGGAGTGCCATTTCTTGTATCTAAATTTAAATATTAAAATTTTCTCCCCTAAACCCTAACCTTTCTTTTTCTATAAATACATATCATTTCTCTTCACAATACACAAAAAATTATAGCCAAGAGAATTGGCCTAAAACTCGTTTAAAACTCTCCCAAAACTCTTTTAATATTTTGATATTTATACTTGTAGATTTATTGAGTGAGCAAAATATTTTTTTTGTGATCTTAGATTGTAGATTCTAGTTTTTTGAGTGAGTTACTGTAAAAAATCACTTAATCTCAAAATACATAACCTTGTGTGGTTTAGTTGGCACCATAAACTAATTGGGTTTGTAAGGTTTGATTTTCACCCTTAAAAAGATTGTGCGATTAAAAATCTCCAAGGGGGCCTTCATGGATGTAGGAAAATGATTTCTCGAACCACATAAAAAATATCGTGTGTCTATGTTCTTCTCCTTCTTCTCTTTTATTTCTTGCTATTTATCTTTCGCACTTTTAATTTTACGCATTTATCTTTCGCACTTCTAATTTTCTATACTTAATTTCCATAATTTTTGCAGTTTATTTTATTTAATTGCATTATATTTTCACTTTTACATTATCGTAAGCATTATATACTTTAACACTTTTATTTATTTATCTTTTCAAGTGTTAAACTTGTAGAATTTTGGAGTTCATTCTTGAACATACATTTTCTACTTGAGTGTGAAAAGTTTTTAATTTGAATATAATCACCCAATTCACCCCCTCTTGAGTTTTCATATCGATCCTACATTTCTTTGTGTACCATTACACCACAAAATTATGAAGAATTACATTGCTGATTATTACAGAAAATTTTACCTAGTTGATGGAGAACCTTTCGATATTTTTATTATGAGTGACGTTCATTTGAAGATGTCAAACAAGATTGTATGGAAAATCTAAAGTGTGAGACATTTACTAAAGTTAATGCACAATTTGATCTTAGAGTAACTTGATGATGAAGAGTATAGTGTGATTTTTACCAGTGGTGCATGGAAAGTAACCAAGGGAGTCATGATTGTTGCTGGATGAAATAAAACTAGATCTTTTATATGACTTTCAGTTGCAAGGATATAATTTCATTTGTTGATACTAGTGGTAATTTGAGTCTATGACATTATAGACTTAGGCATACATGCGAGAAGAGAATGAGAGTGTATGCCTAAGAAAAAGCAAGCAAAGTTGAATTCTTCTGAGCACATCTTGTATGAAAGTTGTATCTTTGAAGAAAGAATTTATTTTTCAAAAGCTGGTAGACAACTAAAAATAGAGAAATCGAAGTTGGTTTATACTAACGTGTGAGGGCTTGCTCCTGTTGCATCGTCTGGAGGATCAAGGTACTTCGTGTCGTTCATTGATTACTCGAGCAGAAAGGTATCATGAAAAATGATGTTTTTTATACATTCAAAAGTTGGTGAGCCATGGTTGAGAAGTAGACAAATTATAAGGTAAATAAGGTAAAAACTAACGGTATGATAATGAGGAGAATATACATTGATAATAGGTCCAAGAGATATTATGTTGGTAACATGGTCAAGATGGTGAAAACCATTCTAAGGACTCCTCAACAAAATGGTGTGGTGGAGATGATGAATAGAACGCTAATTGAGTGTGTTCGGATCATGACATCACATGAAAGGCTACCAAAGATGTTCTAGGCTGATGTAGTAAACACTATGACATAACTGTTCAAGAAGGGACCTTCAACACCGTTAGATTGTAAAATACCATAGGAGTTAGGAGCTGTAAAGAGGCAAACCTTTCTTTTTGCAAAGTGTTCGATTGCGTTTCTTATGTTTATATTGATTCTACTAGTAGAATTAAACGTTATCCAAAATATAAGAAGTGTTTGCTCACTGGCTATTATGATACCGAGTTTGGTTATCATTTCTAAGGATGACCAAAATCAAAAGATTATCGGATGAAAGGATGTCATCTTCAACGAACAAGTGATGTACAATGATAGGTTGAGCACAAAATCTAAAAGGATGTAAACAAACTAAGAAGCCATATGTTGTTTAGTTTAAAGGTTTCTTAGTGGTTCAGCTGCAGAATTATGACCAGGAAGATAAAAAGAATGTAGCTTTAGAAGTGAATTCACACACCCTCATGATTGAATCTAAGAGATATTCTAAAGCTACTGTAGCACCACATAGGCACTCCCCTTCTTTATATTATATTCTGTTGTCTGACAGTGATGAATAAGAAAGTTATGAGGAACTGATGAATATAGGGAAATCAATTACGTGAGATCTAGGCACGTTGGATGAGATGAACTTTTTAATGTTTAGTCAGACATGGGAGTCAGCAGAGCTACCCAAGAGGAAGAAAGTATTGTATAACAAATGGGTTTACCAGATTAAAGAGGAACATGATGGTAGTAAAAAATTGTTGTAATGAGATTTCAACAAAAAAAGGGTTGAGAACACTTAAGTTTTCTACCCAATGGTTAAGTTAACCACAATTTGTACGATATTTGGAGTAGCGGCAAAATAAAGACTTGCATTAGAAGAGTTAAGTGTAAAAATAATTTTCTTTTATGTTGATTTGGAAGACGATATTTACATGCAGTGGCCATAGGGTTTTGAAGTATATGGAAATGAGAGAATAATATGCAAACTTCAACAAAGCCTGTATAGTTTAAAACAAGATCCAAGAAGTTTGATGGTTTTATGTGTAGTAATATTTTTTTTAGGTGTGAATGTAGATTATTTCTATTATGTGAAGAAATTTGACAACTCATATATCATTCTATAGTTATATGTAATTGTAGATGACATAATGATTGCATCAACTACATAGAGAAGATTGATAAACTAAAGAAGAAGTTGTCAAATGAGTTTGCAATGAAGGTTTTGGGACCACAAATACTCAGGATGAGGATTATTAAGGATATGGTGAATGGTCTCTTGGAGTTGTAACAGAAAGAATGTGAGGAAAATGCTTCGCTGATTTAATATGGATGAAGCGAAGCCCGTGAATACCCCACTGTATAGTAACTTTAGACAATCCAAAGAACAATCACATTTGATAAAGCAGATGCAGTCAATGTGAGAAGTTAGCAAATATATGAGTAGCCCGGGAAAGCAACACTGGGAGACAGTGGAATGAATCTCAAGTACTTAAGAGGTACGACAAATTCAAATCTATGTTTTAAAAAATTAGTCTAGGTTAACCTTTTTAAGAAGTCATTAGAAGCAGAAGCACTCAAATAGAACTCATCTCTCCCTTTTAATGCTCTATGGAGATTCTTTTTTATTAGAAACGAGGGTGCCCTTGTTATAGAAAGGAAAAGCAAAGGTAATACTTCGAATGGCGGAGAGAGTCAACTCTGGAGGGAAAGGTTAACATATTTGTCAACTACAGGAGATAGTTGTCTTAATAAATGCAAGCCCGAGGCTATAACCCTTACCAACCAATCTTGTTAGAAGAGTGATCTAGTCTTTCCAATTGTTCACTATTTCCTCTCCTAATTATGTATTGACTATCCATGTGGCTGAGAGCCCTCAAAGTCCAGGCTCAACGACATGATTATGAAGGGAACTTACCACTGAGCTAATAGCCCGTAGTGTGGGCCTCCACCAAAATATGTTGTTATTTAGTCTGCTAATTTTAGCTCTTTTTTCACTACTTGCTTCATTGTTGATAAAAGGCGGGGTTTAAAACCAAATTAGACCAACTTACTATAAACTAATATTGAAGATTGTAGAGAAGGTTGATTATAAGAGAAGTTTATAGTTTAGCTAAGTTCCATTAGAAAGGTCCACCCCAAACTCTTAGTTCTTGTACTGGGCCTGTCGATCCTTTCCTATGCTAGAGCCCGCCCGAAGTATACCATGAGGAGGGTCCTCCTATTCAGATATTCAAAACGAGCGATCTAGTGTCTGAGCCAATTGGGATTAGGAAGACTAGGCTACTCCTCAGGCAAGGTTGGTTAGTCGCGTGGATTTCCTTGTGGTTGCATTCATTAAGATAGCTTTTTCACCTGCTGAACCATGATTTTCATCTCCGCAATGGTGATCCAATACATGCCCCTATTGAGGTATTGTAACATCATCTGCCTCGTGTCTTCTTCTTTGAGTTTCCCCTATTTTCTATTGTCTCTACTTAGAGAATTGGCCTGACCCTTGAACTAGATTATTCATTGGTAGAATGGAAAGAATTAGGGGAAAAGGAGATGTTAGTAATGAATGGGAAGAAGAAAGGATTTTTTTGGGGCATTGACCTGTAAAAGAGAGATACACGTGCTTGTTCTTAGATTTGTTCTTTAGAAACTATAACATTTAGTCATGGGGCTAGGAGCCTCAGGTGGTCTACTCAACGCTTGGAAAATAAAGAAGGTGTGATCCCAACTGAACTACTATATAATGGTAGTAGTGTTGTGCTGAATTTTTTAGCATCTTGAGGTAATTCTTTGAGGGGAATAAAGAAATCATCTTGGTAGCTGGCACCAAACAAATAGAACAAGGGTTAGCTATGCAGCTGGTCCACAAGTAAGGTAAGTAGGTCCATTACCGGCCAACTTTGGCCTTTCTGGAGCAAAGCTAGCTGCCTTGCTTGTAGCTTCCTATTTTACATTGTGAAAGTCAAAGTGCTATTCAGCTTGTGAAGAATTGATTGTATCATGCTAGAATAGTGAATATATGTTGATAGCACTTCATACAATCACTTTTGGAAGGTGAAGTCTTTTTCACTTGAGAAGATTTAGGGAACTTAGAATCCAACTAATATTTTCACAATGTTGGTCACGATGGAGGAACTGAAATTTTGGGCAATTTTAGTTGGATTTCTTACTTGAGGAATGAGGAGTTATAGACGCTACAAATGTAAGACTATGGAAGATTATGCTTAAAGGTGTGAGGAGTTACTTGATTATGGAGCCTAATAATGTGATACGCAAAGACACACGGTTTTCTAGGACATGGAAATTTGAATTTGGAAGGATAAAATTTGGTTTATCCTCTACTGATATTATATTGTACGACCCGAAAGATCAAAATCAAAAAGGGGAAGAATTACAAACACAAAACTAGTTTCTGGTTTAATTAACATCTATCATTATACATATATAGTTTAAGATTTATTCAACTTGAGCATTGGGGATGGACTCAGAAGCTTATATGTACCGATATTTGTGTTACTACTACTCCGAGGGAGATGAACGGGGCTGCAAGGTATGAAAGAACCATATCCTTTACCGAAACTGCAACTGGGACGACCAATATCCGCATCATCAGTACTGCTATCCATCTCAGCTAATACTTTATAGAACAAATCAACATCACAAGGAAGCAATATAGGTCCTTGGCTGTGATACCCATATTCAATTTCAGCATCCTCTAGCAGCATCTTGAAGAGAGGATGGTTAGCAAACTCGGTCTTGACGATGAATCTTTGTTTCTCCGGTCCAACGTTTACGGAGAAGCAACCTTCTGGTGCTACCTTCCACTTGCTTTTCCACTTCTTGTCTTCCATTGAAGACGTGGTGGTGCAGTTCCATGATTTGCTCTTTGTGAATGCCTTGGACTTTATGTGACCAGATTTAAGTGATCGACATCGCACCCATGCCCTTCTAATCGGCTTTTTCTTCCACCTCAGCTTTATATTATCCATTTAGCTAACTAGCCAATCTTAGAGATGTTACCAAAACTTTTAAACAAGTTTTGAAGCAAAAAAGAAAGAATGATCAACATGGTTGGCCTAGTTTTATCTCAATCAGATACATAGGCTCATACACAGACCCTTCACGCAATGAAGTTTGGCGAGAGAGAGAGAGAGAGAGAGTACACAGACCCTTCACGCAACGAAGTTTCGTGTGTGTGTGTGTGTGTGTGTGAGAGAGAGAGAGAGAGAGAGAGAGAGAGAGAGAGAGAG
>QANY01009329.1:110875-118375 GCA_003255025.1 Datisca glomerata
GAGAGAGAGAGAGAGAGAGAGAGAGAGAGAGAGAGAGAAACGAAGTTTCGTGTGTGTGTGTGTGAGAGAGAGAGAGAGAGAGAGAGAGAGAGAGAGAGAGAGAGAGAGAGAGAGAGGTGTTTAGTGTAGAAGAGAAGTCAGATATGGCTATGGGTGAGAAGTCAGATATGGCTATGGGTGAGAAGTCAGAAGACAAAAAAATTGCGAAGAGGTATATTGGCAAAAGAGAGAAAGAAATTTGTTACTAACTGGGGCAGTTCTTTCTCTCTTTTGCCAATATACCTCTTTCCAAGTTAAAAAGTGGATTAAGAGACGTAGAGATATGGCTATGGGTGAGAAGTCAGAAGACAAAAAAATTGCGAAGAGGTATATTGGCAAAAGAGAGAAAGAAATGTGTTACTAACTGGGGCGGTATCTAAATAGGAGAGGCGGCACTGACTACATGACAGTTCCAAAACCCCATATTCATTACTTGTAGCAATTATATTTTCCCTTTTTATGTCAACGCATTGCATTGCGCCGATAGATTTCAAAGTCATAAGGTGACAAAACAAATATAAGGTGGAGCCACTTCTTTGTTGTCTTCTTCAACGTATGCTGGTGCACCAATTGTACTTATTATAATAAGAGAAATTTTATTTCTATTCTAATCTAACATAGTTTTGGTCAATATATTGAAACAAACAACTGAGAATCACGTTTTTGGTTATTGGTATTAATAAAGTTTATCCCTTTGTCATTTTAGTTAGTCTTTTTTAGTCACGGTAATCACATTGCAAATGGTCGCAGGTTTATATGGTTTCTTAGTAAGAGGTTGTTTGGGTATACAGTTATCTTCGGTAAGATACTCGCAAAATGTTGGATATTCATGTTTTGTTTTAAAGTTGGAGGGTAAATTTAGATTCCTGAAATATTAAATTTACCCTCAGATTTGTGGGCATTTAATTTAAAAACCCCAATACTCGAGGTATTTTGATTATGGGAATCCTTCATACTTAGTTTGCCAACATGGTCCTTCACTGATCCAGAAAGAAAGAAGACATAACAGCAAAGAAAGAAATCGAATGAACAGGGAGCGAATGATACCATTTTAAGGCCGTTCCATCCAGACTGGTTGGGAATATTCTGCACATTAACTCATCCTCATGTTGATACAATGCAATTATCTGCCTGAAACGGTGAAGATGATCAACTGGTTCTGTCTTTCCCTTGTAACATTTGAACTTTGAGACCACAAATTTCTTGGATATAGGAGCCACTAGAATCTCTGGACTCAACGAGGTACGAGTGAGAGAGTCAATGTCTCTTTTTTTAGTGCTTCCCAGGTTCCTCATCTCCAGAATTTTTTCATTCCAATAATTCTTCCACGGCTTCCTTGGTGATAATTCTTGACTGACGCATCTCCTCTGTACCCTCATTTTCTCGGTTCTGAGATTGGATTTCTCCTACTTCTTCTCATTGCATGTTCCTGCTGTTTTCATGATTTCTTGTCTCGCTTCTCTCCTGTTATTCTAAAAAAGGATGTCATGTTCTTCGTCATTTGCTCTTTGGCTGACCTCAACGCGCGTCCGGGCCATCTCTTGGTGAAGAGCATGGATCTGTTCTTGCATAGCTCTCCATGCATCACGCAATGTTTCTGCATTCCGTTCTTCCATCCCTCGCATTCCAGTCAAAATTGTCTGGAGTACCTCTGCTGGTGGGCTGGTTGATCTGTTTGGTCATTAGTGTTTCGGGCTTCGCTATCTCCATTGTAGGATGTGTTGGATCTGGTTCTAGGTATGTTCAGTGTTTTTGGGTAGGTCCCTCGAGCGTTTTCTCTCGGCACTCAACAAGAGCACCAAAATATAAAAGGATTTCCCTCCTAAAATAAAAGATATCGAGAGTAGAGAAAATAAGCACGAGAGTAAGCAATTTGCAATGGCTTGTATTCGATAATCTTTCAGTTTACAATTTGGCCTGTATTTATATGCTTGTAACACAAACTAATTCCCAAAATAAAACAAGAATAAACAGAATATTATTTGATATTGAGTTTATCTTCCAAGATTTACTTCATCTTTTAGGTGAATAACTAAGCCTTGCTTATGAGTATTAACAACTTTTTGAATGTGACAAATCTGATGGTCGTTGTGAATTCCACCAAATTTACAATGGTGATGATTCTCTCGATTGACTTCTCTATTTTTCGTGAATTCCTATGCGACTTTTACATTTCAGCTACCCTGACTAGGTGTTCGACTTCAGATCAGTTTCTTCAGATCCGCCAACGTGAAAAATTCTACTATTCCCTTTATGCTTCCGTGGCATTTACTTTAATCGTTTTTCATCTCTACTGACGTGACTGAGCACCGACAATTATTCCTGCTCATGTACATTTACTATCCAATAATTTTTTGGATCGATTTTTGATTGTCCACGCACTGTATAAATAGGCATCAAAACTTGAATCTTTCATTTCACCAATTGTGCAATCAAATAGTGATTTATACCTTTCGTATACTGGGCACTGGTGAGCCCATGAGGGATTTGGTGAGGGAGTTATAACAAAAAAAAATTACTGAAGGAAAATAAACATGGATCTACGACTTGCAATTTTTAGTTAGTGTCTTCATATGTGGAATATGGTTTAGTCATTATATAATCCCCAAGAAATTAATTTAAGGCTTAATGGTGGATAAGCTTTTGGATTCCGAGAATTATCCTTATTTTCTTATGTATTCTTTATTCTTTATTAAGACTTAGTAGAGAATTCTATACAATTAACCATCAATCTAAAAAAAACATATTGATAATTTCTTTCACCGTACACTCCTATCATATCCTTAACTATAAGATTCATGCAACACAAAAAACTATCTTAATTACTGATTAAACTTCTCGAAGATCGTATACAACCATTTAGCACAAGAATCTAAAGCTATAAAAAACCTGTCACATTTAACACGAGGGATAAGTCATATGCATACTCGTATCCCATTAATTGTACGATTAAATGTGGACTATCCACATATTGTATAAATATGCATCAACCATGAACCTTTCATTTTTCCAAATGTGCAACTCAATAATGTTTTATACCTTTGGTATATTGAGCTCGAGTGAGACTGTGAGATATATTGATTGAGGGAGATATGACAGAAAAACTTACTAAAACAAAAATAGACATGGATCTATGACGTGTAATGCACGTGTGATTTTTACCAAGTTATTAAATTGTGGATATATGGTTTAGTCATAAATCATAATATAATCTCCAAGAAGTTAATACAGAATATGACTAAATCTATTTAATGCATCATGAATATGAAAGATTTGAGGAATTCAAGGGGTTTAGAGCGGAGGTTGAAGAGGCATCAGATAGAAAGATTAAATGTATATGATCAGATCGAGGATAAGAATATCTCTCTGTAATATTCATAAATTATTTAGTCGAGAATGAGATTACATTTTAGTTGATTGCACCAGGGACACCAGCAGATTGGTGTAGCTGAGAGGAAAAGTAGATCTCTCTTGAATATGATAAGATCTAGGATGAATTATTCAACACACCTGTTTGGGATATGCTCTAGAAATTGTTGCATACATTATTTATCTAGTGCCTTCTAAAGCAGTACCCAAGACACCACTAAACGTATGGAATGTACGTATACCTAGTTTGCATTATTTCCGTATGGGGATGTCCATGTTAGAATTGGGCAGATGTCCACACACACAATAATATTTGATTTATGGATCCTATCGAGTTTTGCTAATGAGAACAGTGTATTTAACCAAGAGTTCTTTATGACTTGAAATATTTATTATTCATAATCAAGTGAAACTGAGCGATTTACTAAAATAGACTGTAGTATATTCACTATATTATGCAGATGGACTTACCTTGGTGTCACTATGGAGTAGCTGATTAATGTGTTAGTGTATTTGAAATGCATCGAATGTTCTATTGAGTTTGATTTTTTAGTAAAAGTGCTATATTTAAAAATCATGACTCATTATTAATAAATTACAAGTGCTCTTAATCTTGAGAGAATTATGAACTCATATTTAATGATTTAGATTTTTGTAATACTATGGTTGAGATTCTATGAGTTAATATGTCAATAGGTTGGATGACTGAGTTGTTAAATAGTGAGGATGTATAGATTCTCAATAGTGGAGTCTATTTTATGTGATCAAAACAATCTAAGTATTTAGTATCTGTAATGCTTTAGTTAGAGATTTCATCACTTCACTTAAAACATCAAATATGAAAATTATCATAGTTGATAAGTAGAACAAGATTTAAACTCGAGGAACAAGAGGTGAATATATATTAGTTAAATAATACTTTATCTAATTATACACAATGCTATATTATGGAAGAGCAATGCATAATAAATAATAGGTCGAAAATAATTACATCAAGTAATATAAAATACGAATGAATTTCAATTACAATTTATAGTGAAATAAATTATAATTAATAATTAATAAATTCAATCATGAGCTTGGTCGGCAGCGTTATTATTTATTTAGTAATATATATTTGTATCCTTATGGTTCATGAGCTAGCCTATGAGTTATATGTATTGTCATATCGGTAATAATTATGTACAACATGTGTACCTAATAGTCAAATTGTCCAAATTTTTAACGATAGTTTTTTAATTAAAATTATTTTAATTAGTTTTAATAAAGATGTAATTTTCAAGCAATCCTGATGATTGGGTTTCACTATAAATAGGAGACTCTCTCAAAGATTAGGCTGAAGCCATCTGGCACAATTAGGGAGAGAAGAGAAACTCTAGGGAGACAATTTTTCTACCTAGCTGAAAATTAGAGACGGAAGGAAAAAGTGAGATTTTTCTTCCAAATTCTCATATACTGGGAATCAGTTGACGACCCGAGGAATAACGAGGAAGATCATGAAGTATCAATTCATGGTTCAAAGTGGTCCATGGAGGTAACTAGCAGTGTTGACGGTAGTGTGGGCGGTGACTCTTCTCATGATATCTGCGTTTGACACGTAGATCGAATACATGGTTCGCACGTCAATAGAGGATCAGATCGTGACTAAAAATATTTGATTTTTGAGGTTTACACATCAAAAGTATGATTTCTATATTAGTGTAGCATAGATTAGATTTCTTAATAATTAAATTATAAGATCGCGACAATTTTCCACTGCGCCAATCAATACAATTGGTATCAGAGTCATATTCTATATCTATTTATTAGATGTCTATTGTTAGAACGAATACCCTATGGATTATTAGACTCGTAGAACCCTAACTCATTTTAGATACTCTTAAGTAAGTAACATAGTACCCATTGTCAGAATCCATTCTTGTGAGCAAAGTAATCTATGTATTTAGTACTTGTAATTCTTTAGTTAGAGATTTGATTACTTCACTTAAAACATCAAATATGAAAATTATCATAGTTGATCAGTAGAACAAGATTTGAAATTGATCAGTAGAACAAGATTTGAAACTCGATGAACAAGAGGTGAATATATATTAGTTAGATAATACTTTATCTAATTATACATAATGCTATATTATGGAGGAGCCATACATAATAAATAATAGGTTGAGGATAATTACATCAAGTAATAGAAAATATAAATGAATTTCAATTACAATTTATAGTGGAATAAATTGTAGTTAATAATTAATAAATTTGATCATGAGCTTGGTCGACAACGTTATTATTTATTTAGCCATAAATATTTTTTATCCTTATGGTTCCTGAGCTAGCCTATGAGTTACATGTATTATCATAACGGTAATGAATATGTGCGACATGGGTACCTAATAGTCAAACAAGTCTGTCCAAAATTTTAACGATAATTTTTGAATTAAAATTAAGTTAATTAGTTTTAATAAAGATGTAATTTTCAAGCAATCCTAACTGTTGGGTTCACTATAAATAGGAGACTCTCTTAAAGATTAGGGTGAAGCCATTTGGCACAATTAGGGAGAGAAGAGAAACTCCACGGAGACAATTTTTCTACCTAGCTGAAAATTAGAGAGGGAAGGACAAAGTGAGATTTTTCTTCCAAATTCTCACATACTGGTAATCAGTTGACGACCCGAGGAATAACGAGGAAGATCTTGAAGTATCAATTCATGGTTCAAAGTGGTCCGTGGGGGTAACTAACAGTGTTGACGGTAGTGTGGGCGGCGACTCTTCTCACGGTATCTGCGCTTTGACATGTAGATCGAATACACGGTTCGCACGTTGATAGAGGATCAGATCGTGACTAAAAATATTTGATTTTTGATGTTTACGCATCAAAAGTATGATTTCATATTAGTGAAGCATAGATTAGATTTCTTAATACTTCATTATATGATCGGGACAATTTTCCACAACGCCAATCAATACAATTGGTATCATAGCCATATTATAGATCTATTTATTAGATGTCTATGGTTAAAACAAGTACCCTATGGATTATTAGACTCGTAGAACCCTAACTCATTTTTGCAAGATTAATTTTGATTTAATCTCCTTTGTAGAACTGTTTAGATTTTATATGTATATTTCTGTTGGTTATATAATTAAAAGGGTTAATCTATGAAAATATTATTTTTCCTTATAGGTTCGTAATTTAATTTTTTATAGATTCTTGTAAACTTTTCTTGTGGAAGTTAGGATTTTCATGATGTAATTATTTGACCAGCGTTGGAGATTGAATTGATGTAAATAAGGATTCAAAAAATGGGCGAAGACTCGCGGCCGCGAGGTAGGTGGCTGCATAGTGCAACTTTGGTATTTTGATTGTAAATTGTTTATATGATAACTTTCTGATATGATATCATATTGAATCGATTCAAAATCTCTGAAAGATCATTCAAAGCCCAACAATTTCAGGTTGGGGAAGAATATAAATTTGGAAGGTTTTTGGTCAATTTTGAGGCGCTTTATGCGTGAATGATGAGAATTTTCCAATTCTCTTGATTCATTTGGTTCGAAGTTCGAACGAATTGAACCTTGCGTTTCTGGAGGTAACAATCAGTGGTGACTGTAGGTGAGACATGTGGTGGCAAGCAGCGGTATACATTTGTAGGGGCTAAGCGACATATCTCAACATATCTTGAAGATCTATTTTTCAATTTTGAATTAAGATAGAATTAGGATTATGCATGGTTCAGGTTAAATGTAGATATTTACCTTTTATACCCTACTATTTTTTTTATTGTGTTTGATGCTTAACATGCTTAGATAAGTTTATTTCATTCACATTACCTTTTAGATACCATGTGTCTTTATATCTCTAAAAAGATAAGTGTTTGTGATTGCATAGTGAAGATAAAATTAAGCATAATTGATTAAGGGTAAAAAATGGCTAATCCTAGATAATCTTATCAGGTTTATTTAAATGCAATTTCTAATGTTAATAATCTTAATTGATATTTAATGAGTGACTAACTAAATTGTAAGACTATTAGAATTTAGATAAAATTGCTAACCTATATTAGTTACTAATTTTATAATGCCCATAACCCATTAGGG
>QANY01009329.1:136865-161216 GCA_003255025.1 Datisca glomerata
GATATATGGATTAAGATCGTTTAAGCTACATGTATTAGTTATGATATATGTGTTCAGAGAAAGTGTCATGTTTATTCATGAATATGAAATAGTAAAAGTCATGAAGATAAATCAAGTATCATGAAGATAGTTCAGAGCAAGTGTCATGTTTATTCATCAGTCTACCTGACATTTTTAATTTGTACAGGACAAATCTGAGTGGGTGCGAGATCCTGACCACTACAGTGTGGTATTGAAAGTAATATGTGAGCTTCCTTGTAGAGGTTAAAATCCCCAGAGTTAGCTTCTCCATCTATGCGTACCTCGACATCTAAGAGCATTTTAATGACATAATATACTGGCCATTGATTTTTTGACTCTTATCTGACAACACCGAGCTGACATCATGTTTTGATACAATGAGGTTCAAGTATAACGTTTCACCTTCTCTAGGTTTTGATAGAAGTGGTGTGAACATTAAATACTTCTTTAGACATGCGAACACACATTCATCCCATCCGAAGAATGGCAGACACTATTCTGAAGACCTTGATATGAACCTATCCAGCAAACCTAACCTGCCATTCAATTTTTAAATATCCTTAATCATCCGAGGAGCGATCATCTCCAATATTACGCTGATCTGATTGTGGTTTGCTTCAATCCCCCTCCTTATGACTAGATGTTTGAGGAACCTCCCTTATGGCACATCGAATGAGCATTTTGATGTATTAAACTTCATACTATATTCATTAAATACCATGAATGTCTGCTTCAGGTCTTACACGTGGTCTTGGGCATGGTTTGACTTAACCATTATATCCTCTATTTATAATTCCATAATTTTTCCCAAGTACTCATGCAACATCTTGTTGACTAGACGCTGATAGGTGGCTCCTATTTTCTTCAGCCTGAAAGTCATCACTGTGTAGCAATATGTTCCCCTCTCAGTCATGAAGAATGTTTTCTCCTAATCAACTGGATGAATAAGTATTGGTTTGCACCATGACATCCCTGAGGCTGAGCATCTCACGCCCTACCATAGTGTCTACTAAATGATCTATTTTTATAAGTGGAAGCTATCTTTTGGGTATGGTCTGTTCAAATCAGTGAAGTCTATACAGACCTTCCACGTCCCATTCCTTTTTCCGACTAGCACCACATTAGCCAGCCACTCGGGTAGTGCACCTCTCTAATAAATCTTGAATCCAATAATCTTTAGACCTCCTTGTTGATGATCTCATTTCTATCAGCGATGAAGTTCCTATACTTCTGTATGACTAGTTTGTGGGTCGGGTCGACGTCCACCATGTATGATATTAGTGAAGTATCAATTTAATGCATATTTGAAATACTCCATGCAAATGTCTATAAGTTTTTCTTAAGGAAGTTGATCAATTTGTTCTCAGTAAATCTCTAAGGTCTGACAGATAAATCAAAGCCTCTATTGTTTCTTCAACAGACGGTGTATCGGAGGTCTGACCCCATTCCTGTAATTTTTAATGTTCTCCTTTTTGTTTGAAGCTGGTAAGGTAACAACTCCTGGCTACTACCCGATCCCCTGAAGTTAGGAACTTAAGTGTATGATTGTAGGAAGATGGGATCGCCTTTATTGCATGTATCCATGTCCTTCATACAATCATGTTGTAGGCTGACTTTTCATCGAGCACTAGGAACTCTGTCATGAGGTTGGTGAGCTTCGCCTTTATAAGCAGGAGTAGATTTCTGATTGCACTAGTGACCAAGCCGTTCAATCACATGAGATCCAAGTCACATCTAAATTTTTTCGATTAATCCATTTTCATATTCTTCATAGTTGAGAGGAAAATTATGTTTGCTGAGCTCCTGGGGTCCATCAGTATTCGTTTGACCAGGAAATTAGCTACGTTTAAGGAAATTACCAAGGCATCATGACGTGGGTAATGTACCCCGAACATATCCTCATCCGTGAACTCTATCTTCAGACCAAGCTCAGCCTTCACAACATTTTCTAATGAAAATACAAGAAGACGTGCAGCTCTCAGGTGCTTTTTTTGGCTGAGTTATAAGTTGATTCCCCACTGGATTTTCTACATGGATCATACACAAACTCGCCTGTTTTGGGTTTCCCCTGGGTCTATCCTCGACCTTGGTCCTTAAGGGCTTACTTCCCTGTTCTAGTAGGTACTCTTTCAGAAAACCATACTTTATTAACGACTCAATCTCACGATTGAGCTTCCAGCAGCCATATGTTTGTAATCATAATACCGGTGTTGTCTTTCCTTTTCCTCATCTTTATCTTCAATCATGGAGGTTGAGGTAATAGATCCTTCCCATCAGTCTGATGAACCAACTCCTTAATAGTGACAGTCATAGGTGGCAGGTTAATCTCTCAAATAAATCTTTGTCCCAATCTGTCAGCAACACTGACCCTCTCCTATTAACACTTCCTATCTCTTCGTTAATCTGACCTGCCTCTCTTCTCTCCATCCTCTCTCTGACCCGATGGGAATTATCTTGTGTGCTACCTCTCCCTTTCTTCTTACCTAACTCTTCGTTCAGCATGACAAACTTATTGGCCTTGCTAAGGCATCTGATAGCATTTTAGGACTCTTACAGTGTAGTACTTATATTTTTCGGTCCCTTCCATCAAATCGCTCCTGATAGAGGCCGCGACTACTACATTCTGATAGCATTTTCTCATTGTTGAAACTACAAATGTATTCCTTTAGAGACTCATCTCTCCTTTAGACCACGATGAAGAAATTATATATCTCTTTGATCATCCTGTTACTACTATTAAATTGTTTAATGAAGAGAGTTACCAATTGAGAAAAAGGTGTACTGATCACGACTCTGCACTCCCGAACTAGATGATGGTGGCTCCCTTCAGGCTTGATGCGAACTACAAACACAACACGCCTTCTAACTTCTCTTCTAGAATGCACACTCCTGACATCACTTGCTTGTAGAGCAAGATGGGGTCAGAGGTGTCGTTGCACATCTTGAACTTTGTGGTGGTAAACATTTTTAGAGATATCATCGTTGTGATCTCCACCACAAAGGGTGATTAAATCAGACCCCTTACTATTGCGGCCGAAGCTATGGTATTCCCTTTATCCTTGGTGTCTTGTCTTGCGGCCCTCAGTTGTAAGTCATTGATTTGTAGCCAGGTCATCCTTCTACTGATCTATGTCCCGTTGTATCCTGCTTGTCATGTCTGAGCCCTAACTTATGACTGTCGACCTTATCTTGAGTCCATCTTACTAAGTGGAATGATGCGGCTAATATTATAAGTGTTGGCAATCTCCCCCATTTCTCTTTCCCTTCTGACGTCGTCACATGGTTCTTTGCTGCCGTGAGTTCTGTGAGGTGCATTCCGACTACACTCTCTGATCTCCCTAGCTAGGTGATGAGCTGTAGCTGCTGCTCTTGTTTTTGACGTAACAACGGAGATGCTAATGTCTGGAAAAGTGGTCCCTTTTCCTCTCGGTCCTTTCATCACCCCCCGCTTCCCTCTTGAGGTCATCTATCTCCTTGGTCAGGTGTTCCACTTTGTCCAACAAGAGGAGGACAGTTGGATCAATTATGTTGTTGCATTGTTGTGTCGTCGTAGTTTCCATAAGAAGTATACGAATTGTATTTCACCCCTCGGTTGCTTCCACGAGACTTCTGATGAGGTTTCAAATTGAGACATCTTCACAATTGTCATTTTGTCCAAGATTGCCTCTTGTGTTTACCATTTGTGACTGTAGCAAGCTTTAATTTAATTGAAATTTTGGGAAGATTTTTGTTTCTCATAGACGGTGCCAAATTCTAGATGCTGAGAATCTATGGTCAATTAAGATACCACACATCGCAAGACGATGAGCTCACGTTCCTGTGAGAAAGAACGACTGACGAAGGATTATATCGACCATTTGAGTGGGAGGCACCATCTATTTATACCAATTCTTCAATACCTATTTGTCCATGTTAAACGTATCTCCTCACCCCCTTTATTTCTATGAGGAAGGGAGATATTCAAGGGGAATATCCATAAATGTGGAGATTATTTCATGGTTCGACCCCATTAAATGGCTTTTAGAGTTTTGCTTATAAATGTGTTATTCAGCTGTTCTTTCCTTTATTATCTATTTATCAGCAAATGGGCCTAGACAATCTTGGGTAGCCTTGGCCTGAACGTAGATGGGCCTCGACCATCCTCATAACCTCGGGCGTGGTGGTACAGGTTGGACCTTGATCATCGTTGTAGCCTTGGTCATAGATGCTTGAGGAGAGTCTCGATCGTCTTGGTAGTCTCAACTGTAGGGGAGTGAAGGGGACCTAAGCCATCTCGATGATATTGGTTTTGAAGGTTTTAGTTGGATCTTGGCCATCGTGGTTGCCTCGATTACAAGGGCATGAGGGCCTTGATCGTTCTGACCTCGACCCGTGCAATGTCTATTTTTGATATTTTTAATTCATGGTCATTTATGATGATTTTTTTCCAATATGGTATTATCATACTAAATTGTATTCATTTTTGCAGTTTATGTCGTCAATGAGTTGGGCACCAGCTTGTGTCCACAACTTTTTCTTGAAATGACAGGCTTAGGCAATCCTCCAAAATTAATTTTATTATTCACGTATTTTTTCATATTTTTTTTTTTCAGGTTATGTTTAAAGTTTTAGAAATTACGAAGGAGATTTTGAAATATTTGGATTTTCATAGTTTGGTGAGTTTACAATATTAATAATTTGTTCCATTTCCCTCTAATTAAACTTATTCTCCCTGTCATTTTTTTATCCAAACTTAACTTTGGTCAATGGATTATTTCATATTTTGATTGATCATGATAACCATAAGCAACCATTTTTTAAATAGGATTTATTATATGCATCCATTCTCCCGATTTAGAGCAAGTATATTGATACAATGCAGTGTAGGTTATTACTTACTACAATTTATTGGGGGCCACGGAAGACTTATTTATTTTTTATTTTTCTAAAGTAGGAAGTTTAGTTAATTATATCAATATCTATCTATCTATACTATATTAAAATAAGTTTAAAGAGGAAACACTTTTTACCCTTTAAAATCTATTAAAATATAACTCAAATTAGATATTTCACCACTTATCTCATTTAATTCATTTGATAATTTTTATTTTTTATCCAATAATAATTGTTTATAGTTATTAAAATAAAATATTTTGATAATCTTATGTAATTAGAGACGTGAATGTCCGTAGACTGATTTTGAGATATTTTAGAAGTAATATTTAATTATAAGTCAATAATGATTTGTTTGTTATAATTTATAAATTAAATATTTTGTGATATTTATGTTATCAGTAATATGAAAATTCATACACACGAATTTATAGAAAGACATTAATATATATGGATACGAGAAAATGTCTCTTATTATGATATAATTATTTCTTAAGAATATGACAAATTGATAATATAAAACTATTTTATATACTGTTAAAATAAATATAAAATTTTAATATTATAAAAAAAATATTACTATTACTATTTCACTTTTAGTTTAGGTGTAGAATAGTCTTTAAATATGATAGTGTGTTTATTTCAACGTTGAACATGAATAATTCTCGGTGTTCGGCCACATCAGCGGAGAAGAAAAATAATTAAAGCAAATGTCACATAAGTATTATGGGAATAGTTGAATTTGCCACATTGGTAGATTTGAAGAAGCTGATCTGAAACTATTCGTTTAACCAAGGTAGCTGAAATATAGAAGTTACATAGAAAGTCACGAAAGTCATAGAAGCCAATCGAGAGAACATCACCATGGCAAAGTTGGTAGCAATTATTACAACCGTCAGATTCACCCCACTAAGCTAAATGATTCAAATTCAAAAATTTTTTAACACTAATAAGTAATGCTCAGTTATTCACCTACAAGATGAAGCAAATCCAGGAAAATTTAATCTCAAAGAATATTCCATTTATTCTCGCTTTATTTCAGGAATTAAGTTTTATTACAAGCCTATAAATACAAGCTAAATTGTAAACTGAAGGATCATCGAATATAAGCCATTGCAAATTACTTACTCTTGTGCTTATTTTCTCTGCTCTTGATATTTTTTATTTTGAAGGGAAAAATTCCTTTACTTTTTGGTGCTTTCATTGAGAGCGGAGAGAAAACGCTCGAGAAACCCACCCAAAAACACTAAACATGCCTAGAACTAGATCCAACGCAGCCTTTAATGGAGATAATGAAGCCAGAAACACTAATGACCAAATAGATCAATCGACCCCACCAGCGTAGATACTCTAGACAATTTTGACTGGGATGCAAGAGATGTAAGAACGAAACGTAAAAACACAGCGCGATGCGTGGAGAGCTATGCAAGAACAGATCCATGCCCTTCAATAAGAGATGGCTCAGACGCGTGCGAAGCTCAGCTAAAGAGTAAATAATGAAGAACAAGACATCCATTTAGAGAATAACAAGCAAGAGGCAAGATAAGAAAACCACGAGAACAACAAGATCATGCAACGAGAAGAATGGGAAATTCAGTCTCAGAAACTGAGAAAAGGAGGTTGCAGAGGAGATGCGCCAATCTAAGATTATATCAAGGAAGCTATAGAAGAATTACTGGAACGAAAGATGTTGGAGATGAGGAACCTGGGGAGTACTGGAAAACGTGACCTTGAATCTGTCACCCGTACCCCGTTGAGTCCAGAGATTATGACGGCTCCTGTACCCAAGAAATTTGTGGCTCCAAAGTTCAAGTGTTATGAAGGGAAGACAGATCTAATCGATCATCTCTGTAATTTCAGGCAGATAATGACACTGTATCAGCATGATGATGAGTTAATGTGCAGAATGTTCCTAACCAGTCTGGATGGAACGACCTTAAAATGGTATCATTCACTTCATATTCATTCGATTACTAACTTTGTTGTTATGTTTTTTGTCATTCTGGAACAATACTCCATATATCGAGCAGTAATGGAGGACAAAGAGTACCTCCTCATGATCACGATCAAGGAAAAAGAATTCTTACGGGAATATACCCATAGATTCAAAGATGAAATGGAGAAGGTGGAAAGCTGTGATGATCGGATGGCCAAACTAGCTTTCAGAAGAGACTTAGGGCCAAACTCACCCTTGTTCGAAGACTTGTCATAAATAAAACCTTTATCTATGGCATATACTTAACAAAGGCTCAGACTTATATCACACTGGAAGAAGAAAATAAAAGTCTGTTGAAGGCAAACAAACGAAAAAAAAGGAAGAATCACAGAAGTGAGAAAGGAACTCCAGATAAAAAAGGAGACATGACAGACAAAACCGACGAAAGGGGTGGAAAATGGGGAAGAACAAAGTACCAAAGGTAAGACTCAAGTAGAGTACATCCAAGGGACAAGGTCTACACACCGTTGACCCTCCCAGTGAACCAGATCTTAGAACAGATTAAGGACAAGTCATGGTTAAAAAGGCCAGCGTTACTTACAAACTAACCCAGTTACAAAGACAATGATAAGTATTGTTCCCTCCATAGGAGCAGCGGACACTATACCAGAGATTGCTTCCAACTCAAAGAATATATTGAAAAAATTATAAAATATGGATATCTGCACCGGTTCGTGAAAAGAGAAGAGTAAAAGCATGAGGCAAAAAAAGAAGACCGTGGTGATGAAAAACGTGACAACAAGAAACAACCTCTTCACATTGTCAGCACTATCACTGCACTAACAGAGCAAGAAGGAACAACAAGGAAGGAAGGAAGGAAAGGAAGCAGTACTGTAAGTAACCAATGTTAGAGAAGCGTATAGAGAACCACTCATCTGACAACTGGAATCTCCCACTATTATTTGATGATCTAGATCTGGAACATGACAGACACCATAATGACGCACTTGTCATTTCGATATAGGTCGGTAATTTCCTTTTAAGAAGAGTTCTGATAGATGATGGATGTGTGGTTAACATACTGTACCGGACTACGTTAGAAAAGATGTCAATGAGAGATCAGAAGTTGCAGGGGACCTCGCAACCATTGTTAGGTTTTAATGGAGCTATCAGCTACTCAGAGGGGATCCTTACTCTCCCATGTAAGAGCTGAACCTTTTAATCATATGACTGAGTTTGTGACTCTGGATACTTCGTCCCCGTACAACGCCATTCTGGGAAGAACATGGCTGTATAAGATGAAAGCTGTACTGTCAACCTTTTACCAAGTGTTAAAATACCCATCACTAGAAGGAATCAAGACCATCAAAGGAGACCCGACTTCAACCTGCATCTGTTCTGTGACTGCATTGCAGTCTGTAAAGAAAAAGTGTACAGAAGAAGCAAAACTCAGACATCCAAATGAAGTAACTTAATAGCAATCAAAGGACGACTGGTCAGACGACCTGAGGTACGAGGTTGGGGAACATACAAAGTTGGTGTGCTTAGAAGAATGAACATAAAAGATGACAAACATCGGCACCTGCCTCGAACAAGTAGAGAAAGACATGTTGATCGAATTTCTATGAATGAACAAAGATGTTTTTTCCACTACTGCGCAAGAAATGCCGAGGATTCCGAGGATTCCAGAAGAGATTATATGTCATAAGTTGAACATGGATCTAGTAGTAAAACCATTAAAACAGAAGAAAAGTAGTTTCACGCCAGAACGGAACAAAGCAATAAAGGAAGAGTAGATAAGCTACTAAACAGAGGATCCATTAGAGAAGTTGACTATCCAGAGTGGCTGGCCAATGTGGTGATGATACAAAAAAAGAATGAAAAATGGAGAATCTGTGTGGATTTCACCGACTTAAGCAAAGCTTGTCCAAAGGATGACTATCCGCTGCCTAGAATTGACCAAATGGTAGACGCCACATCTGGACATGAGCTCCTCAACTTTATGGATGCCTACTCTGGATATAATCAGGTGAAGCTGTTCTAACTTAACTAAGAAAAAACTTCTTTCACTACTGAATATGGCATCTATTGTTATAAAGTAATGCCTTTTGGGCCGAAAAATGCAGGAGCTACATATCAAAGATTGGTGAACAAAATATTTTAGAGTTAATGAAGCTGAATCTAGAGAAGTGTACTTTCAGCGTTGCTGTAGGGAAATTCCTTGGCCACTTAATAACCCGATGAGGGGTAGAAGTTATCCTAGACTATGTGAAGGCTATAATGGAGATGAAGTCCCCGAGGAATAAAAAAGAAATTCCAGGACTGACTGGGAGACTCGTGGCACTCAACAGGTTAATTTCCAGGTCAATAGATAAATGCAAGCCGTTTTGTGATAAATTGAGAAAGAACTCTACAGACAAATGGGATGAAGTGTGCGAAGAGGCCTTCAACAGAATCAAGGAATATTTAACAACACCCTCACTACTCTCGAAACCAACACCTGGTGTGCAACTCCTCATGTATGTTACAGTTTCAGAAACAGCTGTAAGTGTCGTGCTCATTAGAGAAGAGGAAAAGAAGAAGAAGCCCATATACTTCATCAGTAAAAGCTTGGTGGCAGCAAAGACAAGATATAAAAAGATGCAAAATTAGTATTGGTGATCATAACTGCTGGAAGGAATCATAGACCTTACTTTCATGGACACAATATTAATGTATTAACTGACACACTTGTTAAAATTCTACTGCACTCCCCAGAGGTAAGTGGAAGAATGGAAAAATGAGCCTAGAACTTCAATCAATGGGCAAGTGTTAGCAGATTTTGTCGCAGTTATGAACCAGAGATAATTAGTCCAGAACAGCCTAAAGAAATAGAGAATGGGTATTGGAAACTTTATGTTGGTGCTTCTAACAATAAGGGAGTAGGAGCTGGAGTAGTGGTACAAACCCAATTCAGAGAAATATTAGAGCATTCAATCTCATTTGGATTTAATGCATCGAATAATGAGGCTGAGTATAAACCGCTAATAGCTGGAATATCTTTGCTACAAGAATATGAGGTAACTAACTTGAAAATATTTTATGATTCCATGTTAATTGTCAAACAGGTAACATGCGAATACATAGCTAAAGATGATAGAATGATAAGTTATTTACATCGGGCAAGAGAATTGCTGAACTCGTTCAAAAGCAATGAGTTTCAACAAATCTCGAGAACTGAGAACGGACACACAGACGCGCTAGCAAATTTGGGATCATCTTTGCGAGTCCCGTATAAAAGAAATATACCTGTGGAATTCTTAGAGAAATCAAGTATTCAACCATCATCGAATAATGTTGCTGAAGTCGAAATAAAAAAAGGAACCCAACTGGCAACATGATTTAATCATCTATCTCGAAAAGGGAGTACTCCCTAAGGAAACACTCCTGGTGAAAAAAGTTTAGCAACAACGTGCAAGGTACGTATTAATAAATGGATTATTATATAGAAAATCTTTTCTAGGACTCTACTTAAAATGCTTGAAGAAGAAATAAGCACAGTATGTCTTAGCCAAAATTCATGAAGGAATATGTAGGAACCACACTAGGGGAAGATCATTAGCTCACAAAGTCTTAATGAGGGATATTACTGGCCTGGAATGCATCAAGACGCCAAGCAATATGTGAAGAAATGTGACAAATTCCAATGATTCACCCTAGTCATCAGAATGGCTATGGGAGAACTGAACACAGTAGCAAGCCCATGGCCTTTCATGTAGTGGGCACTCGACATCATCGGTCCACTCACCATAGTGCCAGCTCAGAAACGCTTCTTACTAGTGGCCACAGACTACTTCACGAGATGGATATAAGCGGAGGCTTTCACGAGAATCAGGGAAGAATTCAAGGAGTTTTTGTGGAAAAACATAATATGTCGATATGAAATACCAAAGATATTGGTCTCAGATAACAGACTACAGTTCACAGGAAAAATTGTTAAGGGCTTCTGCGAAGGACTGAATATCACTAATCATTTCTCTACTCCATACTATCCACAAGGAAATGAGCTAGCTGAGAGATCGAATCATATTATACTCGACAACATGAGAAAACAACTAGAGTCCACAAAAGGAAAATGGGTAGAGGAACTACCAGTTGTACTTTGGGCATATAGAACTACTCATAGAGAAGCCACCGGAGAAACACCGTTCGCCTTAGCATTCGGGGTGGAAGCAGTGATTCCCGTTGAAATTGGAAGCCCAACAGTGAGATAAGAGTTGAAATGAACTCCTCAGTAGAAGTTTGGATCAATTGGAGGAGCAAAGAGAAGCTGTCCTAATCAGAGTAGAGCGTTATAATCAGAAAAGGAGATCAATTTTTAGAAAAAAAAATGAAGAAGCTAGAATTATAAAAAGGAGATATAATCCTAAGAAAAGTCTTTCAATCAGAAAGAAAAGTTTGGGCCAGCTTGGAAAGGATCATATATAATCAATGGCATATGAGGAACTGGGTACTACTACTTGACAACAGAGGAAGGAGCGGACCTGGCAAAACCATGGAATGCATCTCATTTAAAGAAGTACTTTGTGTAATTAAGATTTTATAGTGAATATTTTACTGTGGTTTTTCCCAGCAAGGGTTTTCTACGTAAAAATCTCTAGTGTCAACCGTCTAACTCTTCTTCGAGGAAAGCACATCAAGGAACTAAAGGTGTAAGTCTTTGGGAGAGGCAATTCGTAAGTCCTACTCTCAAAAGCAACTAAGGGCGCAAGTCTTTGGGATGGGTAATTCATAAGTCCAACTATCAGAAGGAACTAAGGGCGCAAGTCCTTCGGATGGGCAATTCATAAGTCCTACTCTTAGAAGGAATTAAGGGCGCAAGTCCTTGGGAGAGGCAACTCATAAGTCCTACTCTAAAAAAGAACTAATGACGCAAGTCTTTGAAAGGGACAATTCATAATTCCTACTCTTAGAAGGAACTAAGGACGCAAGTCTTTGGGAGGGGAAATTCATAACTCCTACTCTTAGAAGGAACTAAGGGCATAAGTCCTTGAGTGGGGCAACACATAAGTCATACTATCAAAAGGAATTGAAACATAAGCCGCGATGGTCAAAGAGCAAGAACAAAAGAAAGTGAATGGACGAAAAAAGGGAAAATGAAAAGCTGAGAAGTCCATAACAGCTTCAAGAGTTGAGCCCAGACCAGAAGGCTGAGCCAAGTTTAGACCAGAAAACGCGAAAGTAAAAGCTTCAAGAGCTGAGCCCAGACCAGAAGGTAGAGGAGAGCTCAGACCAGAAAGCTTAGAAGTTCATGACGTGAAAGTTTCAGAAGCTGAACTCAAACCAGAAAGCTCAAACCCGAATGCCAAGAACTTTGGCATTCTAAAAAAGAAAAGGTCAGAATTTTAGGATTAAGGAAAGAACTTAAGAGCAGAAGTTCTTATCCAAAGATTATTACTTCATTTCAAGTCAGAGAAGTAATATATATGGACGTCTATGAGATAAAATTTCCCAGATCAATAATTCTGATTGATATAGCTTTCAAGGAAGATAAAGAACAAGGAATTTGAAAAAGCTTCTACATACATAAAAAGTTACAGTTACAAATTGCTTAAAAAAACTAAAACTGAAGGGAAGCATTCTACACACCAGAAGAGATCTTAGTGGGGGCTAAGACATCTTTTGCGAGGTGAGTATCGTTAGCGGCTCCAGAATGGTTGATCTCATCTCGGTCTGTAGAAGTGGTGGCTTCACTTTGCTCATCGATAGGAACATCGCAGAGAGGTTTCCTTGGAGGGGCTTTCATTGAGCCATCTCTGTAAGCCACACTATAGATTACCTGCTCGGCTTCATAAAAAAGAGCTTGATATTCTTCTCCAACCTCTTTCTCTTTTTGTTCCAAAGCTTGGGCTTTGCTTACCTCAACGGTTGCTAGAGACTCCTCAGCATCCTTTAATGCCTCCTTTACAGCTCTCAGAGATTCTGTTAGACTAAGAGTCTCTACCTTAGCCCCATCGACTTGTGCCGCTTGGTTCTTCACTGTCTCATCAAGCGTAGATTTTGACCCTTTCAACTGAGCAACTTCTTCAAGAAGGCCTTCAATGATGCCAACAGAATGAGCAACATCCCTTTGAAGCTTTTGCAACGCTAAGTCTTGAGCAGCATGATGCTCTTGGAGAGTATTATGGTGAATAAGGGATTGAGGAGAGAACAAAAATGGTAAGAAAAAGTAAGGGAATAATTAAGAAGAAGGAAAAGAACAAAGAAACATACTTTGACTAAGTCATGACTAAGGGAGGAAACGAGGTCGTCAACTCCTGAGTTGTGAGTCCTGACCAAATCAGCCTCAGAATTAATTCCACGGGAAACTGTGTGAGAAGACTGAGCATCATCTAAGAAGCACACCATTGATGGTATATCAGTAAATTTTCAGGACCGCCAAATGTAAGGACCGCCAACTGCGCCCTGAGATACAAAACTAGGGTCTTGACTGGTGGCTGGCATAGCTGGTGTAGGAACAATGAGAGGGGGGTAGTAGTAGAATTGGGGGGGGGGGGGTTAAATCCTCACCCTGAACGGAAGAAACATTCATAACTGGAGGATCTCTTGAAGAGCTGGTCTCGTTTGATCTGGGGTGAGTTTGCCTCCCAAGTTCACCCACCATGGTACGAAGGCGTTTAAACATAGTTAATTTCTTCTTCACTCTCTGAAGTAAGATATTCTCCTCTGAAGAGTCAGAGTGGTGTGAATCTCTCGCTGGGCAGGAAGGAGAAGATGAAGAAGATGTGGCAGACGGAGCTGAACGGGAAACAATGGGCAAGTCTCATGGTAGAACAGACAGTAGCACAACAACAAGGGACGCGGGTGAACTATAGGGCTGATAGTAGGTAAGCATGACGTCACTGCGAGGGTCTAGGAGATCAGACCACCTTCCATGACTGCAACGGAAAGCAAGGATTAACTTCTCTGCAGTCTCCTGGGTTATGTGAGGCTTCCTATTCTTAAGCTTATCTACAGAGAAAGAGAAGACCAACATAAGAAAAGAAATTAAAAAAAGAGAGAGAACAAATAATAAGGGCATATTTAAATAGGAACATGATTTGGAAATGGGGCTCCGGCTACTTACTGAAAGTCTCCCAGTTCCTGGGAATTCTCTAGCGGCCATCATCGCCCTAATTTCCGCCAATCAAGAGAACATCCCTCTCCCAGTTTTTATCACCCAGGAGAATATTGGTCACCGTTGTCCCCCTCTTTTTTGAAGTTTGATTGGAAATGTAGTAAATCTCATCCGTAGGTTTTATTACGTAACACCATCTCAATTCGTCGACTCCCAAATCAAAACCAAACCTCCTATTCAAATCCTCAAAATCGATGAGGATCTTATAGGTACCAGGAGTAAATTGTCAAGGGGCAAGACCACACTAATGGAAGAACTCTTGAAAAAATGGGGAGAAAAGAAGTCTAAATCCTAGAGCAATATACATTGGACTTAAGATGATCTAGTATGGGGGCCTACAAGGATGACCTGGGTGCCTACTTTCGCCTAAACCAACTACAACATTAGGAGGAAAGATGTAATGAAAGATAGAAAAAAGCTTGCTAAGCTCAGCCGAATTTCTAACTAGAGTAATAGTAGGCTTAAATTCAACTCCACCCCGGCTTATGACTATTGGAATTACTAACAAAGAAAAGGGAAGTAAAGAAGACAGAAGACTTACGGAGAAGAAGAAAGGAAAGTAAAAAAGAAAAGGATAGGAAGAATTTATATTGGCTTCGGACATGAAAGGTTATAGAATTTAATTAAGAGAAATGAAATGATGACTGACACGCGCTCGATTGAAGAAAAATCTATAGGCAAAAATGGCCCATTGTTGCTAACGCCTATTCAGGGGTTAAGGATGGCATGTTCTGACAAAAAGATAAATAACGACCATTAAATTTGAGCACAAGAATGAGAAGTGACAAAAGAAATAATTGAGGAGAGTTAAAACGTCAGAACAGAAATCAAAGAGCTAGAGCAGACCCCTAGCGAGAACGGAAATCGAAGCGCCAGAGCAGACCCTTAGCTAGAATGGAAATTGAAGCACCAGAGCAGGCCCCTAGTGAGAACAGAAATTGAAGCGCCAGAGCAGACCCCTAGCGAGAATTTTAATCAAAGCGTCAGAGTAGACCCCTAACAAGAATCGAAATCAAAGCGTCAGAGCAGACCCCTAGCTAGAACGGGAATTAGAGCGTCAGAACAGACCATTGATGTGAACAGGAGAATGAAACGACAGAAGAGAAGTCACACAACCATAAAAAATGCACGTCACTCGATAATGTAACTATTATTATTGCTAAATTTTGCAGGTCCCAATGAATCTAGTGTTGAAGATCGAGAAATCGAATCATTACACCTGAATGAAGAGAGACTTCATCAAGTGGAATGCGGGAAAATGAACATGAATAATTCTCGATGTTCGGCCACATCAACGGAGAAGAAAAGTAATTAGAGCAAGGGCACAGAAGCATTATGAGAATAGTTGAATTTGTCATGTTGGTAGATATGAAGAAGTTGATCTGGAATTACGCGCCTAACCAAGGTAGCTGAAGTATAGAAGTCGCATAGGAAGTCACGAAAGCCAGAGAAGCCAATCGAGGGAATCATTACTGTGGCAAAGCTGGTAGCAATCACTACAACCGTCAGATTCGTCACATTACGCCAAATGATTCAAATTTAAAAAGTTTTTAACACTAATAAACAAGACTTAGTTATTCACTTAAAAGATGGAGCAAATTCTAGAAGATAAACTCAATCTTAAAGAATATTCCGTTTATTCTCGCTTTATTTCACGATTAAATTGTATTACAAGCTTATAAATACATGCCAAATTATAAATAAAGGATCATCAAATACAAGCCATTGCAAATTGCTTACTCTCGTGCTTATTTTCTTTGCTCTTGATATTTTCTATTTAGAGGAAAAAATTCATTTACAGACGTTAATATTAATTTAAAATTATATTTACATTTTAAATTGGTTCAATACGTGCGAAGCACATAAATGTCGACTAGTATTATTAAATTTACCATTGAACTAGGTTAAACATTAACTACTATACCATACTTTTGAGTTTGGTAAACACGTAAAAAAAATTGAGTCTGACTTTAACATATATTTAGTTCTTATAATTGATTTTATTTTATAAATAACCGATATGTCATTCAAACAAAAAGTTAATTTACTCAACTCTTTGAGCTATTTATCTGGTGATAATCGATAGATTAAGAAATTTACACTTAAATATATATATATTATTTTAAGTAATATGTATTTTCTCAATGTCCAATTCTGATAGCATAGCTGACAGGAAATTTTACTTCATTTCCGATTTCTAAATCAAGATATATTCCTTTCCAATTGATAATTCTTAAGTAAAAATAAATATAATAATCTTTATACTTTCATGTATTGTATCACACATGTATTTTACTAATAAGAATCTATCCCAAGAGGATTTCACATTTGGAGTAATAATACACTTTCGTTGCATTTTTTTTTCGAGGAACTTGCAATGGACAGACATTTTTGTCCAAAATATGAAACTCATGAAAGGGACACACATCAACTTCACCTAACTAGAGAAATTATAACTTCTTAATTAACGGGGTATGTGGATTAGCTAAGATGAAGGGAGAAATATAGATGCTCACATAATGAAATTCGACCCTTTTATAGCTAAAAAGACTAAACTACCCGTTTAGTTTAAAACTTTTTGATGAAAATTAATGATGGCAGACCGGAGTCTGGCAAAGGATCTTAACCTCATTATTTTTTCATTCTCGAGAAGGAATTTTTCATTAATCTTTAATATATTAAAAGTGAGATGAGAATAAAATAATTTTTGAATCATTTTGTCCACTCTTTATTTTATAATTTTAAAATTAACCTTGAGTCTATTAATGCTGTACTATTAATGGTAATTTTATTTTTTTTCTTATTTATCAAAATAATGCATCTCCTGAGCAAATTTTTTTATTTTTTTTGGACATGAAAATATATTAAGTTATTTCGTATTTAAGATATATATTAAAAAAATTCAATCAATAATCAAAGAATAAAATATGTTTTTAATTCATTTATCAATATTGATTAAAGAAATTATATATTAAAAGAATCTAACTAATATATGTATATAAGGTATTCTTATAGTATAACTAACATAATTGAAAATGTTATAGCTAACATAATTGAAAATGTTTTGGTGATTAAGACTTATGAAAAATACAAAAAATATCATTGTAGCTTTCTAATTTAATTTACTAATAAATGTGTCTTATTCAAAGTTTTTTTATTTTTATGAACAAGTAAAATATAAGAAACAATCAATAATAATAAAAACGTACATATCTCTTATTCCAAGTTTTTTTATTTTTATGAACAAGTAAAATATAAGAAACAATCAAAATAATAAAAACGTACATATCACACGCACCACACCTATAATTTAACTAATTTTTTAAATGTCCGAAAGTATATAAGTTAATTCTCACGCTGCATACTTTGATGGACCAATCGTTTAGTAACTTTGTTCTATTTTGATCGTATTTGATAACTTATAAACTTTTGAAACATGTTAGAATTCTTAATTAATTCTTTGAAACATGTATAATTCTCAATTTAATTCTAATTGACAAAGACATACATATGTCTCAATGATAATTGAAAATTGGAGTGTGTAAATAGCTACATGAATAACGTGCGCTGTGCCTAGTCTGATTCAAATTATGTGTTGTTAGGAAGACACATACAGAAGAATATAATCAGTTTTTTTCCATTATCTTGATGCTTGCCTAGTGATATAATTAGTTAACAGCATGTTTCTCCAATGACTTGGTGATGTTTTGGCAATTTTCACAGATTAGCTGTCCTAGCAGTAATAATCAAGATATGTAAAATAGATCCAAAGATTCAAAACACATCAGCTGTCCTAGCAGTACTAATCAAGATATGTAAAATAGATCAAAAGATTCAAAACACACAAGAAGAAAAGAAAAACACGAGGAGCATAAGGGGATGAAACATAGACAGAAAGAAAGAAAAGAAATCTATTGTATTGTTGAGTCACTGGATTATATATAACCTGTACAACCCACGTGGTACTAGAGATCTATAGGGAGAGTCTCCCATAACAACAATTTTGTAAACAACATCATCACCAAATTACACTTTTGTTAAACAAGAATTTAAGGCAATATCACACAGAAAGCTTACGAGAAGGTGGCTTCTTTGATGAAAGCATATTGGCATTCGCTTAACATTTCTCCTTCACAATATGGAACATGAGCACACAATCTTCCGTGGTGAATCATCAATCTTTTTCTCTGTCCAAACAGACAATCACACACATGTATGCTGTTATTCGGCACCCACAGGATTTATAACATAATCAAATCAGGGTAGGGAATTACTATTTTTGTTCCACAAATGTAGTAGTAACTGTCCGATTAATAAATGGGTTCTAGTTTCATAGCCAACCACATCACCACATAGAGCTGAATTAGTACTTAGTAGGATTAGGATTGTTAAGCTTAGAACAAAGAAATACAATAAACTACTTACTAAATGATTGGTGTAAATTGCTATAGCAATTCTAAGTCAGTATCTTGCAAATTGAAATTCATTCAAAGTGCCAACAGTAAGTTTTCACAATTCACTTCAGCATGATAAAATGGATTGGCACAGTTAGTTAAACCCCACACCCATAGTTTAGAGGTCATGGGTTCGAGTCATATCCCCAAATTCCCCCTAGAATCTGTAATGTAATTTTGACAAAAAAAACAATTGACTTCAGCACAATAATAGAACTGTATAAATTTTAGCACCCCGAAATCTAAACACGGAATTTGAAATTTAAAAATTCCATTCAGAAATAGCTATTCTGAACCTCATAAGACATCGACTGTGTTTCAATGAATTGAAAACTCCAGACAGAAGAGAACATGGCTATTGAAAGACATACTGATCTTTAAAATAAATGGAGAGATTATACTTAGTAAAATTACCTGTCTTAGCCTTTGCTAGGGATGGCTGTACAACAACATGCATTATAAGAATTTCTGCAATCTCAGCAAAAGGTACTTTACACTGACCAACAGTCTTGTTGTTCTCCAAAATTTTACCAGAACTTATCAGTTTTACTTCACTCGCCACCTTGGGTATGATTGTCTTACCTATAAGATTCAAAATCGTTTCAAAAAGAAAGAAGAGAGTAAAAATGAACAGAAGGAAAAGAAATTCAAGTTTCCTACAAACAACTCACTCAATTCGACATATATACATTTTCATCAATGATTATAAGTTCGTTGACACGAAGACATATTTTACAGGTGAAAATGAAAGATTAATGTCGATCAACCAGAGTAGATGAAAGTTTATAATGCTTCAAATTTCCAAACCAAGCAGTCTAACTCACAGAGAAATCTAAGTATTACGTTAGTAAGTTTCCGAGCTGATAACTGAAGCAAACATCACACTTCAATTGGAAAGAGAGATATAAAGAACGGTAAACAAATAACACTGTTCACATCAACATTTGCTCAATATGAAGGTGTTGTAGAAAAAGAGAGCATAGGTGAATGCAATGCCCACATAATTTGCAAAATTATATACAGCAAAGATATTCTCAGAAAACAAAATTGTTAAGACAGATAACAATATCGATAAGGGAGGAGACGAGATAACCAACCTTTAGGCCAATCAGACACGATTCTTTGCTTAAGCATATCAATCGTCGATGCCGAGGAGTACCGAAACGGCCCAATATCGGACCCATCGTACAACCTGAACTTGATGTCAACCAAATCTTCCTCCGGCATCTGAGTGGGCTTCTCCTCCAATCTACAAACCGATCACCACCACCCGTGTAACCCTGGGCCTTGGATAATTGGGTACGCACCCGTCAAATCCTGCACCGCCAACTCCCTCAGCCCCAAAAATCTATAACAATTCCGATCAAATTTAAATTGTGCTAAGAATAGAAGATAACCAAGAAACTTGATTGTAACATAGAAACGAAGAGTAAGACGATGCCGAACCTTGTGAAGATAACAATCAGGCCAAATCGATTACTTTGCAAACCCTTCTTCTTCTTCTTCTTCTGCTTCTTTCTACAGTGTTATCAGAAGGATTGATTTTTCATTATTCTTCTTACGAAAAAAATTTCGTCCCTTTTGTTAAAGAAGAATACAAAGTAGCGCTCGCTAAGCCAACACTGATTCCCAGATAACGATGTCGTTTTATTTCTTCTTCTACTCTGACTCTCCATTAAACGACGTCGTTAAATCATGCGACCAAACGACGCCGTCATTCGTCTGTTCAAGTCTGCTAACTCTGACTCTGAGTGAGGCGAATGAGGTCTGCGGGAACATACAAATTCAGAGAGAGAAGAGAGTGAAGAAGATGACAAAAAGGAAGAGGGAGAAAGAGGAGGAAATGGGGTTGGGAGAAATCGTATGGCAATCACCGGCCAATCCACCAGAACCTCAAGACTACATCTTTCGCGACGGTAACCACCATTAAAAGTATATTATTTTGCCTAAAGAACTTTATCTTAAAGAAAAGAAGGCCTTATGTGTTTTGGCGGAATCAATGGTGCAGGGAGGCGCCATGTTAGACCGTACTACTTCGAGTTCATCGCTCATGTATGTAATTCCTTTTTCTCGTAATATGAATTTGTTTGGAGACTCTGAGTTGCTCATGTTATGTCTGTGAATGACAGGTTAAGAATCGATGGGCGGGAAAAACCATCGTCGATTTGTTTACTGAAGAGTTTAAAGGCCGACCTCACGAATACTATGTAGAGTGCCTAATTTTTCCTTCCCCGGAACCGAGTTAGCTTCATCTATGTTCTCATCATCTTTTCCTTTTCTCTTGACATTATTTTTGGTTAATTGTAACTTGTAAGGGTGTTTTCGCGCTTTTATGCATTGAAAGAACACTATTTTAGTTAACAATTTAGTTTGAGCATGTTTCGTACTTTGAAGCATTTTACAAAGCACTTGAATATATGTTTCTTGTAGAAATACTTCGAAATGCCAAAATGTCTTTTTGACAACAACATTTGTCGATTTAAAGTAGTTTATTAGAAAGTACTTCAAGAAAAACTCCCAAACTCGCCTTGAATGCCACTCATTCCCTCTTTCTAGTTACTAGATAGCTGCATTTGAGCTCAACTGTCAATATGATGGTTAAATTTATGCAATTGACTGATTTCATCTTGTAGGATGTGCTTCAAGTCCATGAATACGCTGCTATTTTATTCAGATGCATATTTTTTAAAATGCTTGCGTGCTGCTAGTATTTATCTTTACTATTTGATGATGTCTTATTAATAAGACATGCGTTCCAATTTTTCATGTTGAAAACTGCAGGTTAGCGCAGTCAAATGTGGACGGATACAAGTTGATGGGGAGAATGTGCCTGTGTCTTACATTGTTAAACCATCTCAAAAAATAAGCCACTTCCTACACAGGTTTGTTCCTCTTATTCTCATATCCTAGCTTTAGGACAAGCATGTTTGTCTCTAATAGGTTTTCTTTGGCTTATTTCATTTGTTGCTTTTGTTCTTTTTACTGGTTGTTGATTGTTTTACCATATAGTTTCAGAGATTCGTTTTAAGATGTCGAGCTTTTAATTAATGTCACAAGAGTTGTAGGCATGAGCCACCTGTGATGGCTTGGGATGTCACAGTTCTCCAGAAAGAGGCAGATGTTTTGACTGTTTGTAAGCCTGCGTCTGTTCCGGTGAGTCGTGTGTGACTTAAATATAGAATTCTATGCAATTGCTAGGATACATGACTTGTACGCTAATACAATGTACAATGTAAACTTCTTTGTTAGTTATATTGGAGTGAAGTCAATACTGTTTTTTGGATTCTTCATGTGCTTATGCTTGTTGTCAGAATTGGACTTTTATAGAGAAAAATTACGTTGAAAGAAATACTGGTTTGTTTTGGTTTGAGTTATCTATTATTATCAATTATATATTGAATTATGAGTTTTTTATGTTATGTAGGTTCATCCATGTGGTCAATATCGGAAGAACACTGTAGTCGGCATTCTTCAGGCAGAAGATGGTCTCGCACCTCTATTTCGTATCCAATATTCCTACCCTTATTTTGTGGGAGCATAAATAATTGCACATATTGATATTCTGGTGGTAGGTATTGTTGGTTTGGAAAAGAAATGAGAATTCAATTGCATACTCATAATCCCTCCTCACCCCTCAAGGGAAACTTCATTTATTTCCTTGACATGAACATGAAAGCTGTTCATCGTTTGGATCGTCTAGTCTCAGGGCTTTTAATTATTGCTCGAAATGCTTCAAAAGCTGACCTCTTCAGGCAACAGGTGAGCCTCATACAAAAAAAAATTGTTAATCTGTAAGACTCTTAACTTGTTTTGAACACAAACTATATTGACGTTCTTTTTCTTGACATTTGAGCTACCTCATAGTTTTAAATCAGTTTATACTTCTACACACGACCACCGCATACTTTCTTGAGTTCAGATTTATTATTGTCATGGTTAAATGTAAATTCCATTTTATATTCTTCTACCTCATGCTTGTTTCAACTCCGTAGACTGCTCATGTCATACTTGAAAATGCATTACGTACTTGGTACCACGTCATTTATTTACTTGATATTGAGTTCAAATTATATATTTTCCTGGTTGTACTTTCTAAACTTGGAATGTGTATGTGGTAGATTGAATCTGGGATGGTGCAGAAACAGTATATCGCAAGGGTAATTGGTGTCTTTCCTGAGGGTGAGGTATACCCTTCCTTATGCTACTAGTTTCAAGTAATTCATATTTAACTTAATAGGATGATAAGCCTGCAAATATGATTGTGACCATATCTGTTGGATTTACTTGGAAAAGGAAAAATGATCCTTCTGCAGTTAGAATACATGGCATATGATTTAACTTGAGATTTGACATTTCCTTATCTGACGGTTTTCATGATTTTCCATAATTTCAGCAAGTAGTAGACGTTAACATAAATTACAATGCCCGAGAAGGAAGGAGCACAGCAGAGGTGAGATTTCCATTTTCCATCCCAGATTTTGTCCCTTAGATTATAAGCAGTGGTTCGAACTTGGGATATGAATCTGCTACTGGTCATTTCTGATATTTTTGTGCACCATGAACAATAGTCATAGTTCTTCAAAGTTCAAACATGGATGAACTTATAAGGTATAGGGAGTTTGGAAGTCTTTGGTGCTTGTTATGTTGATCTCTGCCATTTTACTTTTTTAATTTAGTGACTACATCCGGAAAGTATGTAGGACTGAGTTTTTAGAACTTCAAAGTTTTCATTCGTTAATGCAGGTGGGTGATTCTTGCAAAGATGCTCCAATAAAAGGAAAGACTGCTCAGACGAAGTTTAATAGAGTTTGTACCAATGGCATTCACAGCATTGTGTTGTGTGAACCAATCACTGGCCGAACTCATCAAGTATGATTAGCCATTTTAATGGCAAATCAGCACATATTGCTTAGTCCAACATGAAAACTTATTTTCTGCTCAAATCTGCATCTGTTACATTCTAATCTACATTTGAACAGTAATAAAAAAATGCCCCATATATAAAAGTAAAAGAGGTATAGCTTTTCTTTTAGCTTCTTATTTGACTTCTAATTTACCTATTGTGTCATTGTGATACAGATTCGTGTCCATTTGCAATATGCAGGCCATCCGATAGCCAATGATGAGCTTTACCTCACCACAGATGTTACTGATCGTTCCACTGAACGAATGAGTGCTGACAGAGCTGCAACGAATTCAGCCCGTTCTCTAGCATCCAGGTCCCCAGTAAATTGTAGCAATGAATGTGAAGAAAGTCGTAGTGAAGATTTTAGCATTGACCCAATGTGTACAAACTGTCCAAACTTGGCTCCAAAAGGGTAAGAAACTTAGAACAATTTGAAAGAAATTTCTTTTTAGAATATTTATTTGGACATATAGTTTCTATCTTTGATGTGAACTATGTCAACATTCTATATACATGGCTGCGTAAAAGAATACTTTGTCAGTTGTCTTCAATAAATTTCCTTGGGACAATCAGTGTACAATTTAATGTCGTAATATCTTGATGTTTGATTATTAGACCTAGTATGTACTCCTTTGGCCTCCTGTATGGGTATGTCATCCATGCCCTTTAAAAGTATTAGGAACTTATCATAAGTTACCAATCTAGAGGTGATCTCCTATCTCCATTGGAGCAATAAGAATGTACGAGGTAGATACTTACAAACAGTAGCCCTGTGGTTAGAGAAAGGCGTTAAATGTGGTTTAAACACTTAATCTTGGGATTAAATCCCTGGAGAATAAAAAAAATATGGTCTTACCCTTGCTTGAGGAGTTTCATAACCTAGATATGGTCTTGGAGATCCTAAGTTTTATTCCACTTGTGGATGGTCTGCTTAATTACCAGGGGTGTGTCAATGCGCGCGCACCAATCTTTCACCCCCCCCCCCCCCCCCCCCCCCCCCCCCCCC
>QANY01009329.1:862920-905809 GCA_003255025.1 Datisca glomerata
GGGGGGGGGGGGATAAGAAAGGAAACCCTAGATCCATATTTAGAGAGAGAGTTTCTTTTTTATATCAAAGAGAAGAATTTCACTCAATATATGTACAATAAGGTAAACATAGAATCTAACCAAGAATAGGAAAGTATGCGAAAAAGGAAAGAAATCATACTTATAATAGATTTCTTAAAGAATGAAGTTATGTATCTAGACACATTTATTTACAGAGGGTTGTATATTTCTTGAATTTTCATTTTCAATATGAAGATAATTTATCTAGTCATCCTAAGGTTTTTTTTTTGCTTCCAACAAGTAAAAGCTTCTTGCAAGAAATGTTTCCCTAGTGGAAAATATTTTTTACATAGTCATTCTTATATGTAATTATTTTCTAGATGAAACTTATACTTCATTTTTGAATTAGTTGCACAGTGGACACAGTTTAGAGATGACACATATAACTAGAAAAGTTTACTGTTAAAATTTTAAGTCTTTGTTGTTTATAATCGGGATGCGAACGAACTAGATCACATTATATCTGGATGACTATTTGAATTTGAGATACATGTATCTAATATTTTATTCAATTTCAAAGTTTTACTTACTCAATTCTGCTCCTCAAATAGGTAGATACAAGAGAAGAATATGTTTGGCTACAAATAAGCTAAATTAATTTATTTATATAATGTACAATAACAAACTGATAGACAGACACTCAAAGCTTGACAAGTAAAAGAAGATGATGATATATTAGTAGTTGATAGTGTGTCATTTGATGATAAATGGGTTGTTGAGCAAGATGATGGATGTCAAGTACAAACAACTACTTCTGAATGATGATGATATTCATGTTAAAGTTTAGGATGTCGGCATCGGGGAAGCAAGTGGAAGTGCTAGACAATCTCAAGAGTTCAAAACAAGTCTAAGGAACCATATCATATATATTTATTTTATTTATATATGAATATATAAAGAAAAAACGCCAATGATGTTGGTGGATAAATAAGAATGTACGGTTGTTGACACAGATGATGAATGAGAAATTAGATATGGTGTTGATTTATAGAAAGGTCCTACTAGTGATATTAAAAATGATTCTCTAGAATAAGGACTCCCGGAGAAAGACACCTTGTGATGTTTCTTAGACAATAAGAATTTTAGTACTTTATTATAAGCGATATTCTCACATGCCATATTTATTTTTTTTGTGTGAATAACTAGTGAGGAAAATAATGTTTCTATTGTTTTTTAATTGGATAGTTGTTATAACTTTTTGATGCTTGATATAATTCTTTTAGGTTTTTTTCCCGAAATTGAGGCTTACACCTCTCCCCTCTAGAGTAACACTAGGGGTGTTCAAAATTGTCCCGAATCGAACCGAAAAGGACCGATTAGGTCAGTTCTTTATATATGTTCAGTTCCGTTCGAAAAAATAAGAGAACTAAAATTTTGATTCGATTTGAATTTTTAATAATTTTTAAATCAAATAAATTGAATCAAAAATCATGTTTGATTAATTTGTCGAATCATGAACATTTTAATTTTCTACCTTGAGGCCGCCTCTAGCCTTTTATTCCCCTGGTATGCTGGACTGAATTCGATGTGGTTAAAGCCATATGGCTAGGTTTTTTATTTTCGATATGGTATCATTTGTAAGTTTAGGCTAGACTGCCTCTTTCTTCTCAGACAAGTAAAGATTAAATTAATTTGATTCATTCTACTTTTCCTTTCAGAGATTTTTCTTTTCTCCAAATGAGTTCACTTCCAGTTTCTATTGAATGGAGGTTGCTTTCTGCTTAATACCTACATTAAGAAAAAGTGAAAAAAAGGTGAAGGCTTTAAACTTGATTCTTGTCTACAGCACAAAATTCTTTAAGCAAGAACATTTTCTTTTGTTGGTCATCACTCCAACTTTATGGAAAGGAAAAGACAAAAGACTAAGCATTTCAGATTAGTCTACACAGTGCCAATGAGAGAGATGGAGATAGAGAGAGAGAGAGTGAGTTTGAGAGTTTTGTTCAAGCTAGGAATTATCTTCATATCTCATCTTTTGATCATTATGATCAAATAAATAGTACAAGACTGCATCAATCATTTCACAACAATTACTTATTCGTGTAAACAAGCTCGGATAACACATTGATTTCGGTTCGTCATAATTACCTCAGCCATGAATTTTCTAGGAAGTGAACTCTTCTCACAGCACTCGACATCATTCGACGAAGATATCGGGATAAAAACTCTCCTCCTCAGTCATGATCCCGATGGTCATCATTTTGATTCTGAGCAACTGCTTCACGCAATGGAAAATATAATGCTTCATGCCACTGCATTAGAGGTTCTTGTTTCTAATCGTCAAACAATTGTATACAAAGTCAAATTAGCCTTCATTAACATGTGTTCTTTGAAATGTTTGTTTTAGGACAATCCATGTACTGATGCCACTACGAACCAGAATGATAATGAAGTTTTTGGATCAGACGAGTCATTAGGAAAAACCATCTATAGGATATCATGCGAGGTACTTCCGTATCTTGGTCTTGCTCATTCGTAAATCTTAGGAGATTAATGATGTTCTTTTTGTAAAAGGACAGATACAATGCAAGTGCTCAGATGAAGGGGATCTACACAGGAGAACAATGTTGTTGTTTGATTTGCTAGGGAAGTATAGATGGGATGCAAAAGTGGTTTTAGTTCTAGCAGCTTTTGCAACAAGCTATGGAGAGTTTTGGCTCCTCATGCAGCTATATCCAAGTAACCCTGTGGCAGTATCAGTTGCAATGCTCAAGCATTTGCCTAAAGAAATATGCAAATTGAAGCCTCAATTCAAGGCTTTGAGATTGCTGGTTAAGTCAATGGTGGATGTAACAAAGTGCATCATCAAGTTTGAAGGCCTACCCTTTCAGCGTATAGAGTCGGATGATGATGATGATGTTGTGAAAGCCATTGCAAAGTCTGATATCTACGTAGCGGCTTACTGGGTCGTTAGAAGCGCGTTGATCTGCTCTTCTCAGATTGCAGAATTGACACTCGTAAAACCTGAGAAAGTGCATGTTCCTTCTATTCAATTAGCCTTAGAAAGTGCCTATTTTCCTTCATTGTTTCTATATGCCCCATCACATCAATTACGAAGATTAATAGTATCTGTTTAACTTAGAATGTTGTAGTGATATGTGGTTCTATCACCAGGTCTTCGAATTTGAATTTGAATTCAACAACACTTGCAGCGTGGGAGCTTTCAAGTCTGTTACATAGGCTAGGTAGAATATGCAAACAGCTAAGACAACATGTGGAAGTGTGCAGTCAACAAATAGGTAGCAATGAGCTTTTCAGAATGATCTAAGTTGTTATAAAAATACAAATAATTAGTTACTTCATTCTTATCATACGTAATCTTCCAGAGACAAAATTGCATCAGAAGTTGTTGAACATCTGTGGGGAGAAGCAACTAAACAATCAAGAGGTGCTACATCTATTACTTGCCTTGAAGGATGACCTGCCACTCAAGAAATTTCCTTCACAAGCAAAGGTATTTCCCATTTTACTCTGGGTTTTGTCTGGTTGATCATGTACCTGTTAGAAAAAGTTACAGGGAGCACATGTTATTTGTTGATTGTGTGCTAAGAAAAGAAAATTAGTCTGCTTTCTTTTCAATAACACTGTTTAATGGACAGCATCAAATTAGTCTGACACAAGGGCACATCTTAGATCTTACAAATGGTAAATTTAGAAGAAGAAAAAACAACGTACAGAGATCCTAATAATAGTCAGAAACAAGAGTGGGGTTGTACTTTGTATGCAATTCTTCTCCTCTCATTTCCAAACCAACAAAAAAATTGTTCAAATGATCTGTGGACCGTTCTATCCAAATTGGTTCAAATCAGAATAGTTTCAATATAAAGAATACTTTTGTTGCGTCCTGATTGCTTCAAGAGTTTGGAGTATTGGGAACAATCCAACAATCCAGAGTTGAACATCAAGAGTCTGATCAGCATGGAATTTCTGATCCATTATTGTTTGCCATCAAGTTGCATATCTGGTGCCGACTAAAGAAGTAACGCTTTTATGAATTTGTTTTTGTGTTTCAACTTATGTAACTTTGTCTTTCTTCATCGACAGCTTGGTATCTCAGAACTGATCAACAAAGTTGTGATACTATTGATCACAAAGCCAGAACTTCTTTCAATAGAGGGAACACTCTTTCTGGTTCAGCAAACAAATGATCATCCCCGAAAGGCAACATTACAGGGAAAATGTGAAATTGTGTGGGTTCCTATTTCATTATCAATATCCTGGACCGATGCTGAAGAGAAAAGCTTCAATTTTTTATCAAATTCTCTGCCCTGGTACTCGATAAGGAAACCATGGTCACTCAACTCAGCAGTTCTAACATTCATAAAAGAAGCTTGGAACTACAGCAATGAACCAATTATGGTTGTGTTGGACTCTAATGGAAAGGTTACAAACTCAAATGCACTCGACATGGTGTTTATTTGGGGTGCCAACGCATATCCCTTCTCAGCTTCCAGAGAACAAGAGCTTTGGGAAGAGCAGACATGGACTATGAAATTTTTGATTGATGAAATCAACCCCCTTCTCACCAAATGGGTATGAGCCACTGAACCGTCTTTTTTTATTGAACAAACAAAATATATAGAATTTTACTTCCTTCTGAACTTGGTGTTGTCTTTTCTATAATAAGAATCTATCAGGGAACTTCTGTGAGAATTCCTTTTATTCGTTTTCATGAATCCAAAAAGCATTTTTTTCCTTTGTAACCATACACCACCAAAAAATGGAGAAATACTTTTTTACACAGTTATGTTGTAGTCCCAATCACAACTTATTCACCGTTGCGTTGCATGTAATTTCAGGTAGAAGAAGACAAGCATCTATGCATTTATGGAAGCGAAAGCCTACGATGGGTTCAAGAATTCACACACAGAATGAAAGAAATTAAGAAAACAGGTGTGAAGCTTGAGATCATCTATGTTGGCGTGAGGAATCCAAGCCAACAAGTGAAGGCCATTTCAGCTTTCATTGACGAAGACAACATAAGCACTTCACTATCTTTCATGCATATATGCTTCTTTTGGCTTAGGCTAGAGAGCATAAAAAGATCAAAACTCAGACTAGAAAAGATAACCAGCAATGACCAAATCCTAGAAGAGCTATCATCTATGTTAGATATCAATGAAAATGACAAGGGTTGGCTTGTGATAGGAAAAGGGTCTTCCCCAAATATGGTGAAACTTCAAGGGACAAAACATATGGAATGTTTGAACTTGTTTCCAACTTGGGCAGAAAGTGTGTCAAAGTTGGGATTTTTAGGTGCACTTAGGGCCGCTCTTGAGCCATCTCTTCTTTCAGGGCCTTGTGGACACTCGAATATCATTCCATATGCTGAAGGGCTAGTTGAAGAAAGTGAAGTATGTGATAAGTGTAAAAGCATTATGAAGAAGTTTGTAATCTTTGAGTGACTGAAAAATGTAAAAGTTATTGGCCATATTACCAACTGGCTATACTTTACCTTCATGTAGAACTGACATACACTTGCTTTCTGTTCAAAATGACAGATCAAACTTGGTTCTTACAAAATTTGTTTCCTGAGAAAAAGGCTGGCATTTTCTGATATGTATTCTAGTCATCCTTTTTTCTGTGCATGATGAATATCATTCATTTTCTCAATAAATCACAAGATTTCAGCTCCAGGTGAATGATATTGAGATCCCAATTCCCCAATGACTTTTCTACCAATTACATCTGAAAGATGTGCGTTTTTTTCATAATTGTTGAATGCAGCATTTAAAATTTAAACAAAGATTTCATCATATACAGCAATTACACAAGTTATCATATGCTTTAACCTCTCTCGAGTCGATCTCATATTTAGATGTTACTGTCATCTTTAAGTCGTTTAATTAAATACTTATATAATTAACTCAGAAAAGGAGCAGTACTAACTCATACCTCTGGCTCTACTATTACTTGCTTCAAAATAAAAAGTAAATTGACAGAAAGCTACAATGAGATTCAATTTCAACCAGAAAATATGTTGATCATGAATGTCTTTTATTCTCTTTTATTTTTTCTTTTTCTTCTTTTGTGTCTTTCCTCTAATTTGTGTCTTGATTCTGATTGTAACCATCCTTCCAACGGGGATGAGCACCATCCACTCCCAGTTTCCATTCATCTTTATGTATGGGACCATGGACTGCTCCCAACTGCTGAATAAGCAGTACTTTTTCCTGGTCTAAGAATATTGAAAATGGCAGGCTTTTTCTTTTTGTTTCTTTTTCTCAATAACAATCTAATTGTAGAGTACAACAAAAGCTACTGGGCTTTATGCTGTAAGCATATTACCACCAATTTATCCAAGTACAGATGGGTACTATAATAAAGATGTTGAACTCTTTGACATGGCAAACAAACCTGTAAATACAATCGTTAACTACTTGATTTAACCTCACTAATTGTTCCACTATTTCTTTTGATTAATAATGTGGACAATTAATTTTAAACGGGGAGAAGTACATATCTAAACTTTAAATGTCTCGATTAAACATTGTATCAAAGTACAATTCATGTCAAAAAGCTGAATCGCTGAAGTAGATTTAATTTAATCATCTATAAATACCATAAAGAACAAACAGAGTTTAAGTACTGAGCTGGGATAACAAATTTAAACCAGTGTGTATCAGGTAGATTACATTTTTTAAGTTAGGATTAATCAGCAAACCTCGTACACTACACTGAATTACCTTTTTTTTTAAAGAAAATAAAGGGAAAAAGCATGTCTAATGAGGCCCACTTTGGCCTAAAACCTTATCCAATATTCTAAAATCCCATCCTTTTGTTGGGCTTTAATAAGGTTCAAATTAACCCCAATACAAGCAAGGTAGCTAATCATCAAGTTTTTACCCTTTATTCCATTTTACATCAGTATAAAAGGCTTTGAATTAAACTAGACATTTATCAATACAAACCATCTAACTTCCTTTTACTTAACGTCTCACTGAAATCTTACTATCAGAAAGAAAAATGGAGATTGTACCTCAAAAGCATCAGAAGCTCAGGACTGAGCGCAGTATGTTCTCAAGCTCAGATGACAATGCCATGTTGAAACAAATTCTAGCTTCTCATGCTCCTGATGGCCATGACTTTGGTGTCAGGCCTCTACTCAACCTTGTCGAGGACGTTTTCAACCGTGCCACTCTAGGCGTTCCTGGCATTCCTCAGGTATTAGACATTTTCCCTTGCATACTTCTGTCTTCATAGAATACTTGTTTTAACTTGAAAATTGCAACTTGATTACTGTGACACTAACAGCAGGGAACTCAAGCACAAATAGAGGCATTGGAAGACAAGGCCCTACACTCGGACTTGTATGAGATGCTTGAAGTTCTGTCATACCCTATCAGCAAAGTTTCCAATGAGGTTTATACAAAATACCACTCTTTATAGACATATGTTTCTACAACTATGCCATAGTTTCTAGTGTGTCTCAAATACGGTCCCCGGATATGGGATTATCAGTTCGTTCATGCACGTTTTCGACAAACTCATAAGAGCATGAGTCCCACATCGATAAAAAAATCACATTCCACAAAAGTATCTTCTAAAATATCAGAAATTTGTTTGAGTGCATTTGAGTATCTGGGGATTTTCTTAAATCTTGTGGGTTATAACAGATATTGTACAAGTGTTCGAGTGGTGGAGATGCCCATTCAACAACCATGGGAATATTCAATATACTTTCAAACTACTCATGGGACGCAAAGGTGGTGCTAGCCTTAGCAGCTTTTTCCATAAACTATGGAGAATTTTGGTTGCTTGCTCAGCTTTATACCAACAACCTACTTGCAAAAGATATTGCACTCCTCAAACAACTGCCTGAGATATTGGAGCGTGCAGACATTTTGAGACCAAAGTTTGAGGCACTTAACAACCTTATCAAGGCAATGCTGGATGTGGCCAAGTGCATTGTAGAGTTCAAGCAGCTTCCTTCTCAATATATTTCTCCAGACACCCCAGAAATGATAAGTGCTACTACGCACATCCCCACAGCTGCTTATTGGACAATCAGGAGCATCATGGCATGCGCTTCCCAAATCACTGGCCTTGTAGGCGTTAGTCATGAGTAAGTTTCTACTATCGAACACCTAGGCCAATCCCATCCTTTTGGTTTAATTCTCAATGTCTTAAATCAGTGAATAATTCTACACCGACCAAGTTTTAATAATTGATCAGTACAAAAGTAAATATGTTAATGCCTTTCTCGTTACTTGCTTGTCGGTAGAGGACATGTCCTAACATAAGCTTCTCCTTGGGTTCTCAGATACCTAGCATCAACAGCAGAGGCCTGGGAACTATCAAGCTTGGCACATAAGGTGAACAATATATACAAACACCTTCTGGAGCAACTCACTCGTTGTCATAGACACATAGGTGAGACCTGCATTAACAAAGTTGCACAGATGATAAATGTAGTATAGTACAGTAATTTAACGTACAAACTCACAATAAATTCAACATGGTACAGACGAGAAAAGACACAACGAAGCATTTCAGACCCTGGTGCGTCTGTTTGAAACACCCCACATTGATAACATGAAGATTCTCAAGGCTTTGATTTACCCCAAGGATGATCAGCCCCCACTCATAGATGGCTCTACCAACAGAAAGGTTTTTCCTCTCACTTATGTGTTAATTGGCTTTCAGAACTAACTTTATCTAGGATAAGAAATGATATTTTATAAACTACTGCCATTGAACTTTTATTCAATCTGATACATACTCTATGTCCAAAACTGACTACAAAAGTATAACCTATTTCATATGCCAACTTCAACCAGGTTAACATTGATGTTCTGAGGAGGAAGAATGTGTTATTACTGATCTCAGACCTAGACCTCCCTAACCCTGAGCTGTCAATGATGGACCAAATGTATACTGAGTCAAAACAGCAACGAGGTAGGCCGGAGAGTGAATACGAAGTAGTTTGGCTACCAATTGTGGACCGGTCGACTCCATGGACAGATGAGAAGCATAAGAAATTTGAGGCTTTGAGGGCCCAAATGCCATGGTACTCAGTGGCTCACCCTTCCTTGATCGATCCGGCCGTGATCAAGTACATCAAGGAGTATTGGCACTACAACCGGAAACCTATTCTGGTGGTGTTGGACCCACAAGGCAAAGTTGTGAACCCAAATGCAATACACATGATGTGGATATGGGGAAGTTTGGCTTATCCTTTTACAAGCTCTAGAGAAGAAGCACTCTGGAAAGATGAGACCTGGAGAATCGAGCTCTTAGTCGATTCAGTCGAGCCACTGATATTCAACTGGGTACTAACAGATTTCTAAAACACAATGGCTTTATAATTTGTCGTTAACACTTCTCTATATTATTTATAACTAACTCTATTTTTTCTACTCGTTTTTTCTAGATTGCAGATGGGAAACACATATGCTTATATGGGGGAGAAGATTTGGGATGGATTAGGAAATTCACAAAGACAGCACAAAGTGTTGCATTGGCAGCTAAAATTCCATTAGAGATGTTGTACGTGGGGAAGAGCAACCCAGGAGACAAAGTGAGGAGGAACATAACGGCCATTATGACTGAAAAGCTTAGCCACACACTACCTGACCTAACCCTAGTATGGTTCTTTTGGGTGAGACTTGAGAGCATGTTATACTCGAAAGCACAACGCGGCAAGACAGTGGAGGATGATACCATAATGCAGGAGACCATGACAATGCTTAGCTTTGATAGCAGCGACCAGTGCTGGGCAGTGATAAGCTTAGGATCAGCAAACATCGCCAGAGCCAAAGCAGAAACGTTAACGAAATGCTTCGATGAATTTGAACAGTGGAAAGAGATCGCTAATCAGAAAGGGTTTGTGCCTGCGCTGAAAGAGCGCCTTCAGGAACTACACACACCGCATCACTGCAACCGTGTAATACTGCCTTCTGCCGACGGGACCATTCTTGAGAAGGTGGTTTGCTCTGAATGTGGCCGCCCCATGGAGAAGTTCCTTATGTACCGCTGCTGCACCGATTAAATGAGTGAATGCTGATCAGGATCCCAGATTGCATATGGGAATAAGAAGATTGCAATCTGTGTCTCTAAAATAGTTACTAAGAAGATCTGGGTTTCTGGTTTATGATTGATTATCTCTGCTACTGCTAGTATTGTTTTGCAATATCCAGTATTATTCCAAACAGTTTCTTATGGTATGATTTGTCATGACTGATTTGCTTATCGCTTAATATAAAATGTGGTTTTTTTCTGTGTAACATTGCTTGCTCCATTGTTGTCTTTCCATTGATGCAATCAAGCTTATATAGAAGTGCAGTGGCTGGCGATACTGAAGCATTAAAATCATCAATTTCTTCAGTCAAAAGACTTGGTTTTGTTGATCTGTTGTATTCGAGATAGAATAAACAGATTGAAAATTGCTTCTTTTCATATAGTCTATTCCATTTTGAAAGACAAAAATTTCCTTAAGAGATATTTATATTCAAATCTCAAATAAAAAATTAATTTGATTTGGACAACAGGGCAAGAATCAGAAGAATCAAGTTCTAGTAAACATATCAAGGATTCAAAACATATCAATGAAACAAAAAGAATATAATATACCAGGAGACAGGTAACACAGTGTAAGAAGAAAGACTACACTGAGCTGTTTAATACTGGCAAGCATGAATTTATCATGATTAATCTATGCTTCGGAAACATGAACATCACCCACCATGATGTTGAAATCAGAGAGAGTTCACCAGTATGAAGCAACGATTCGATCAACTCAAATTCTTCAAAATGAAAAACAAACAACAAAAAACGAAAAGAGAGAGATGGGGGGAGATAGATCAATGGCACAACTCCGTTCCAGAAACAAACTACGCCATCTTAATCAACGCGTAGCTGCATTTGAGGAGAAACGGTAGAGAGTTGAAGTTGATTTACGCCTTCGTTGACGCGTCCATCTGGGTTAGAAAACCCTGCCGATGAACGCAACGCCTATCGAAAGCGATTAACGATATAGAAACCCATTTCTATGGAAAACAATTCCTTAACCTAATAGAAAGATGGAGGTAGAATAGAACAGAAGTAAATGAGAAGCCGTCGAACCCAATTGCTTAACCTAATAGATAGATGGAGGTGGATTAGAACAGAAGTAAATGAGAAGCCGTCGAACCCAATTGCTTAACCTAATTCCAATTTCCTAACCCTAGAAACAGTGGACGCCTGTAGACAACCAAGGAGCTGCGGCAGGGAGTCGAGTAGGCTACTCTTTTATAGCCTAATTAGACGTTTGCCCACGTTCACAACATTAATAAAATACTAGCTAAATTAATCAATTTCACAATGAACGTCAAAAATAAATTATTTTAAAATAATAATAAAAAATGACTAAAGATAAAATAAAATAAAAAATAATAATCCTAATTGTAAAAAAATAAAAATTTATCACCGAATATCATTCTCCACACGTCAATGAAATTTTAAATTTTTGTCTTTAAAAATTTATATAATGTAAACTATGTATATAAAATATATTATGAAAATGATACAGGTATATATAACTCAAAATTTTCCTCTTCCCTAATAATCTTACGTTATTTCGGCGGCATCAAGCTTTTGAGGGGAGAGAGGGGGGCTGGGGGGGGGGTGGTGACTCTTTTCTGCTCTGTTTAACACTTAGCTTAACTTAGGGTTAAGTTTACAACCCTTTTATATTTCATTACAAAATTTACTCATACATCCCTATATGCCAAAAACCAAAATTCTCTATTCCATATACACTTATCTGCAATTTTCAATTCTTCCCTAGAAACACAATTGTGTTCAGATTCATATGTTCAAATTGATGAATTAAATTATAAATTAATTATTTTTTATTTACTAATTATCCAATAATTAAAAAATAATAAAATAATTTATTTAAACATTAATTTTGATTTTCACAAAAATAGTGATGACACTCATCATATATGAGATCAGGAAGTGTGCCTTGGTCCAAAACACGTTTTTGGTCCAACTAATGTTGTTTCTCATTCATGTCCTTATGAGCTACTCCTAAGACCGAATGAATCCACATGAATAAAAATATGGGAGATAAATTCTCGACCTATTTAATCTGGATATCGTATGACTTCACTACAGATATGATGCCGATAGAACTCTTTATTCATGCGCGCTACATTTTCTGTTGGTGTAAATAAACATTTATATTTCACGGTCCATAAAATATTTTATGATATTATCCTTTGTGAATATCAGTAACAAGAGTGAGATTTAAATTTATTATTTTATCTCTCTAGTTATTATTTTCCTAACTCCTTTATTGACTCTGAATAAGAAAGACATATCAGTGAAGTGTCTCATGCAGATCACCATGTCTTATTCGATGACTCATGTCATTTAGTACCAATAATCAATGTATTGTCTGACAATTCAAACTCACTTTTTGGCATATCAAATATCGCAAGTAACTAAGTCAAATTTCGTATTCATCTCAAAATTAAGGTAATTATGAAAATATCCTTAAGGTGTAACAATTAGATTTAGAGTTAGATAATGGTTTTGTTCTAAATTAATTGGTTATTGATCTATTCAACATATTTCATAACATATCTAGGTCAACTGTTAGAGTCTCCACTCCCATGCCCCGAGACTAACATCCTATGTTCAATTAATTCACAGATTATTTAGTCACAATGTTACATACGATGAAGAGAAATCCATAAAAAAGCTAAAAATCGTAAAAAATAAGCTAATGAAAAAATGTAATAGAATCTACACCAACGCTTTTCAAAATTAGTATATATCAGAAGAATTTACCAAAAAAAAATGAATCAACAAGTCAATCGTGAGAAAATAAAACATCAAGAAGAACGCGAGCACAAAAAAGTTACTTCGTCTTCTCTACTTTGTGTTTCCATGAATACCTAAAAAATAAATTTCTATTATAAAAGGATATTATAGTAAAAGCACAATCCAACTTAAACTTGGCCATCACAATTCGGCTTTTTGTGCAAATGAAATTTTCTTTAGCCATTCTCTAAAACAGCTGAAAAAACTAGGCCATACACCTAAATTTGGGCTTTCATCATAAATAGACTAATTCAAATAATAAATAGAATTGATGATATCTATATAAGTTTTCAATTTTAAATATAATTTTATCACATATTTTAAAAAATATCAAATATAACATTTTTTTAAATAATTAATATAACAAATTGAATTTAATTTAATAGTTTTTATATTTAGTTAGTTACTATTATATCCTTTTATTTTTAATGCATATATTTAATATTCCTTTTTTCTCTCCCATATCCATTAATTATATCTCTCTCCCCTAAAATATCTCCCCCCCTCTCTCTCTCTCTTCTCTCTCTCTCCCCTTCCACGTCTCTCTCTCACTCATTATATATATATTGAGTGATAGAGAGACGCGGAAAGGGGAGAGGGAGAGGGGGAGAGAGAGAAGAGAGAGAGAGAAGAGAGAGAGAGAAGAGAGAGAGAGATAAGGGAGGGAGATATTTTTGGAAAGATAGGGGAGGGATATATATATATATATATATAATAACTCTCTCTCATTTTTCTGTTTCTCTTTCTCACTCATATTATATACACGTGTGTGTGCGCGAGCGTCTCTAAAAGAATGTCTTTATAAAAACTAATGATAAAGAAAGAATAGTAAATGATTCTTTCTTCAAAATTTCTGATTGAGCTATTTTTTATGGATTCTGTTTCTAAGATAATGTCTATGTAGAAATTGAGTTTTTTTTTCTATTGTGTTCAGGGACAATGAAATTTAGGAATGAAATGGATTTTGGCAATAAATAGGTAGCCTTCTCCCGTTTGTTCCTCATAACTCGTTTTCAACTCTTAAAAAATAACCATTTCTAGACTTTTAATTTTTAAATTTTAATTCTTGCTATACTTGAATCTTAATATCTTGATCATTATTAACGGATAATCTAGAAGATGATTTAAAGCTAATGTTTTTATTGGAGATTTTAGGTATATTTCATACCTCATGATCTATTTGATCATCTGTAAAGTATTCAGAATGATCTTCTTGATCATCTGGAAGGTATTCAAAATATTTATGATCTACTTGATCGTCTGCTAATTCAAAATGTTCTTCATCCATTATGTCAGATATTGAAGATATTGTAGACTCAATACTACTAGAAGAACTACTTCTAGCATTTCCAACATTGTTTTACATATTTAGAGAAAACAATAATATTACTAATGCAAACAATTGAGAGATTCAACCTGTATTGTTTAATAAGAATGCTTACAATTAAGAAGTTAACGAATTGGTTGAAAATTTCATTTATTGTACTTGGAGTATTTTTAAGATTAAATGACATTATTTTATAACTATCAAATACAATAATATTATTTATCTGGTTTTGCCAAAATCCATACTCTATGTCAATCTTAGAGAATACATGAGTGTTAATCTTAGAGAATACATTAGTATTTCTAAGTCTTTCTATTGAGTCTCTTTTGTTTGGTATTGGATATTTTATCCATCCCAAAATATTGTTTGTGATTGAATTTTCTTCTAGAATAATTTTTATTCCTAGAGAAGCGTTTGTCAAAATTTTTATTTTTTGAAAAGTATTGGTAAAAAATTGTATGATTATTTTGTGGTATTGACTCCCATAAGGTTTATGGGTCCTGGTAGGGCTTAAATGTGAATTTTTTCTATATATATATATAGGAAAGAGCAAGAATGGGTAATCCATATGCTCGTATAAATTACCTAATTTATATTTTGCATTTATATTTTCTTTTTTAATTCCTCCATAAATCTCATTTCTTCCAATTCCATATAAATTAGTTAATTTTTGCGAGCAACATGGACTATCCATTCTTGCTCCTTAGCAATGCGTTTGTCAAAATTTTTATTTTTTGAAATGTATTGGTCAAAATGTTTATGCTTATTTTTGTCGGATTGACTCCTATAAGGTTTGTGGGTCCTTCTAGGCCTTAAATGTGAATTTTTTTTCTATATTTGTAGGAAGGACAAAAACTTTATTGACAATGATCTACTTGATCATCTGTTCTGATAGTAATTCTCCTAACATCTTAATGGGGTGTAGGGATAGTTGTTGTAAGAAGATGCAGAATCAAGTAGAATTTAAAGCAATTAGAGAGGGGGTATTGCGATGCAAGTATTAAATAAGAAAATAGTAAATTGTATTAAGGTGTAAGATTAAAAACTTATAAAAACAGTATTTATTGGCAACAATTAAATAGTGCTCTCGGTCACTATTTAATGTTGAAGAAAAAGAAGAAGAAAGATTTACAAAAGAGGGAGGAAGAAAGCTTTGTTCTCAAAAACCAGTTTTGCTCTCATATAGTTAAGAGTTGAAAATGAGTTTTGAGGAACAAATGAGAGAGGACTACCTATTTATAACCAAGGAAAATGGAGTTCACCGAAAACCCATCACTTACCTACACTATTCTATTCTACAAAAGTAAAAATATTTTATATTTCTACTTGTGTTTACTTTTGACTAAAAATGGTAAAAAACATAAATAATTGCCTAATTATTTGACAACTAGTATAATTATTATAGAAAATGACAAATTACAAAGATTCCTAGGAAAATTATAATCTTGGATTCTTGCGTCTTCATCATTGTGTCTTGAAAAGCTATTATTGCTTTATCTCGGTGGAGCCACTGTTGTTGCCTTGATAATTGTTGTCTTGGATTTTAGTGTCTTCATTATTGTTATCTTGAACGCCATTGTGACTTTTGCAGAGTCATTGTTGCTATCGATAATTGATTGTTGGGTATCATTATAGTCATTGCATTAAAGGACTATTATGATATATTTATGAACTTCTTGATATTGGCATTTTGCCAAAAGAAAAATATTTATTTTTTTAATTTATTCATCATCGCTTAAATCGATATTGTCAAATAGATATTGTGAATCCTGAAAAGCGTCATGGCCCATTGTGGTAAAACGCGCCCTTTCAAACTCTTTTAATTCGTCAATTGCTGAGGAAATTTTTTGGATGATTGACCTTATTGGAATTTTGGTTTGATTGGGTGATTTGACTCAACTGATGATTCAGAGTCAGAATCGCTATTGTCTTCTAGGAGGAGAAGCAATTTTTAGATTAAATCCTAGTTTGATTTGGTCTTTGGCTTTATGGCCTTGGATTTACCCTTTAACGAGAGTTTGGATTCATGTTTTGATTTGGGTTTGGAATCTGTGGATGAATTGGATGATTTGGACTAAGGTTTTGGGTTAATGAGCTCATTAATTTTTAATGGGGCCTAGGTAAAAGGATTGACTAATTTTAAGCTAGGATGGTCTTTTGTAAATTCTTGGTTGATGGATATGAATATTGTTTGGGTGTTGAATTTGTTCCACCACTTCATATAATATTGTCTGGTGATGATTCCATCCTCGATTGAGTATGGCCATTTTAGTATCCATAGTATTTTATATTTATTTAGAAAACAGAGTATCTGGGTAAAGGAAGACTCAATCGGTGATGGCTTATGAACCTTTAAAAATTAATTGAAACTCTATTGCAAATCAATAGGAAAAATTTCTAAGACAGAACCATGAATGGACCACCATCTTAAGAACCATTTTGGAAAATTAGTTTTGAAATTCTTATCAAAATTTAAAAATCAAGAGTGAGAAAAGTCACTATTTTGATGCAAGAAAATTGTGTGCCGAGCATCAATATAGTCAAAATAGTTGTATTGTTTTTTATTTAAAAGATTTTTGAGACCCGAAGGATGGGCTTTCCAGTGCTCCATGGTTGTAATTTTGAGAATGTAGAAGGAATGATCTGATCATTCCTTCTATATTTTTATTGGGTGGATGTTGATGGATTTGATTTCTAAGAGAATGTCTCTATAAAAACTAATATTTTTGTCTTTGTGGTCAGGGACAGAGTAAAAATTGGGAAGGAAATGAGCTCTTGCTATTTCAGCAGGTTCCTTTAAATGAGCGAATGTGGACTTAATATTAAAGAGATTTTTACTAGGTGTTTTGTGAATGTAAGAGGATGTGTTTTTATATTTTGTGATTGGTTAATTGACCAGTTGGGCATCGAAAGGATGGATAATTGCAAATGGGACAAATTGGTTGACCATGACTGTTTGGTAATTGGGCCTGATGGATCCAAGAATGGCTAATTGTTTAGGAGTGGTTGACTCCTCTTTAATTTGAGCATTGATGGCCAATTGCAGAATCAAAGATTCCCCTTTGGTTCCATGCTTTGAGGCCTGGGGCCTAGACCCCATCTTATCTACCCTGTAAAAATTTACGTGTAAGGAAGTTAGGAACTGAATTATTAGTATCTTGAATGAATTCAATATTGAAAGCAAATATACTGAAAATGGATTGCCATCGAGCAAAAATTTGTTTGGAAGCAATATTTTTAACATCATTTTTCAAAACATTCTTTGCATATTTACAATCAATTCTTAAAAGGAATTTTTGATTTAATAAGTCATCCTGAAATTTTTGTATACACAGAACAACTGATAAGATTTCCTTCTTACTTGTACTATAATTGACTTGGGATTGGGTCCAAGTTCTAAACGTGAACCTAACAATTTGTTCATGTGATTCTGGAGAGACCTTTTGTAATAAGATACCGCCGTATCCAAGTTCAGAGGCATCAATTTGGATAATTTTGAAAGAATTATTAATAGGGATGCCAAGACAAGGAAGTGTCTTAATATGAGACTCAATTCTTTTGACTAGATCAGTATGGACAATTGTCTATGGGGGAGGATTCTTTTTAAAGATGACAAATAGAGGCTTACAATCAATTCTTAATTTATTGTAAAAGTCAGATATGTAATTTAAAGATCCTAGAAACCTTTGTAGCTGTGTTTTATCAAGGATTTCATTAAGAAACTTATCGAAAAAATTGTATGACTCTATGTATTGGGTTAATAATAGAATGATGTATTTCAAATCCTAGTAATCTAATCTTGGATTGAAATAATTTAATTTTACTAACAGAGATAAATAATTTAATTTTACTAAAGGTGTCTCCAATTTTGATCTATTATTTTAGAGAAAATGAGAACATCATCAATATAAACAATTGAGAAATCAGTAAATTGATTAAAAATTTCATTCATTATATTTTAGAATTCACTAGAGGCATTTTTAAATCCAAAGAGCCTTACATTCCATTCATAATGTCCGATTGGAGTTACAAATGCAGTTTTGTATCTATCATTTTTATTTATCTGGATTTGTCAGAATCTAGATTTCATGTCAAACTTAGAGAAGATAGCAGCGTCTCCAAGCCTGTTGATTAAATCTCTTTTGTTTGGTATTAAATATCTTATCCATTCCAAAACATTGTTAATGGGCTTATAATCTATTACTAAATGAAGAACTCCTTGTTCAATTTCGCTGGTCTTCTGGACATAAAAGGCCGAGCCGAACCAAGGAGACTTGCTCCTTCTAATGATATTTTTATTGAGAAGTTCTACAATTTTCTTTTTATAGAACTCAAGTATTTCAGAATTCATCTGAATCAGTCTTGCCTTTGTTGAGATGTTCTTCTCATCAAATCCCTTAATATAAGGCAGACTGATAGTATGCTACTTTCTGTGCCAGAAAGCATTAGGAATATCAGAATATAATTCTTTACAGATTCTTTTTTCAAATATTTTGATTTGGTTTTGAAGAGTAGGATTCTAGAGCTGTTCTTCAATCCTCTTAAATTTTAAATCATTCTGTAGAAAACACAATTGTTTTTCTTTACAAGAAATGAGATTTATGGAATTGGAAATATATTTTTCTTTTAAAGTTTTTAACTTTTCATTGTGAGGAAACAAAAGAAATTTGAATTTTATAGGTTTATTCATGACATAGGTATTTATCTCAACGTACTCTATTGTAAACAAATATAACAGAAAAATAAATGGCAAACCTAAAATTATTTTGTTAGTCATATTTTTTACTAAGACAAACGATGTTCTAAAACATACATCGTCTTGGTAAATATTGACTTTGAGTATTTCATAATTAATATGAGAGTACCGTTGGTAGAGGATAATGATTCTCTTATCTTTTTGAAGTACATTGTAGAAACTAGTCATTCCTGCATACAATTTAAATCTGCTCATGAATCAACATGAGTCATTGTTGTGAAATCAAAATCTTGAAAAATTATTCTGACCATTATGTGCCATTTTTTTATTTTGACATGATCGAGAATTTGGATAAGGTTATCATTGTCCTTATTGTCAGTTATAGGTTCTTCAATCTCATTATAAGAAATTAGTAATGTACCAGGTTCACTAGATTCTTGTCCATTAATTAAATTCTCTATTTTCAACAGATTTAACTCTTTGGTTATTTGCAATGTTGGATTATTTAATACTTCTCCAAACTACAGCTCATCCACTTAGGGTGAATACTGATCCAGACTTCGACTTCGACTATCTCTATCTGAATGAAAATCAGAATCAGTATATCCAGTGGGGTTCATGTCTCCACCTGAATAAACAAACATATAGTTTCTCGTTCTCCTAAGATACTTGAGAATGTGATTTACTGTAATCCAGTGTTCCAAACCTAGATTCGATTGATAACGACTGACAATTTCTACTGCATAATTGATGTCCGGTCTCGTTCATAACATGGAATACATGAGACTTCAAATTGTTGAATCATAAGGAACCTTTCTCATATCATTTTCCTCATGAGGTGTCTTAGGACATTTTTCCTTGGAGAGGACAATTCCATGTCTGATTGGTAGTTTAGCTTTCTTGGAATTCTCCATAGAGAATATCTCCAGCACCTTATCAATATAAGATGCTCGAGAAAGTGCCAAGAGCTTGTTCTTTCTACCTCTTAGAATTTAGATGTCTAAAACATAGCTCGCTTCTCCCAAATCTTTCATTTGAAATTTCTCAGCTAACCACTTCTTTACTTTTGAGAGTTTCTACATCTTTCCCAATGAGTAAATTATCACCAACATAAAGATATAAGAAAATCATTATCTTATCCTTGATGTATTTATAGACACAGGCTTCGTCAACATTTTGCTCGAAGCCATAAGACAGTATAATCTCATCAAAGGTAAGATTCCAAGATCTAGATGCTTGCTTTAATCCATAAACGAATTTAAGCAATTTGCATACTTTCTGATATTGCCCCTTTTTTACGAATCCTTCTAGTTGCATCATATAAATGCTTTCTTCAATAGAGTCATTCAAAAAAACTGTCTTGACGTCCATTTCCCATATCTCATGGTCAAAACTAGCTGCTATGGACAAAATGATTTATGTGTATTAAATCTTTATGATAAACGGGACATTGATAAATATATTAGTTCACATCGATCCAGTCATATTTAATCTCATTATATAAAGTACATTCACTAATATATCTATCCACATCAATGATCCGAATCTAGATCACACACATTCATAAATCTTAGTAAATCGTACTAGCAACCATTCATTAAAGATTCAATACTTTAATATATTACTTACAATTTTATTCATTATCTATGATCTTAATTCTCTCGTACTAATACAAGATCATAGTCTCATTAATGAATATGAAATTTTCAGATATTTATATAAATTATTCAACAATAATTTAAAAGAACAATTATAAGAAAATTGTAATCCTCATTAAATTTCATATCAAAATGTCAATACACATGTTTTGAGGGTATAACCCCCAACAGTTACATCATAGGAACGAGAAGAATTAAAGTTTCTTTTTATGTTATTGTGAACTATTCATACTCATTTTCCTATTGAACCTAGATCTTGATATCTTTAGTCGACTAGGTTAGGTTGCCACCTGAATGATTCATTTAATAAGCTTTAAGCATATTTCCCTCGATGTTAGCTTGACAAGCTTTTTTGATAATCCTTTTTATCAAAGGACCTGTCATATTTTTTTTATCTAATGAAGTCAATGGAAGTCACATCATTTAAGAGTAATTGTTTAATGATATTATGTCTAAATATCATGCGTCTCGACTTACCATTATACACGTTATTATTTTCTCTAAAAGTAGTAGCCATATTGTCATAGTGTATGCATATGGTTTACACATGCTTTGGCCACACTAGAATGTCTTCCAAAAAATTTCTGTCATTTGGCTTCTTTACCAGCCCTGTCCAATGCTATGAATTCTGATTCCATTGTCAAAAAATCTATACAAGTATGTTTTGTAGACTTCCAAAATATAATTCCACCACCTAATGTAAAAGCATATCCACTCGTGAATTTAGTTTCCAAATTATCAGATATCCGGTTTGCATCACTAAATCCCTCCAACACAGGTGGATGCGTTGTATAGTGCAATCCATGGTCAATGGTGTACTAAGTACCTTAGGACCTTGATTAATGCATCCTAGTGATTACATCCATGATTACTTGTATATCTTGCAAGGCTTCCTATTAAACCTGTTATCTCATGCCTTGTGCAATTCATGATATATATAAAGCTATCAATTATTTGTTAGTATTCCAACTAAGATACTCCAACTCCATCATTCTTCCTCAACTTACAGTTTGAGTTGAATAGACTTACAACCGATTTGCCTTCAAATTGTCCAAACTTCTTTCAGATATTTTTTACAAAATGAGATTATGTAAAGGTATATTCATCAGATGTTCGCTTCACTTAAATTTGAAGTATGACATTTGTTAGACCTAAGTCTTTCATGTCAAAGTTAGAGCTCAACATCTTCTTGGTAGAAGATATTATAGCCTTATTTGTTCTCATTATGAGTATAACATCTATATATAGTGACAGTAGGACAAACATATCACTAGTACTTTTAACATAGACACATTTATCACACTCATTTATCTTGAAACCATTCGGTAACATAATGTGATCAATTTTTTCATGCCATTACTTTACAGCTTGTTTAAACCCATTAAGAGATTTAAAAAGCTTACAAACATTTCATTCTTGGCCCTTAACCATGAACCCTTCAAGTAGCTCCAAGTAGATTTCTTTGTCCAATTCTTTTTATAAGAAAACATTTTTAACATCCATATGATGTATCTCTAACTATCTATAATTGCAATCACAATCAACATTCTAATAGAAGTAATTCTCATAATTGAAGAATAAGTATAAAAAATGTGTATATATTCATTATGTCGGTAACCTTTAGCAACTAACCGAGCTTTGTACTTGTCAATTGTACCATCAACTCGAAGTTTTCTTTTAAAATTTAGAGCCTATTGGTTTATTCATGAGTGTGAGATCAACCAACATCCAAGTATTATTTTACAAAATGGATTCAATCTCGTTGTCAATGTCTTCCTTCTAAAAAGGATCTTTCTAATTAGACATATCCTCTTTGTAGTTTTGAGGTTTGGCTTCCGTCAAGTACGTTAGAAACTCTAGTCCAAATGAGGTACTTGTTTTAGTTATTTTGCTTCTTCTAAGCTCATGTTTAGATTCTCCATCACTCTGAACACTAGATGAGTTTTCTTCTATACCTCGCTTGATAGATTGATTGTGTCTTCCTTCCTTAAATGAAAACACATTCTTGAAGAATTCAACATTAACAGACTCCATTATAAAGTCGGTACTTATGTCAAAAATTCCTGACCTAATTACCAAAAATCTATATGCAATAGTGTTTATGCATCGTATGAAAACACAATCTATAGTCTTGGGTCCAAGCTTGACTCTCTTAGGTAAAAGTAATTGTATCCTTATGAGACACCTCCACACTTTTAGAATTTTATAGGAAGGAAACTTTCATTTCCACACTTCATAAGGTGACTTGTTAGTCTTCTTATGTGGAATTATGTTAAGTGTGGTGTTAACCATAAGCAAGACTTCCTCTCACATCCTCGGTCTTTGGCATCTTGAATGACGAGCACACATTGTAGAGAGTGTTCATAAGACCGTTCAAAATATAGTTATGGTAGAGAAAATCAGAGTGCTTCCATGCTTCTGTTGCTAATTCTATTTTCTTTATTTGTTTGTCCTTTGAAGTAACATGACATTCCTCCCTCAGAATATGAGAAAGGTCTAGAGTTGTCAGATAAAATATCATCTTCTGTTATCATCTCTAGAAATATTCTCCCTTGAATTTTTTTAGTGTCTTAGCATGAGGCACCGTCTTGACAGTCTCAGTAGGTTGCTCCATTGGTGATGTATTTGTCTTTAGAATGTTAGAGTAGTAGTAGTATGAAAACAACTCACAGACCTGTGCTTGGATTAAAACAGAAAATTATAGACTTTAAAAGAACAGTACAAGGAAAGATTACATACTTTAAAATGAAAAAATTACAACACGAGGTTACTATGGTAGAGGCTTGCATAAACAATGACCTAAAGATAAATTTTACCCTCCATGTTTTTCTTGGACACTACGATGAATGTCACTGTAGGATACAACTACCAAGATTGAAGACGTAGCAACGAACACTTCAATCTCTACAAAACTCGAAAAGAATTTTCTTTCTCCTTGCAGACTAATACACTAGCTGCTCACAGTATATGGTCTCTAGAAAAATCGATTGTCAGTAACCTTTCCTTTCTCTGAAACCTATATATATATATATATATATATATATATATATATATATATATATATAAGGGTGACAACTTCCTTTTCTAGAAAACTGCTCAATTCACATAAACAAGTAGTAGTTCTCTTCACTGGGAAATGCCAACATAGGTTGATTTAGAGAGAGAGAGGTGGTTGCTGAGAGAAGTATGAGATGGAGAGACGAACTTAACTTAGGAACGATTGAAGTTGTTTTTATTTATGATTGTTGCGAAATCTAATCCATTATCCCCCTATTGTTGTCTCCTTCCATGTCTCGTCACTAGATCTTTGACGCGTAATCCTTTTAGTCTATTAACAAACTCCTTTTAACGTTGTTTCCTCTGTACCTTAGATTACCTGTTTGGAGCATTGTCTCTTTCATCTTCGTCTTTTTACTACAAACAATCTTTTTATCTTTTACTGGCTGAAAAATAAAGATTAAATATTTTATAACACTAACTTATAAATTATTGACACATCACTTGATCACTAAAAACTTAATTGATTATTTGATCGGTGTAGAATTTTTTTTATATAACTTGGACACGGGGATATAAAGATTTTTGAGTGGTCTAAAATATCAGTTTTGATATCTTCATTACTTGTAGTAGTTTGTTAAACTGTATTGTATACTTGTTAAAATATTTTTCATATGTTTGATTATAATTATCTATATTATTCATAATAATTACCTCTGTTTATGTATATGAAACATGTATTTATAATCATTAAAGCGTCACATAGTTAATTTATTTTCAATGCTTTTCCGGTAAGGTTTTAAGATTATTATCTGAAGTTATTGTATTTATCTTTTAGAGTTTTTATATGACATTATATTATTAATTTTTACATTTCTATGCAACAAACGCGTATGCAGCTAGTTTTAATAAATATGTTAAAAATGGTTAGATAACAATGATGCTAACCAGATGTCACCATAGTTGCATGGTAGTAATATACTATTTTGAAATAAAGTTTAATACCTAACATACATTTTCTGTTAATTGTAAAAACTTGCCATTTTTAATTTCTTTCATTTGGAATTAATTGAAAATTTAAAGTCCTTTTATTAGTTTACTCTTAAATGTTTCGAATTTCAAAATTTAAATATATTCTCAATCTCCCTTATTTAATGATGGTAAATTTGAAGAACTTCATTCACTAATAAAATGTCCAAACCAGTACTAAATGGAATGATGAGTTTTTAAGAAACATACATATGCAATTTACCCATAATAAAACTCATATTTTGTTCCAAAACACCACCAAAAACCTCCTCTCAGGCTCTCACATCACAATTCACAAAACCACACGGAAAATTATGTAATGAATGTTGAAGTCTTGATTACAAACTAAGCCCAAATTAGAAAATAAAAAGACAAGGACGAGGATAGTGTGAAAATCGGGCGCAAGCTCACAAGTCACCTCAGAACACGAATCCCCGATGAGAAGGCAAGAGATCGCCAGCCCCCTCACACCAGCTTTTCGATGAAGTCAGGAACTTCATGAGACCCTACACAGCAAGGTTGTCAGGATCGCGATCCTACCTAGGATCGGTGGAAGGGCTTAGGATCGGGGTTTGTAGGATCGGATCGATGATCGTAAGATCCTATAAATTTTTTTATAATTTATTAGTAAAAAATATATCTATTCTAATTATACTTCAATATATTGAAAGAAATGATTATATAACACCAAGTCATCTACATATTAAATAAAATAACAACAACTCATCTAAAATAACATAATATTAAGTAGAGTTATCATACTTTTAAGTTTTGAAGAAAGAAGTTAATATAAAATGTTCAAAACAAGTAAATATAATAATATTTAATCATCAAAATGAATATTTTCGTTGTTCTTCCATCATTGATGTTACCATCATCAATCTGTTCATCACGTTCAAAATCATTACTTTCTCTAATGAATGGAGTCATCATTCATATCCCTTGAACGACAAACACCATCAAGGTTTTGATCACCATCACATAATTCACGTATTTCCATGTCTTTTTCTTTTTTAAAATTTTCAAACACATCATTATCACCAATATAAGAACGGAACATAAATTTCTACAGAATTGCTAACAACTCAATATTTTAAAACTCAATTGATTTCGGAAAAGGCAACTCATCCATACATGTACAAACCATAAATGAAGCATATGAAATTGTGATTGAAAATTTTAACCAGATTATTGTCAGGATCACGATCTTATGCGATCATACGATCCGGATTGCGATCCTGACAGGATCCTACTAAAATGTGATTATTGTATGCGATCCAAATTGTTGGGCCCTTATAGGATCATAGGATCGTAAGTTCCGGATCGTGATCATGACAACATTACTACACGGGCATGTTCCCCTCAGGCCCACGTACGAGGCGATTGGAACCACGGGGATAGAAAGAGTCTATGGTTGGCGCACTAATCAGGGGGCAACCCCTGAGTGGGAACTTGATGGGCTAGGGAGTTGGTCGTACTCTCACCATACCACCAGGGAAAAATAGTTCAGGACAAATCAGCGCTCGCCCCGAGCAGAGTGCGAAGTTAGAAGTGTCTTACCGTTGAAGCAAATATGAAGTTTGGAGAGGGACACCGCGTTGGAAGATGGAACGCCAAAAGTTAAGGAAACTGAAGCTCAGCTATCCTCGCCCCCACCTGAGAGCAACAAACAACAGAGATCGCATTCTCATCGACTATTTTTCAGATAAGAGACCTCCTTTTTATCCTCACTCAGGAATAACTTATGCTAAGGTCTTTTTTTATGAATCTACTTTTATGAAAAGATAGAACATGATATATTTTTTGAAGATTTTCTAGTTGTTCTACAAGCCTCAAAGGACCGACTCTTCTACAACACGAAATGAAGGGAAGAAATTGATGATAGATGAGGTGTTCTAGCCCACCAGTCAGGATTAAATAAAAAGTGATGACTAGTGAGGTGCTCTAGCTCACTAGTGAGGTGCTCTAGCTCACTAGTGAGGTGCTCTAGCTCACTAGTGAGGTGATCTAGCTCACTAGTGAGGTGCTCTAGCTCACTAGTGAGGTGCTCTAGCCCACTAGTGAGGATTAAATAAAAAGTGATGACTAGTGAGGTACTTTAGCCCACCTGTTGGGATTAAATAAAAAGTGATGACTGGTGAGTTCTTCTAGCCCACGAGTCAAGATTAAACAAAAAGTCATGACTGGTGAGGTGCTCTAGCTCACCAATCGAGATTAAATAAAAATGATGATTGTTGATATGCTCTAGCCCACCAGTCAGGATTAAATAAAAAGTGATGACTAATAATGTGCTCTATCCCACCACCGGGATTGAATAAAAAGTAATGTATGCTGAGAATTCATGCTCGCAGAAGGGATCAATGATCTAGCTAGAGAGGGCACGCCTGGTTAGATATCAACAAGTGATATCCGTCGAGCACTCATACTCACATACGGGATCAATGATCTAGTCAGAGCAGGCACGCCTGACTAGATATCAACAAGTGATGTCTACCGAGTACTCATGGTCGCAGATGGGATCAATGATCTAGCCAGAACATGAAATTATCACTAGATATCGACAAGTGATGTCTGCCGAGCATTCATGCTCACAGATGGGATCAAGGATCTAGACAGATTGGGCTTGTCTGACTAGATGACAATAAGTGATGTTTGTCGAGCACTCATACTCGTAGACAAGATCAAGGATCTAGCCAGAGCAAGCACGCTTAGCTAGATGTCGACAAATGATGTATGTTGAGCATCTCAGCTCATATACGGGATCAAGGTCTAGCTAGAGCAAGAAACGCCTGGTTAGATGTCAAGGAAATATGTCTGCCGTGCAGTTATGCTCACAGACATGAAATAAAGGTCTAACCAGCGCATGCACGCCTAGTTAGACCAAGGAAAGCAGTGACCCCTCACCACTCATGCCCATCTGACATGGCTAAGGGAAAGCCCTGCCCAAGGGAATCTTAACCCTAAGGACAAATGATAACTACCAGGCACTATAGCTTAAAAAACAAAGATAATGCCCTTTGATAAGTATTTTAGCTCATGGATTTTTCTAGAGCAAGAACACCTGAATAATTGATAAAGGAAAAGTCTTCTGGAAAAAAATCAAAAGAATTCAACTCACTGTCAAAATCATCAGACTAGGAAAATCCCAGATAGGAAAGGACATGCTAGACAAAATGTCAAAAAGAAAACCCCCAAGGTGAGGGCGGTTTGCCCGACCAAACCTCCCAGATGGGAACACACTTGGAAGGCTTCATAAAGGTCACAACATGTCTGTATGACCCTCGACCTATAGAGGGGTAACCTGTTGGATAGAATCAAGTCCATCAAAAGGATCTAGACTTTAAAGGCCCACTCCAGCTCAAGGTCTCAAATAATGCTGCGACTCGGGTCAATAAAAAGTAAGGATAAAATGCTCGACATAATAAGCCAAACACACCCACACAGGATCAGGATTAAGGCCTCATCCATACCAGATTAAAGATCGATTACCGAAAAAGTAACATCTACTCAATGCATGCTATAAGTACTTATAATGGTATAAAAGTCTCCTCGGTTAAGGGGATGACCGGCTTAGGGTAACTCAAAAGCCCATCTTCAGGAAGATTATTGTTCTTCCAAAGGGGTTAGGATAGATGAACACGAACATGGATTTCAACTCTGTCGAGAAGTTAAGGATAAGGGAAAAGAGAAGGAAGATCGCCCATTTATAGGCCTTAAATGGGAAACCTCTCATTTGATAGGCATTAAAAATGTGCCATAATGGCAACTGTATTGGGTGACACTACAGTGAATGAGTTCCCATTTTACAGACCAATGAGAAGATTTTGGAAGAACAAAATGATAGAATGATATGACGCAATGCTCAAGGGATCAGGATCTGTGGAATAATGACCCTCATCCTCCCCTGTGTGCATCTACACGTTGCTAATGTTCCTACTCCGATGGGGTTAGCAACCTCAAGGCAAGGAAAGAGGTGAAACGATGCGAGCACAAGTGATCAAGGTAGTTGAAGTCAATCACACCCAGGGATCTGGACACAGAGTTTGGACGGTGCAGTCTTCAGACCCGAGTTTTAAAGGCCACACAAGTCCTTGACTAGGGGTAACTGTTACCGGTGTTTTCTAATCACCAATGGCATAACAACACATGTCACGCCAAATTGGGAAACTCCCAGCCTCATGGAAGGAATAGGACTGACCCTCGGTCCCTATGGATGCCCAAACTCGAGCATATGTAAGAGCACGAATAAGGTGCACAAAGAGATCTCAGTCAACCCCGAGCTTAAAGTCATCATCATCCACCAAAAGTAGCACCTAACAGGTCCAATCACCATGGGAGAATATTATATTAGTCTCTAAAATATCACCTAAAAAACACATCAACCATTAATGCACATGTCCAATCAAGGACATTCTAGGCAGGCTTCGTGTCTCACGAAGCTTCTCCAACACGTCTCCAAGAGGCTTCTTCGACACGATTCCTCCCACCCTAAGGATTCAAGTATAAATATATCTGTGAATTACCAAAAAAATGTATGTCTTCTCTCCTCTACAAAAAAATGTCAAAATATCGATAAAGGACTAACTTCAGCATCAGAGGCTCTTAGGCGGGGCAACCACCCCTAGTTCCTCGCTTTTAGGATTCCTTGTCTATGTTTTGCAGACGTTGAGGTTGTTACACTTGTTAAATTCTGATGTCTGAGTTGAACATTACCTTGCTAAAATAGTCACAATACCTTTCGAAATGGAAATTGTAGTGTATAGTCACTTTTAAAATTTTACATTCAAGATTTTAATTTGCATCAATTAGTTTCTTTTAGATATAATAAGAGTATGTTTGAAATTTGATATTTCACCAACTATATAGTAGAGAAAAGTACTTGTACACTCATGAGGTTTAGGTAAAAGACACGGGCACTCCCTGTGATTTGAGAAAAGATAAATAAGTACAAAAGTTTAGTTTTAGAATGAAATAATCAACATAACCTTAGATCCATACCCATTTCAGTAATGTTGACATGTACCGAAGAAAACTCATCCCTAGAAAACCCGCACTTGAGAAAACCTTCAGAACATGAAATTGAATTATTTCTTTCATAACCCGAGAAAACCCTCAAAACATGAAAATTCGAGTTCTATCCGGTAAGTAATATAGAAAAAATAAAGATATTTTTAATATTTCAAGAAACTTTAATGTCGTCAGTAGGAAAAACGATATTTTTGAGTTTTGTAGTCTCTAAAATAAAATGTCAATAGAGGTATAAGTCTTTTCTTAAATTATAAGAAGTGTCTACATCTTTTAAGTAAATCCCATGAGATGTTTAAGTACTTTTTTCTATATAGTATTAGTTAAAGGGTTATATCTGCATATAATATTTTTCAATTATCATTTTTACTTATTATTTCTACGAAAAGACATTTCTTGCCAAAAGTCTCTTCCGAAATGAGAGGTTATAGCTTTTCAAGAACTTCATTCACTCTGAAAACGCCCAAACCAGCACTAATTGGATCACCTCTTGTTTTTTATCTATAGGAGGTCCTGCTCACTAAATCTGGTTCATTCGTTTCTATAACGACGGATTCATATCATCTCATTTTTCTTTTTTACTTTTTCTCACACTTTTTACTTTTTTGTATTTTTTTCTTTTATTTTTCTCTCGTCATCCATCTGGTCTGTCCATTTTTGAAACGGACAACCCAAATAAAATAGATACATCTTGTGTATCCTAATAAAACTCATCTTTTGTTCCAGAACACCACCAAAAACCTCCTCTCAGGCTCTCACCTCACAATTCACAAAACCATATGGAAAATTATGTAATGAATGTTGTAGTCTTAATTAGAGACTAAGCCCAAATTAGAAAAAAGAAAAACACAAGCTAGATCAAATTAGGTTGGCAGTTCTCCAATCAAATTCAAACCCCTCCTAATCCCGCCGTATATTTGACACCAGTCGATGGCAACCACAAGTTCCCTTCAATAAACTGCGCAACAGTAAAGTTATTAGCAGCCTGAGTGGACTGATTAAACGCATGATACCCAGGCCACTTCACCCTGCTATCCAACCTTGCTCCAGGCCCATAATTAACATACTCGCCGTAAAACAAAGTATCCAAAGCAAACTCACCATTCCACTCGAGCCACCCTTCTGGCCTAATCGCCTCACTCATGTACGACTTCATGACGAAGGTTCGTGAATATTGCTTCCAAGGCCTGCCTAGATACGTAAGGGTGGAGTTAAGTGAGGCCTGGAGATCTGAATCGGCAGAGATATTGCAGAACTGGATGGAGAAGCCAGTTGGTTCATTTGGGTCTTTTCGGCCTTGGGCTGTGATGGTGTTTTTCTGATTGGGGAGGCCTTTCTTGGCGAGAATCTGACAGTTTTGGAAGACGACAGTGGCGTCGCCGAAGATGAAATCGACAGTGCCACTGATTCGGCACTCGCGGAAGAATTGGCGCATGGTGTGGGTGTAGAGAGTGTCTTGGTAGCCTCTTATGCCACACCTGAAAAATACGGATAGGTCTGAGTCTGATCTGAGTGCCACCGCTTGGTGCTTCTCTGGTCCTGCTGTGTTCTCTATTGTTAAATCTCTTGCTATGAATCCTCTTCCACTCACAGCTGCAGTACACATTTATATGAATTTTGACATTTCATTTCGAGTCACCAGTGATGAGAGAACTGATTAAACAATCACTCAAAATAATTAGAACAATACGTGGCTCATGTTCTGACACTCACAGTCATTATTGACCTGAACTAATTAATTTGTGTCATGTATTATGATTAATTTAATTTATATTTATGTTAAGAAACATAGATGCTCATTATAGTGATAAGTATTAAACATGATTATTCAAAATAAATATAGAACTTATTTACTTCTCACATATGATACGACTAATTACTCTATGTAATGTAATGGTGATGAATGGATTTAGATCACCTTCTCTCGGTGAGTCAAACAAGAGGTGATGTTTGCTTAACTTTAATCATTGAATTATTATTCAACTGTACAGATCAAGATTAAATAAAAAAAAATTTAAAAAAAAAGTTGATGTGCCATTTTTTATTTATTTTTTATTTTTTTAAGATTAGATCATGTCCGACCTTTTTAAAAAAGGACAGACATGATTTAACAAGATCTCTCATGTTCATTGGAACATGAGAGAATCCAAGTCCCGAACATAGAAAGAATCCAAGTCGGTGATGAGTAGCTTCCTCACAACTGGTCAGATCAAGTATTGTTCAAAGAAATAAAAGGTAATCTATCACCGAATTATGCTCATGACTGCCATTGACCTTGATTTGATCTGTCTTTGGATCCACCATGCATGGGATTTAATAATACATTACGGGCCGTTTGGTTCAAGGTTTCAAGATTGCTTGTAGGAATGTGATTAGTGAGAATTATATTAGTGAGAATATATGATTACTATATTTGGTAATATATTAGAATCTTGTACTAGATTATAGGTAATGCAAGATCACTGTGTGATTTGTAAAACTTTTTAATAAGTATAGGAGATTATAGTTTTATGTTTTTATCGTTCAACTATTCTCAATATTTAATTGTATTTAGTTAAATAATTTTTTTAAAACTTGTAGAAAAGCTTAATATTCGATGAAAAAATAAATTAAAATAGTTTAACGCAAAAAATGAAAGAGAAAAAAACACAGATTAAAATTTGGATAAAAAAAAGCCGAAGACCTCTAAAACAATTGAGAGATGAGAAATGGGTTTAAGATCCCATAAAAAAGAATAACGGCTGAAAAAAAACTGAATTAAAAAAAAGTACCTCACTCAATTTTTGGATGTCCCACGTCAAAAACTTTATCCTATAAAAAGTCATAAAATATTGAATACGACAGAAAAAAAAATTCAAGGAGAAGGAACACAGTAAGACAAAAAAAAAGTTGAATGAGAAGGATTGTAGGGGAAATACTGGGAGAATGTAGAGAAGGGTATATGTGATACCTCCTCTTTGGAAGAGGTATCAGATACCTCCAGAGAGTGGGCATCCAATCCCTCCAGGAATAGGAAGAAACAAACAATAGAATCCAACACATTCTCATTGATCTTTGATTCCCACCTTAAGATTTGAGGGAAGAGAGGAAGTTATGGTCCAAAGATTGTAAAAGTAAAATAATAAATCGTTCGGCTAAAGACTCAAATGATTCTAACTCTTTTCCAACTCTACAACTTACTTTAAACGGATTAGGGAGGTTGTCCATGTATGAAAATATACGATCTAGATTCATCCTAACAAAAGAATAAAATATTGAGATGATTTTAACCGTTCATTCTCACACAGACGGTTAAGATTATATTCAATTTTCTTCCACGCAAAAATAGTTAAGGTCAAACATTATCTTGTCAAAATCTATTGTAATTTTCTTCAGGAGAAAAAGGTCCTCCCGATCTCTCTCTTGAGATGTTTCCTTTTATTTGCTGTATTTTTTGCTTTCTCTTACATCATACGATGTGACAGTTTTCTTTGTAACTCTAGTGGGTTCTAAGAACTACAAGGCTTTCGGATCTCAAATTTATAGATATCTCATTACAAATCGTTTGCAAATAACATTTCAATCTCCTTTTTTAACTAGAAAAGTTTTTCTGTAAGTTTTTTATGACTTATCTCTGTAATGGTGTTGGTGTTGATAATTAGTTCTATGATCTTTTGTACGAAGTATTTTAAGTCTAATTTATTTAGGCTAAATGCTATTCCTTTATGCTAAGATAAGAGAATATTTTATAATTAAGATGACACTCATAATCTTTAATTAATGAATAAAAAAACTAAAGATTCCGTTCTTGCAGAGGTTAGCAAATAACAGAAGAATTAAAGCAAATCAGAAACTTACCGAAAGTTGCAGAGCGAAAAGTGGTCCAACCATCAATAAAACTCCGATTACCGGAGATGACAGTAGCATCCATTCCATCTCCAATCATCATAAGGTTCCATTTTTTCTTCTTAATCTCCACATTCTCATGATAAACCCCCTTCTTTATATATATCACATAGCGTCTCATGCTATAATCAGGTGCTGCTAATACTGCTTCCATTACCTTCGTGAAATTCCCACTTCCATCGGCTGCCACAACCACATCCACCGACGCCGCCGCTCTATTTGCTTCCACCAGTTTCCTCTCCTCTGTTTTAACCCATGTCGGAAATCGCTTATCGTCTTCCCCTGTTTCGTTGCTCACTGAAGATTGTACCATGGTTAGCAGGTCAGTCACCAATGAAGTTAGTTGGCCGATGCTCCCCGCTACTACTCCTTTGACTATACTGTTCGTTCCCTCAAATCCTTCCATGCATGTTTCTGGATTTGCAAGTGCAGCACTCAACCATGTACTTAAATCAGATCCCAGATTTCCTGTCGTACCATTCTTCCCTGTAAACCAGAGTTTGCATGAATGCCCCGGGTTGAAGGGAGAGTTAGGTAATAGAATGATGTGAATAAATTAATAATTAAAATAGAATTATCTTAGGTGATAATTTAAAAAAAAACTCTAAGTTCTATTTACGTAACTACCCCTTAAAATATATATTTTTATGTTATTTTCAGTAATTAAAAGAAGGATGTTTGGAAAAAAAATGGGAAATTATATGTTATGGTAAACCAACGGTAACATACGGAGAGAAATACTGAGAGGATAGAGAAAGACAGTGTGATGAACAGATAATATAAATTTAAGTTTCTCTGTTTTTTTATCCCACTTTCTCTTTCCTCATGTATGATACTATTGCATGGATAACACATAAAGAAAGAAACAGGGGAAGCAACAAATTGATGAGAGATTCAACTTAATTAAGACAAAAGTAAGTACAATTTCCAAATCATTAATGATCATATAATATCCAAGTACTACGAATTTTCTCTAATGGGTAATTAATGAAGGCCCCATTAATTAAACCCAGAAAAAAAGCTCTGTAGTGATCTGTTTTATTCATTCTTGTTGTTTGTTTACTTTGAAAAACAACAGCTTGAGAAGAAGAAAATATTGAGTACCTTTAGGATTCTGGGTAGCGGAGAGAGACCAGCTTAGTTGGTCAGCAGAGAAGTCAAGTAGATCAAGGCAGTCGGAAATGGCAGTGGAAAGGCGAAAGTCACCGATTAAATTGGCAAACTGGGAGAAAATAGAGGTAACCTGTCTGATAGAATCTATTGCTATCTTTACAGAGTTTATGAAGTCTGATGAGGGAACCTTCAAGCACTCCATCTGCACCACATCATCATTGGTAGCCATTGTAAATGGGCATAACGTAAGAAGCATCAACACAGTACAGAATGGAAGAAGCCTAACTGTGGTCATTTCTTTCGTTTATTGTGTTGCTATCAGACGAATATGATGAAGGTGGAGAGGGGGAGAGAGTGTGTATTTATTAATGAGTAGAAGGGGGGGAGGGGTTATGGTTGGAAGGTGAAGGAATTTAAGGCAGGATGATAATGGAGGAGAGGTGAGATATAATGATAGTCACTAAGTCAAAACGACACTTTGGTAGGGTATCGTATCCATGTGTCGGCGGTCACCCAATTTCCACATGCAATTCTGGGACTTATTTGTATGCTCTGTTCCTACGTCACAAGCAAAATCTTCCCTAGCTTCTAACTTCGTATCATATAATGACACGTAGGTGTACATCGAGCGGGATAGAATTAATTTTGAGTTTTTTTATCTCGTCTTGTATCGAGAACAAAAATCGAATGTGACGGCATGAGACGGTTCGCGAGTCAAAAAAGGATTAAACATTAAAATTAAAAAGATTAATGATAAAAAAATCTAGACTATTTATAAAATTAACGAGACGAGAAGAAATGAGTTGATTTTTTTCAAGTTTTCTTATGTCCTGTCCCGTCTGTCATGACAGACTGAATGTTTATCTCATCTCATTCAGTTCGGGACGGGATAATTATTTCAAAATTTTTGCACATCCCTACCTATTCTGAAAATGAGGGTCATTCTATACTACACGGTTTTTTATATGCCTATACTATACCGGGAAAGTATGCTTAAAGAAACTCCACTTTTACTTGTAACTTGTACATAATAGGTTAAAAGAAAAACGGAAAAATAAAGGGCGGAATACCCAGTACAGTACATGAATTTTTAACCACTGTATTGTAGAAAAATCTTGAAAATGAACAATAAATGAATTCATTTCAACGAAAAAATCCATATGGATGATATCTGATAATTTGGAAAATAACTAAATAATCAATACTCAATGAAAATCGGAAAATTAATGAAGAATAAATGAATTCATTTTTACGAAAAAATCCGTATGGATGATATCTAATAATTTAAAAAATTACTAAATAATCAATACTCAATGAATATGGAAAAAATTTCGCACTTCTACACCTTACTAAAACTCCAATCGAGAGAAAATATTATATGATAAATTCAATGAGTATGTACGCGAGGAGTATTAATGTTTTCTGAATAATTAATCTGATCAAAGCTTCCTCTTTTGTGGACTTAATTGTCTATATCTTTGTACGAAATTGTTTAATGATATTAGAGATATTTATTAACGTGATAATGTTTTGCCAATAATTCGACTCATACATTCAATTTAGTGGTCTCCATAAGTGCATTAATTTTTCTTAATTTTATGTGTATATATCCAAATTTTGTTTGGATGAGAATAAGGAAAATCAATTACTAGTAAAAGGAAGCATCAAGTATTATTAAAAGCTGTTGGGGATGGATGGTTTTGTTTTCAAAAGAAGGAATTAAAGCCAGCCAAAACATGGTTGCTTTAAAAAAAGAAAGGGACACAAAAACGCGTCTTACAGCTTGCTCTTTGCTCATAAAACCGTATCCTATTGTGAGTCAGATTTTTAGCTTTTCTTTGCATCTGGAAAAGGAAAACAAAGCAAGAGAACGGAAAGAATATTTAAAGGTAAAGAAGAAAATGAAAACTATACGCGTAACTTGAATAGAATATAATATTGAGATGAGATCGTATCACGTCCATGCATGCTTAATTCATATCGTGGATTCATTAGTGCAGAGAAGAGAGGATACTAGCAGTGTCAGATGGAGGACATATTTTGAGTGGTGTAATACGTTGTCTTTTACAAAATTATTAGATAAAGCAATAATATATATATTTTAGGCAATAATTGACGTATATATAGTTAAGATAACTTCTTAATTCAATCCGATTCACTAGCTTAGATTATATTATTTAATAATTAATTTAAGTTCATGACAGTACTTGTTCGCTCTATCACTAACCGCATGCGTGCGTGTATTTTCTGATTACGTTGGCTCTAATGTTTATGTGCATTGGTTGATATTTTTTTACCTCTTTTTGATAGTCGGTGGTCTTTATTTTTATTTCATGTAGTCATGTTGCGTCGATAAGTTTTGTTTCTTTTATTTTTGTTATAAATTAGGCTTAGTTAATACTGAGATTTAAATTGTTCATCATATGTGAAGGTGGGTAAAATTTTCCCGAGTTGCTATTATGTATGATTATGTGTTGTTTTTTTGTCTATTTTTGTACTTATATTTCATCTTGTTCATTTTTATGAATATCGGATTGTGTTGTTTAATTAAGCTATCGTAGTTGTTGCTACTCGTGCTGTTCATTCTTTTATGAGTAATTAGAGTCAGTATTTTAGATTATGAGTACTTTGCGATGGGTTTTATTTCTTCTCCATTCCTCTTCTTACTATTATGTTTCAATTTTTTTTGTTTAGTGTATTACTTCTAAAGCTATTTTTAAACTTTTCTGCTTCGTTAGTTTCTTTGTTTGATCTCTGTGTTTTCACATCGAGAATTCTTTACAGATGAAGAGATGTCATAAATCAACGATCGATGCCAAAGAGAGAGGGGATCTCAAAGCTTCTCTCTTACAGTTTGAGGCGCCATGGGAGAAGCTCTTGAAGCTTCTAGGTGGGGAAGACAGGGGTGACGCCGCCGTCAGTATCAGGAAGAGAGAGGCTCTCGAAGTTTTTTTGTTACCTAGTGAAATTCTATGGGAGTGGCTTCGACGTTTCTCATCGGTGTAACAAGGTTCTCTGGCATTCTTCTTCGCGACTGTAATCGATTCTGCTTACTGTTTAATTTTAAGCCTGAACTTAAAGAGGTGAGTTGTTCTTCTATTTTTGCTTCAAAGCTGTCAACGTTTTCTTTGTTTTCTTTTTCTCTTCTATTATACTTATTTTTCACAGGTTGTGCATGAAGCTTTGGTCCTCTCTTTTTTGTGAGAGGCTCATTTCAGTGTGATGATCGGTGGTGGGGGTGTGAATGGCTTTAGTTTGGCTCACCTAACAGGTTAAATTTTTCCACCATTTTTTCCTCGCTCGAATGACAGATGTGGTTTTTTGTCCTATTCGACGCTAATATAGGATTGATATTCTTTTGTTTTTTTTCTATTTGCTTGGCTGCTTTGGGTTGATTTATGTTTGGTTGAGTGACAGGAAAATTAGTTTTGAGTTTGTATTACGGTTGTTATAGATCAAAACAGAGGTAACTTTAGTCTGATTTTCCGTTTTCCTTCTCATCTTATCTTTTATGTTTTCCCAGTCAAAATAAATGTTTGTATATCTGATCAGGCGATAGTCCATGTGCTTTCACATTGGTGATTTTATCGTGGAAGTGCATAAAGAGAGGATCGAACTGTTTAGCTTCTCAGTAAATGGCCAGTCATGTGTATTCAGATGCTGAGTTGCGTGCCTTCACGTTGGCTGCTACATTTAGCTGTCGGAGGTAATGATGATTGCCTTGTCTGATATTCTCAATCGATCTATATATGTGTGTCTTCTAATAATGTAGATTATGTGTGTATGTTTTTGTTTTTGGGTAAATAGATTATAGGCTAATTTGTGTGTCTCTTTCTATGTCTATTTTATTCCGTATTTTTGTTCTGTCATCTGAGTTCATTGATGTATGTTTCTAGATACTGCAATTTGATTATTGATCGTGTTGTGAAGCCGACGTTTACTTTAGTTCCTTGTCGTATTTGGTTTAATGTGGTTCATCTTAGTGTTTTGATTTGGTGCTTATATTGACTCTTATTAGTTAGTTTTCTTGTTTCTATTTTGTCGATAGATTTTATTCCCTCAAAAAGGTAAAAAAGATAACTATTAATTTTAATATTGAATTATTTACTTATACAATTCTTTGATGTAATTTGAATTATTTTAAATAATCAGAATAGTAAATGTGATTTTGGTAGAAAGAATATCAGGAGACGTTTCAATTTAGAATTTGTGAGAGAATGTGTCAAAAAATTATTTCATCTCCTAGTCCCATTTATATATACTATAGACTTAAAAAAGACAAAAAAAAAATATTTGAAGTATGAATTTCAATATCAAATTATCACCTATCCAATTCTTTAACAAAATTCAATCTATTTAAACTAATTTGTCTTTTAATATTTTACAACTAATATATTTTTAATAATTAGCAAGATAAATGTAATTTCGATAAAGGTAATACCAAAAGACTTAACAATTTGAAATTTTATATAATAGTAAGTGCCATTTGTGTCAAAAAAATGTTTCTCGACCCTAAGCTCCATTTAGAAGCAGTGAATATAAAGTTGAATATGTACACTCTAAATTATGCCAAATATCATATCCAAGTTTTTGCCAAGTGTCATTATGCAAACATTCCATGCTAATTCATATCCATAACCTTTTGGCATATCTCCTTATGTTATTACTAAGGGAAGATAGGGCAGATTGGTCCGTTCCGCAAAGCTGTGCTTTGCGGTTCACTCCCCCTATGTGCTCGGCCTTCTAACCAGTCTGCCTCCTTTCTCTTGATGGAATATAACAATGCCCGAGCTCCATCTTTGCTTGTGTTCTTCACCGATGCTTGCAGGGGATTTCTCACTCATCCCGCTCCTAAGGTAAGGAGTCTTATGTGTGTTATAATCTTTACGGGAATGAATCGCATATGTTGGTTGAGAATTACTCAGGAATTCATTGAGATTTAGTTTGCTAGTATCTAGGGGGGCTACTCTTTTTTTTATCGATCGAGCCGCTTTCCCTCATTCCACTCGTCCAACCCTCTACACGAACTTGTACAATTGATGCCACAAACATAGCCAATCTCTATTATCAAAGAAAGAAGGAAATGGGCGACGATTTGGCACCAGATATCCGGAGGTGTGGAAAGAGTAGCTGTGAAAAACCATAAAAAATGACGATTGTTCATGAAGGTTTCTACAGAAAGACCCCTTAGTTCTGGCAAACAGATCACAATTACAGGTACTTGGAAGCATACTGATGGAATGAAGGTAATATGAACAGTTAACATAATATGATCATAGACCTTAGGTTGTAACTTGATCATGAGCGAATTTGTTGATGTTGCACCCACGAAGTATAGAAAGTGCCAAACATTGGGAACTACCTAAGGAAGAGTTATGAATAGGAATAAAGAGAAGCGAGATCCACTTAAATAGAGGGAATCGATTGTATTTTGTCCTTTGTTCTCCATAGCAACTGGGGATAAAAAAGCACCAAATTTGATGACTTATTAAGGGAAAGACGAAGTAAGAGCATGCTATTGAAGACATTGCAACATATGTTGGGAAGGCCTCCCTTGATTGTGTACAAACAAAATACGAGTCCAAAGGCAGGGTAAGATAGGGTTTAGCTAATGGAGATATTAACTCTTCCGGGAACCAGTAACGCGTAAATCATGTCAAACCAAGACTGATCAATATTCGAATGAAACAGATTCAAACTTCTCCAAGAATAGTTTCTGGTGCGAAATGAAATTCAAACGATATATGAGTAATTCAAATGAGAAATATAAATATTTGATAGGATTCGATTCATTTTAATAATAAACAAAAACAAAGAGGATGGACGTATTACATATCCCACTTGTATTACCATTGATTATGTATCACAATTTCATCACTACATCGAAGGCTTTTTTGTAAATAGATTGAGAAGATAGCTTGGTACCCAAACAGTCTCAATGATTGTTATCCTCATTGTGTACATAATTCGTGTTAGGATCTACCAAAGACATTTTTTTGGGTATAGGGCATATAACAAACGACTTTCCATTTCATTTCTATCAGTCATAAAAGGAAAAAATAAAAAGCAGACTCTAAGCAATCAAGCAGGTTTTGAGTTATTGTTTCAGCACCCTAATTCTCTTGTTAGCTCTGATACCATGAAAAAAATAGAGAAAGTTACCTTACCTTAAAGAGAGTAAAGAAAGAAAACCGTTTCCAAGAGACAAACTCCACAAGTGAACCACTTTCCTCCTTTCTTCTTTTCTTCATTCCCCTTTGAAAGTAAAAAAATCTAACGCTCTAGTCAAATTGAAGACTTTCAAGGCTCATGCTATTTGAAAGAGCCTTCAACATGGAGTGGAGACTCCATAACGTACACAAAGAGTAACTGATCTATGAATATCATCCTAATTCAGGTCTTGTTCCGCACTTAAATGGATAACTCAAACCCTTACCTTGACCAGTTTGTAGTGGAAAACCTCGATGACATAATCATTTATAGTCACTCACTGGAGGTTTGGAACCCAGAGTACAGTGTTCTGGGTGTAGCAGGAAAAAAAGCTGTACGTGAAATGGTGCTCAGACAAAAGTGCTCTTTCTTGGCCATTGGATCAGTAAGGGTGTGATTCAGATGGATCAAGAGAAGATCAGGTCTGTTGTGGACTGGGAAGTGCCGAAGAAGGAGAGAGCAGGCAGCAGTGGTGAAGCCAGATGCTCGAAGTCATTTTAGATACGGCAAGACAGCTCAAGAGGAGTAAAAAGTTGCCAGAACCTAGGGTGGGGTTTGCTTTATAGAAAGCCAAAGTCAGCCTTTTTACAAACTTATTAAAGGGGGAGAGCGCCGGAACGACGTCAAGGAGAATGTCGAGACGCCATCAGTTTGGAGCGTGAGGCCAACAGAGCTTCTTGCAAAGGAGATAAGAAAAGCCTCAGCAAAGGAGATCTGGTAACCGTTATGAACATGGATGAGTGAGGCATTTTTCTCGTTACTGTCCTAATGTTCAGACAGACGAATGCTGTTAGGAGAGAAGATGGTTTCATTGTCGTTAGATTGTGTGGCAACGTGAGCCAACGTCAGCAGAAAGGAGGAGGCGGCGGAAGGCTGTATTCCGAATCTATGTCGAAATTGGCCAGTGCAAAGATGATCATTAATGCTGGGAGTTCGGATAACATAGAATCCACATGGATGGTGGATCAGTTAGGTCTGCAGCCCTTTTACGTAAGGGCGTCATCCAGAGCCCTATCAAATCAGACAAAAAATGGCATGAACAATGGGCCCTATGTTGAGTAAGTGGTGAGATGGTGCCCCTGTTGCTAAGTTGGAGCTCGGGAAGCTAAAGTAGGATGGCTGATGTGACGTGTCCCTATGAACGTATTACATATCCTACTCGTATTACCATGGTCTTCCGAGTAGGGTGTTACTCGCGTAGGGAGAATACTGGTTTACTTTTAATGACAAAGGTGGTTATTGCCATCAGAAGACTTTGGTTGGTTAAAGAGAAAACATGTTGGCATACCATTTCCGCGCGTGGTGAAAGAGTCCATAGAATGCTATGCCTTGATAGCAAAGCCAACTAGCAGAGTCGATGCGAGGATCGGTGGGATGCTATAGCTTTAAGAGATAGGGGTGGAGTCTCAACTACCACACTACTGCTATACCACTAGCACTCCACGAGTGGATTAGTTGATTGACTAGACTGAGACTCTTTTTTATATAAAAAACTTTAAGAATCTAAAGAAAGTAGCAAAAATCATAAGAGAAGCAAGGTCCAGAAGGTTGGGAAGTAGTACACCCGGTTCACCTGGTTATACCACTGCAGGGCCCAATCATACTCAAAAGAAGAGTTTGATCCTGGCTCAGAAGGAACACTAGCTATATACTTAACACATGCAAGTCGAACGTTGTTTTCGGGGAGTTGGGCAGAAGGAAAAGAGGCTCCTAGCTAAAGGTAGCTTGTCTCGCCCAGGAGGTGGGAACAGTTGAGAACAAAGTGTGAACAGGTGCGTAACGAGTGGGAATTTGTCGAACAGTTCAGGCCAAATCTTGAAGAAAGCTAAAAAATGTTATTTGATGAGCCTGCATAGTATTAGGTAGTTCGTCAGGTAAAGGCTGACCAAGCTAATGATGCTTAGCTAGTCTTTTCGGATGATCAGCCACAATGGGACTGAGACGCGGCCCGGACTCCAATGGGGGGCAGCAGTGGGGAATCTTGGACAATGGGCAAAAGACCGATCCAGTAATATCGAGGAAGAAGCCCCGACTAACTCCGTGCTAGCAGCCACGGTAAGACGGGGGGGGGGGGGGGGG
>QANY01009329.1:905815-1033646 GCA_003255025.1 Datisca glomerata
GGGGGGGGGGGGGGGGGGAGTTGTTCTTCAAAATTACTAGGCGTAAAGGGCATGTAGGCGGCGAATCGGGTGAATCGGGTTGAAAGTGAAAGTCGTAAAAAAATGGTGGAATGCTCTCGAAACCAATTCACTTGAGTGAGGCAGAGGATAGTGGAATTTCGTGATCTACGAAGGAATGCCAAAAGTGAAGGCAGCTCTATGGGTCCTTATCGACGTTGGGGTGCGAAAGCATGGGGAGCTAACGGGATTAGATACCTTGGTAGTCCATGCTGTAAACGATGAGTGTTCGCCCTTGGTCTACAAGGATCAGGTGCCCAGCTAACGCGTGAAACACGCCGCCTGGGGAGTACGGTCGCAAGACCGAAACTCAAAGGAATTGACGGGGGCCTGCACAAGCTTTGGAGCATGTGGTTTAATTTGATACAACGTGCAAAACATTACCAGCCCTTGACATGTGAACAACAAAACCTGTCCCTAACGGGATGGTACTGACTTTCATACAAGTGTTGTATGGATGTCGTCAGCTCGTGTCGTGAGATGTTTGGTCAAGTCCTATAACGAGCGAAACCCTCATTTTGTGTTGCTGAGACATGCTCCTAAGGTGAAAGTCTTTGCAACCGAAGTGAGTTGAGGAGTCGAGTTACGTGCCAGCGCTACTAATTGAGTGCCAACACGTAACTGTGCTGTCAGTAAGAAGGGTGGCGGCGCCTTTCGAACGAAGCACTTTCTAGTGTGCACTTTAGTTTGATTGCAGCTAGTGTGCTTTACTAAATAGAAATGGCTTTTCTCGCTTGTTTAGTTCAAGGTTTTGGCCTTATCTTGCAGGTGACAATGACGTCGAGTTGGAAGCGGAGAAAGACTCGGCATTCAGGCGAGCCGCCCGGTGGTGTGGTACGTAGTAGGTTTAGTACGCCCTGCCAAAACGGCTCTGAAATAAACAGAAAGGTGCGTGCCGCACTCACGAGGGACTGCTAGTGATATACTGGAGGACGATGGGGATGACGTCAAGTCCGCATGGCCCTTATGGGCAGGGCCATGCACGTGGTACAATGGCAATTACAATGGGAAGCAAGGTTGTAAGGCGGAGCGATCCGGAAAGATTGCCTCAGTTCAGATTGTTCTCTGCAATTCAGGAACATGAAGTTGGAATCGCTAGTAATCGCGGATCAGCATGTCGTGGTGAATATGTACCCGGGTCCTTTATGCACCGCTCGTCACACCTTGGGAATTGGTTTCGCCTGAAGCATCGGACCAATGATCACCCATGACTTCTGTGTAACACACGTGCCACGAAGGCTTTTGGTGGTCTTATTGGCGCATACCACAGTGGGGTCTTCGAATGGGGTGAAGTCATAACAAGGTAGCCGTAGGGGAACCTGTGGCTGGATTGAATCCTTCGCGATGGAAATGCCCTCTTCCCCCAACCCAACTAAGGGGAAGCACCTACTCCTAAAAAAATGAAAAAGAAAAAGCAGCGAGCTACAAAAGCGAAGCGAGCCGGGCTAGTAGCGCGCATCCATTTTTTAGCTGGCTTCAAATCAAAGCTTGACTTATAAGGAAGGGCTTAAAAGCACCTAACCTAGGTTGGGAAAAGCCCTTTGTTCCTAGTCAAGCCTAAACACCCTGCAATCTTTCGAAAGCGCTCACGAGCAAGAAAACGAATGCGCCAACGCGCAATAGCTTTCACGCAAGTTACTAAATCCCTTGCTTGTAGCCTTCGAGCCCCAGCCTACGTTTGCTTAGTAAGTAAGCTTAAACTGCGTGAAAGGTTGCTTTTCAAATTATATAATGGAAGGCGCTATCTTAAGGAGCCTTTTCTTCCTGGCCTTCAATGCAGACCTTCTTATTATGAAAAGGGGAAAGGGGCTACCAACATAGGGGGCTAGCTTGCTTCCATTGGTGGCGGGCGGGCGAAGGGTCCAAAGGACACGTAGCCGGGGGCGAGTCACTAAATCCAAGAGTTTCATTTTCCTTCTTGTTCATCAATCAAAAATCAAGATAAACCGGGCACTATGGTGAGACGTGAAAACACTTGATCCCATTCTGACCTCGATATGTGGAATCGTCTTGTGCCAAATTTACTGAGATTGTTCGGGAGATATGGTCCAAGCCTAGTGAAGAAATGAAAATGAAAAAGAGCTCGTGAGCTAATGGTGCCTGAAAGTGCCATAACATAAGTAACTTCGTGCTCTCCCTTTAATTGGCCGCTCTGTCATTGTCTGAAAAAAATGAAATGAACGTAACCACTTGAAATATAATAAAAAATCTTTTCTTTTGTCTATTTTGTTCGATCATAAAATCGAAGTTAGAAAAGCGCTTGGACTTATTCTTTTATATATATATATATACTTATGCATATATATAAGGCTTCTTCGCGTCTACTTTGTTTCCATCTTTGGCCTTGGTTTTGGTGCCTTATCATTTATAATTAATTTCGAGTGTATCCGGATCGGATGACAAATCCTCGGACACACTTTAAGCTTTCTTGACTTTCCCAAACAATGCTTAGGATCTCACCGAGGTATCTTCGTTAGAAGCGCACAAACAAGTCCCCCCGACACCACTTGAGACTCCTTCGCCCCCTGAGACGCCTGATCCTCAAGCTCATCACCCTGGTACCGCTGCTCGTCCTTAGGTTTCAAGAAAAAATAATTTAGAAGCCTCCCCCGAGTAAAAACTCTCGAAGATAAAGATTCATCGGTGAGACAAAAAAGGGGACTATTGGCACTAGGTGCTAAGAAACTTGCAATCGCAAGTCACACAAGAACAATATAATAGAGAACTGGAATTTGAATCGAGGGATCTTCAACTCTGGGACCAGGCTGCTTCTCTTTTCAAGATGGAATTATTTCACCATCCAGATATAATAAAGAATTGTATCAACACCAAGAAGCCATTTTTCCTTTTTTAAAATGACCAACTAAATACATTGAGAAGTCCTTTAGGCACGACGATAACCGGCCTAAAGATGTCCTCATTTTCGACAAAAGGGAAATGGCACAATGAAAATGATCTAAGATCTAAAAGAGAAAGGACCCACATCATCCACGTTCCGTTCCATTGTGGAAGCTTATTGTTGGAGGCCCACTCTTTCCAGCAGGAGTTAGTGGGGAAGGGGAGAGGTGAGGTGGGCCCTTCAATTCAACTCAAGCTTGAAAAGCACCTTTTATATAACATCTTTCTCTCCCAACAAGTCTTTCTTCCTTCATTTTTTAAGCTTCTCATTACCCGCAGGAGTCCCACTGCCGTTAGCACCTTTTTTGGTACTCCTTGAACCTAGTGATTTACAACCACCTCACTGAAGACTTTCTATATATCTGTCTCCATCGAATCAAACGCGGGGCCCTTAACAACCAATGAAGCTCGTCTTCTACGGGATTGGGCCCATCCCCCTTAGCTGGTGTTATGAGGACCCAAAAAAAGGTAAGGATGCCCAATGGATACAGCTAGGGCCGTCGAAACTTCTCCTTTCCTAATCCCAAACTAAAGCAGCTTTTGCGGTTGCCGCCCGGTTTGAAAGTGACAACTGGAAGAATGAATAGTGCAGAACAGATAGAATTTTTTTCTATATGAAAACTTAAGTAAGCTCTCTCTGGGTGAGAAAAGACTCAAGAATATGATCGATCAGTCTACTTTCCATTTCTGAACTGCTACTCGAAATGATTTTGACAAATTGCTTTGTATGGAGGAAACTTGATGGAAACAGAAAGAAAGGGTTCAGTGGCTCCAGGAAGGCGATAAGAGCACTAAGTTCTTTCACACTGTTGCTAAAGATAATCATAGAAGACAGATGATCAGGAAAAACCAGCTAGAAGATGGGTCGAAGACTAAGATGCAATTTGAGATGCTGGTTAGAAGTTTTTTTAGTCAGTTTTATCTTCTGAAACCAACTCCATTAAGAATAGAATATTACAAAACATCTCAAGCCTTGTTACTATTGAGGAAAATGAGATGCTAAGTTCACCTCCAACGGAAGAAGACATAAAAGATGTTGTTCTCTTAACAAATCCTCAAAGCTCTCCAGAACCTGGTGGATTTTCTTACACATTCTACCCCGTATGGGACATCAAAAAAAATTCTTTGATTGTGGCAGTTCTGTATTTCTTTTATGGTGGTATCATCCCTAGATCGATCAATGCAAGAGCAATTGCCTTTATTCTGAAAAAGGGGTTTCTAGCCACCTTTTCATATTTCAGGCCAATCAGTCTTTGTAACTTTAGTTACAAGGTGATCATGAAGATCCTATCCAATAGGCTGAGTCAAATTCTTCCTATCATCATCTCTAAAGAGCAAGGTGCGTTTGTTAAAGATCATTTAATATCTGATAACATAACCATTGTTCATGAACTTGTGAGAGAAATTCATAGGCACGCGTATGGAGGCAATATCGTCTTCAAACTTGATATGATGAAGGCATACGATCGTCTGGAATGGGATTTCCTCTTTTAAGTCATGGGTCAGTTTTCTTTCTCAAACACTTTCATTTTACTCATAAAAGTGGTTTGAAAAAGAAAAAAACTTTTTTGTATTGGTCAATGGATCATATTATGATTTCTTTATAAGCTCAAGAGGACTTCGTCAAGGTTTGGAACCCTAGAATCTTCATTATTGTGGAGGAAGCACTTAGCAGGGGTTTATCTTCTCTCTTCCAAAAAGCACTTTTGGGATTTGACAATTGTGGATCATTTATCTTCATCACTGGACGAGACTCTTGTTTTCTGCAGTGGTTTAAAGCAATCTATCTCGAACCTATTTGGCTTTCTTCACAAGTATGAAGCTTCATCAGGTCAGCGTATTAACAAGTCTAAGTGTGCTCGCTTTCTCTCAAGGAAAACTACTGCAACTAGGAAGATTGTGATGCAAAACACTTCGGGTATCTCTTGCAAAAGGATGAAAAATCACTTACCTGGGTGCTCCTTTGTATTGTGGAAAGTTAAAAAATAAAGACATTTATAACCCGAAAGTTAGAAATAGAAGGCTGGGTTGGAAGATGACTCACACTTGCAGGAATATTGATACTTGTGAAAGATGTCTTATCTTCTATTCCTCTTCAAATACTGGCAGCTTGTTTTCTTCCAAATGGAGTCATGAATACCAGAAACTTTTTGATGTCCAACTTTCTTTGGTCTGATAAAATCGATGACCATAGGAAGCATTGGATTTCATGGAAACTAAGATCTTCTCCAAAAAGGGAAATGGGTCTTGACGTTAGAACTTTTCAAGATGGATATAAAGTTTTCAAGATGAAGATGGGCTGGAAACTGCTCAATTCAAACGGTCTTTGGACTTCAAAGAAATGTTTTTGACCTAGCTTATGTTATTTATTTTTACCTTATCCCTTGTATCAATAATAACATATTAATAACTCAACTAACTCAATCAAATCAAAATAAATACAATTATCTTCAAGAACTAAGAAATTTTTTTTTGTTATGCTTAATATCTTATGTATCTGTCTCCATTCTATCCTTTATTCAAGTAGTTTTTTTTGCCAAATTGCCTGAGGCCTACGCTTTTTTGAATCCAATAGTAGATGTTATGCCAGTAATACATTTGTTCTTTTTTTCTATTAGCTTTTGTGTGGCAAGCTGCTGTAAGTTTTTTATGCGATTTTTAATATTGTCCTTGAAAAGATCATGATTTACTCGAAAATATTTCTAACAATTTCTAAGATCAGATAAGTCTTACATAGAGTATGAATCCTTGAGTCAAATATTGAAATTCTTGTATAGCTGGGATAAATCTAGATCACTCCCATTTTCTTATTCGAACTTTTTTTTCCATTGAACGACCCTATTAGAGTGCCCCACAGTATATAATTGTTGGTATGAAAAATTTTTAGTAATGAACGACTCGACTCTGAATGTCTGGATTTTTTTTATATTTCTAGAAATAACTTCAATTATTGGTGTCAAAATAGGGTATGCGGTATAAAAATAGAGAATTTATTCTCTTTTTTTTCCAAAAAAAAGATCTTGGAGATTGTGTAATGCTTACTCTCAAACTATTTGTTTATACAGTATTGATATTCTTTGTTTCTCTCTTCATTTTCGGATTGCTATCTTATCACCCGGGATGTAATCCTAGACTTGAAGAATAAAAAAATAAGATTTTAGACGTGAACGTATTGAGCAATATAATAGAGAATTAAAATTGTAAATACTGATACCGTACTTCAAGTAGGCGATGGCATTGCTCGTATTTATGGTCTTGATGAAGTAATGGCAGGTGAATTAGTCGAATTTGAAGAGGGTACTATAGGCATTACTCTAAATTTGGAATCAAATAATGTTGGTGTTTTATTAATGGGTGACGGTTTGCTGATACAAGAGGGAAGTTCTATAAAAGTAATAGGAAGAATTGCTCAGATACCAGTAAGCGAGGCTTATTTAGGACGTGTTATAAATGCCATGACTAAACCTATTGATGGTCAAGGTGAAATTTCCACTTCTGAATCTTGGTTAATTGAATCTCCAACTCCTGGTATTATTTCAAGGCGTTCCGTATAGGAGCCTCTTCAAATAAGACTTATTGCTATTGATTCGATGATACCTATAGGACGCGGTCAGTGAGAATTAATTATCAGGGAAAGGCAGACCGGTAAAACAACAGTAGCTACGGATACGATTCTCAATCAACAAGGGAAAAATGTAAAATATGTTTATGTAGCTATTGGTCAAAAAGCATCTTCTGTGGCTCAAGTAGTGGCCACTTTACAGGAAAGAGGAGCAATGGAATGCACTATTGTGGTAGCTGAAACGGCGGATTCTCCGACTACATCACAATACCTTGTCCCTTATACATGAATGTTTTTGACTGAATATTTTATGTACCGTAAACAATACACTTCAATCATTTATGATGATCCCTCCAAACAAGCACATGCTTATTGCCAAATGATTATAACAAATTGTAGCGTTAATTGATTATATTTTCATGTTAAAAAGTTAAGTGGATACTAATATAACCGATGCATATGAGTCTTTTTAACTTCTTATGATTAAGAAAATAGGAGTTTTCATCTTTCTTTTTTTAATTTTAATAGTTTAATATAATACTAACATATACACACACATATATATATANTGTAGAATCTTTTTATTTATTGAAAAATAAATCATGATGTAATTATAATATGAAAAAGGTGTTTTTGTTATTTTCAATTTTGAATTTATTCTCATAAGTAGTAGTTTTCCCTTTTTGTTTTGTAATTCATTTTATCTAAAAGATAGTATTTTTAGCTAAAACTTCGCATTTTAATTTATACTAGGCGTGGCACGTGCACGTGCCAGGTGCCTGATGATTATAACGTCCTCATATGGACAATTCAACATATTTTAATTTTTTGTATATAATTAAGGAGACGTACATAATAATGATAGATGAATTATTAAAATAACGACTACTCATAATTCTACATAAACTACATAAGATAATATTTACTTCATAATAGTAACACATAACATAAAGTTAAAAAAATTTATAGAAACATGCATGTTTCATCATTTTTTTATATTATGGTCTTATTTATCTACATCTAGTCTAGATAAAAAAAACTAACTGAAACATATACAAAGTATAATCAACTTTATTCTTAGAAAATATATCATAAATATTAAAAAAGTTTCAAAGCCACTTCTTTGTCTTCTTCTATTTTCTCATTGTTCTTTCCTTCAGCTTCGGACCGCATCCATATTATTCCTCTTAAATCTTTATTTCTATCTGACTATTAGAGCTCTGAGGTTAATGTCACATCTACTTATCTTCAGAATTAGACTAAAACTCATAATCATTTTTTCTAAAATGTCAAAAATCATAATATAGAATCAAGTTAATAACAGAGTCAAAAAGAAAATCAAGATTGATTCACAACAAATCATGGACGAAGACGAAAAATCAAAAATAAAAAATTAATACACATTGACTTTGAAATTCCTGTTTCGTTAGAGGAATGGACCACTAAAATGGCCGTTGTTCTTTTTCCTAGGCATTTGCTCACTGTAAGTTCCCGAATTTCAGTTACTATCATTAGCCAAAAAATCATAAAAACTTGCTTGTATAGGTACCTAAATTCAAGATTATAGCTACAATCAGTAAATGTAAAAAGATATTTTACAAGTAATAAGAATAAGAATCCACGTTAGACAATGAAAATGCACATGTTCATTATCAGAAGCGTAAAACTCTAAAATATGAATAGAATAAGTCAAACGGCAACAAACGAAGATGATGAAATCACTAGAATATGAAATTTTCAGGACAAGATGAAGGATATATGTAAACAAAGTAACCTCAAGATTCGTATCCTATTGTATTACACTTATTCCTGATGAATTTGTAACATACTAAAGAAATAACTATAACCAAACTAAAACTAAAGATAAAAACATCACCGTGAAGTACCTAATCAACTTCATATGAATTGGAACACCTTCTCTTCTTATGACCCTAAATGTTTCCATGACAGACCAAACAAAGCCATAATCAATGCCCATAATTACATTGTCAGGTACTCAAATCACAATCCATAGTGCTATTGGTATTGGAACAATCAAAATCAGAAGGCATTTCATGAATGAGCCAAACTTTTTTATCTGCTTCCAAGTTGAAAAAAGAAAATCAAAACACATTGCAAGTAGTCTTTAAAAATACGCCTTAACTATTTAGCATCAGTTCAACCGTGAACAATCTGAAAGATAAGAGGAAAAAACCTTATAATACAGTAAATACCTCAAACAAGATGCACTGGCTTATGACGATACCAAAATAAATAACAGCACGTCAATCACAAAATATTGATCTATAAATCAATGCAAAAAGCTAGAGCCATCAGTGTAGACATGAATCACAATACACGATAACTTATAGTGAAAACAGATTATAGTTTAAAACAATTATCAACAAAGCAGAACTCATATAAGAATTCATGACTTAAAGTAAATGACTTTGAGAAGAAAATGAATAAGAAAGCGAATACAGAACATCAGAATACAAGCATAAAACTGATGTAAAAAATCAATACTTATAGCCATCTATAATAGAAATAAACATCTAGATATATTAAAGTGAATGAAAATTCAGAAACATAATACATAACCACAAAAAATTACAGCAAGAAAAATCAACCTAAATCGAAAACCACTTCAAAAATTAAGAGGTCTACAAGAATCATATAACAAACGAAGAACAAAAATTCAAGAGTTAAATCCACTCAATCCAACACTAAAATCTAGCAAAATTGGACCATTACGATAATTTCAAATCTGAAGGCATTTCATGAATTGGCCAAGTTTTGTTGTTTTGCTTCCAACTTGAAAAGAGAAAATCAAAACACATTGCAGGTAATCTTTAAAAACGCGCCTTAACTATTTAGTATCAATTCAACCTTAAACAATCTGAAAGATAAGAGGGGAAAAACTTATAATACAATAAATACCCCAGACAAGATGCACTGGCCATAAGCCAATGACGACACCAAAATAAATGACAGGACGTTAATCACAAAACTTTGATCTATAAATCAATGCAAAAAAAGCAAATTATAGTTTAAAACACAATGGAGGATAACTAGAGTGTAGACAGAAATCACAACGTAAGATAACTATAGTGAAAACAAATTATAGTTTAAAACAATCATCAACAAAGCAAAACTCATATAAGAAATCACAACTTAAAGTTAATGAGTTTGAGAAGAAAATGAACACAAAACATCAGAATACAAATATAAAAATTGATATAAAAATCAGTACTTATAGCCAGCTATAACAGAAATAAACATCCAGATAAATCAAAGCGAATGACAATTTAGAAGCATAATACATAACCAAAAAAATGTAGCAAGAAAAACCAACCTAAATCAAAATCTACTGCAAAAATTAAGAAGTTTATAAGAATCATATAACAAACGAAGAATAAAAATTCAAGAGTCAAATCCACTCAAGCCAACACTGAAATCAAGCAAAATTTGACCATTATAGTAGTTTCTATCGAAGGAAATGACAATTCTTAAACAAGATACATAGCAAAGAAAATGCAGGCAGAAAAAACAATCTAAATCACAAACAGCCAAATACAAATCACATCACAGACCATATATTTATAGCCCCAATGGTTACAAATTATTGCAAATAGAAAATGTCATTAACAAAGAACAGAGCAAAGAAATTTCTAAGTATAATCATTCAAATGGTAGAAACGTAGAAAGCCTGGTGATTCTATAGCTCAAAGGAAATACACTAAACATTTGTAATTTGAAGGAAACAAATAGGCAGTTCAGCGAAAAAAATCAGTGGGTTTTGTTTCTTTCTCATTTCTACTATATTATAAATTAAACAATCCTTTGTTACATAAAATTCAATTTACTTTTAGTTTCTTTCTTTTTTGTATGCAGTAAGGTGGTCTACTCCTGGGATGTTAATTTTTGAAATGCATTTATTTATTTTTCTTACTGTTTTATCCATTTTAAAAAAAAATTGAGTTGAATATTCATGCCTAATTTGACAATCTTTTAAGTAGTTAGGGTCAATATTTAACTTATTAGGAAAACCTACAAAACATATTGAGATAACAATAATTTAAAAAGAATCCAAAGCATCTCACGAGGGAAAAAAATATAAACGAAGAGATCCCAAATTAGGAAGGATCAACCTACCTCAGATAGAACACCTTAAACGTAAATTCCTAAAAAGAGAAGAAAAATATGAAATCAATAAGACAACATACACAATTTTCCAATATTAAAAAATTGACAAAGAAGCAAATCAACTGACGCACATAAACATTGAAGCCACACATTAAATAGTAAGGAGGAATGAAAAATTTCAGCCATCTTTAGAAACAAAATAAAAATGAATAAAAATTCCTAATCCTAAGCTTCAAGTAGTCCGTCGATAACAACCTAGATATCAAACTGTATACTCAACCAACTAAACATCGAGCTGTTCAACTACAAAAGTCACTACAAACAACCATTCAAAAAAGTCTTATCAAATTTAATACCAACTCTACACTTGGTTTAAAAGAACATAGACCATTATCTCCAAAGAAAAATATTGTGGTTATAGCTCATATAATCAATAGAAAAATTGAAAATTTTGTACACTCAATTTACCTCTGGCTTCAACTCACTGCGAACAACTTGGAGATAACAAACGGTAACCACGTTCAGACTTTAGACAACAGGCAACCATAATTAAAATCTGAGGCATAGATTAAGAAACTCATGTAATGGTACTGACGAAAAAAAAGAAAGAAAGAAACTCATGTCATAGGAGATATCACTAAAATCTCTTCATAATGAAGTTCATGTAACTCCCCATTTCTGATATCCCTAAGATATCTTCATAAGGAAGTTCACTTAACTCCCCCATTCCAATATACCATGTACCCATTCTATAAGATAGTTTTGTGGGCGATTGATTCTTTTCACTGTAATGTGAATTTATCACTACCAATAAGCAGCGAGATTAAAAACAAAACTCACCTCAAAGGAATCTTTTCATTTTGATGCTCTAATACAATCATGACATTATTGCTTGTATATACAAAGCTTTCATCTTCCCGATAATAATATTAACCGATTTATATATATAGAAAGGGGAAAAACAAAAAACACCGTATGGACTCAAATTTTTAAACTTTAACAAGATAAAATTCACCGAATAACAATAAGAACATAAAAACTTTAACAGAATAAAATCCAACCTCGTTGCCAATGACAATATTAACCGCTTTATACATACAGAGAGGGAAAAGAACAAAACACACACTGTGGACTCAAAATTTCTAAAGATTCTTCATTTTTTAGTTTTCAAAACAACACCAAAATCCTATAAACCAATGAAAATAACCTAAATATAAGAACAACCCACAAACCACATTGAATAGGGTATACACGCAATACTATCTATGACTTTCATTGAAAGCACAAAAAATCAGAACAACATAAAAAAGCATCCGAACAATATACGGAAGAAAAATTTGGAGAAGGCGGAAAAGAAAAGGTAAAGAAAACGTTAACTTGAACACAACCCAACATCAAAATTAGACTTCACTATCTCGTAAAAACACAGAGGAGACAAGAAAATAGAACAAAAGTCAAAGAAAAACAATAGAAAAACAAGACGGGAAATAGAGAAATACATACCATCAATGAACTCAAATAACAAAACAAAAATACGGAACAAAATAGACAGCAAAATAGACACATAAATTAGCCTATAATCTATTGACCCAAAATCGCAGACATTCACACATAATCTACATTATTAGAAGACATGTATATATAGATCGATTGAGAATATCAGACAAGGCAATCATCATTACCTCCGACAGCCAAATGCAGCAACCAACATGAAGGCACGCAACTCAGCATCTGAATACACATGACTGGCCATTTACTGAGAAGCTAAACAGTTCGATCCTCTCTCTATGCACTTTCACGATAGAATCACCAATGTGAAAGCACATGGACTATCGCCTGATCAGATATGCAACCGTTTATTTTGACATGGAAAACACAAAAGATAAGTTGAGAAGGAAAACGACAAACCATGTGCAATTTAGCTAGTTATATAAAAAAATTTGATCTTAGAGAAACACTCACTAGACAAAAGTATTCTTACATTTATTCCTATTCACCATAAAATACCCTTAAGATGTACACATGCTTATTAGTGACCCTTTTTATGAAGATAAATAATGTTAAAATTTCATAAAATAAAGAATAAATATAATTTAGCATTTACCTTCATAGATGTGAATCCTTATAGATGAATTCACAAACTTATTTCAATATTTTCCAAATTAAAAACACTAATACAAGTGAAGTGAGTTACCAAGAAATGAACATAAGTACGGATGTCTATCCATGCATATAAATTGGTAAGATTTCTATCGCAGCAAAAGAAAGAAAATTGTTGGAGTCATAAATTATATAAATGAATTTTTATTACAGAAAAACTTTTTTGTTATTTTTCAATTGTTTCATACTCACGTGCAACGCACATACTATGAATAGAATATGTTAAAAGAGTCTTAAATGATAGAAACTTTTGATTTCTCATTTTACTCTTTAAACTCTCTTAATATATAGTGCAAAATAGATATTTCACACCTTCTTCATTTATTTCACTTACATAATAGAATTTATACTTTATTCAATAATATCATTTTATAAATAGTTACTAAAATTAATATGTAAGTAGGAATGTGAATAAAATAAATTAGGTATAAAAATGATTTTAAAATAAATGAAGTATTTTACATCTTTTTCGTTTAATTCATATACATAATGTAATTTATATTTTATCCAATACTAGTTTTTTTACAAATAATTTCTGAATTTCAGTTTTTTGTATGCTACGTAGTTATGAACGTGAATGTCCGTTAAGATGTATTAAAATGGTTTAATTGTGAAAAATTTGACTTTTTTTGCATTTTAAACTCCCTTAACATTACCATTGTCTTTGACCAAAAAATATATAGTAAAAATTAATTAAATATTTCACATCTTTTTCATTTAATTCACTTACTAATAGAACACTTATATATTATTTAATAATATTTTTTACTAAATAGTTTTTAAAATTAAATATTTTATAATATTATGTGATTTATAAAGTGAATGTTTGTAAAAGACCAAATTTGAAATATTTTATACAATAAACATTTATTTTCTTAGTTAATAACTAATTTTTTCGATAATATTTCGTAATATTATTATGTAATATTCAGGTCAGGAACATAATAATTTATACAAATAATATAGAGAAAGAGATAATACATTTTCTAATAAAAGAAATTATCTCTTCAATTTTTATGAATGAAATTATCTCTTTGTTAGAAGATTTTGTGTGATATTGAGTTTTGAATGAGTTTCCTATTTCGAATGGCAAAGAAATTAGGGTTTTGAGAGGTTATACATATGATTTTATGGTTTAAAGTTCGGCGGGTCTGCTACGACAGAGCGTGAGAAGTGACTCTGCCCTAAATGGGATACCTCATTATATTGAGAGGCTGGTTAGAAGATTTTGCCCGTGCTGCAGACGGTTTCCAAACTAGTGGGTTGCATATAGTACGATCGAGAAGTAATGACTTTTGTCACGCTAGTTATAGTCTTCTTTGTGCGTGTTGATTTTATATTTGAGTGTAATGTGATTTGGGTTAGGTGTTGTTAAAAAATTTATTTTTTTATTGTTTTCTCGTCGCTTCCGTTACAACACTCTTAATTGATATAAACATTTCTTATAAATGTGGCAAATGAATGAGATAAAATCAATTTATAGTACAATTCAATAATGTCATTCTAAATTTTACACATCTTACTTTGTGTATACTATGCACAACCATTGAAATTGATAGAATTTATATTCTTAAATTTATATACATACAAGAAATACAATAGATTTTTATTATAAACTGTATAAATAGCGTACAACCAAATCACATGATGCGCCGTAGCAAATTATGATGATGAGTGATTGTCTATTGGTATGAATTTTTTGGTTGAAGTATGATGAATATACACTTTTTAACATTTGCTATTCCATTTCCGTTGTTGGTTTTATACTTTGTGGTAATATCCATTATATATTATTTAGTAAAATTTATAAGATCTAATTTTTTTCACAATTTTTGGTTACTTTCATCTCACCTTATAATAGTTTTTGGTTTGATTGTGCATTATTTAATTTAAAAATCTTCACATATTATTTATCTTGTCCAATTAATAGGAAATTTCCTTTTATTTTCAAATAGTTTAACCTCAAATCTGACAAAAAATATCATTTTTAAATTTGTTATTTTATTTTTATTTTTAAAGTTAATATTTTTATATAAAAAATAATATTAGTTTCAAGCTATACAAAGATTTTTAAATTACTTTACTACATGCGAATCACATGTTTTTCAGCTAGTCTCTCTAAATATCTCTTTTGCCTTTCTCTTCTCCTTATCTCTTGATTCTCTCTATTCGGCTTCTCTTTCTTATGAAGCCTACGCTGGTGACGACCAAGAAGTAGGGTTGTGCACAAGATGAGACAGGTTAGTAATCTTGTCCTGTCTTGCGTGGCACGAGACACGATTTTCTTATCCCATCCCGTCTCGCAGGAAGAGAGAAAACCGTTCGGGATGGGACATTCTGCGATTCAGAACGGAATAAAACTTCGGGACAGAATGAACCCTAAACTCATTTTTTATTCAGTTTTAAGTTTAATTTTCTCACTGCTCTATGCAAAATAATTGTGGCTATAACGGAACAGATGAGAACGTAAACATGGTTTCGATTGTTACAATTCTTTTCTAAAAAAAAAATTATTTTCAAGATTTTCTAAAATCGAGTTTGGTCCTCAGAAAGTTTTGTTTACTGTGTGGAGAATTTAGTTGATGTTCAATGGGCGGGCATAATGCTGATATGAATTACCCATCACATTGTTATACACTATTTTAATTTCTATATTGGCCCTCTAACGGTTTAAAATTTTATGGGGCATGCATGGGTATGCCCTTATTGGTTGAAACCATTACAAGATTATTAGAGGATAAGAACAATTGTGTCCTTTTTGGCGAAAGCTTAAGTGGTTAACAACTATTGCCATGTGCATACTATGAATGGATGAAATTATTCAATAGCCGAACCAATATAACTCTCTGTGTGTTCTTTGATTTTTTCTGTTCTACGAGTTTTCTGGCATTTAAGTTCTGCTTAGTGATTAGTTCAATCCTAACAGTAGTATTAGAGCTCGGGTTCATAATCTGAGATTTTAACAAAAGGAGTTTCAATTTCAACCAAAGATGTGGCTGAGTCAAGGGGGAAGGATTTGTTTAAGGATTCTTTAATCAGTAGAGATTCCTTAGAAGAATATTTAGACGAGCAGGCACAAAGCAAGCAACATAATCTGATCAAGTTCAAGTCAAGAAAGTGACCAAAAGACTTCACAGGAGTTGGACAATTAAAACAAGGAAGGGTAAATAACAGGAAAAGACAGTTTTCAGGTAGAATTGTAAAAATGGTCGAAATATGACAGTGGTAAATACTTTTTTTACCAAATTCACGATGTGGTAAATATATTATTTACCATATTTCTATTTTTGTAATAAAAAAATATCTGGACATTTTTGCAACTTGAGCTAGGAAATGGGTTATTTTTACAGTTCTCCCTAAAAGGAACCTAATTTGTCACAGAGTCAGAAGAAAGCGGTTCCACTAGTTTATATAAGGATTCAAGGGTTCCACAAGATTCGAGGTGGGAAAAATTGATGGAACTAGAGATTTTAGAATCTAGAGAAGAAAGGTCAAGGAATTGTGACCTCATGAAAGAGTTTTGAAAGCCTTGGAAGACCTTTCAAAACTTCCTTATACTCTCACTGTTAACCAGAAGGTTGAAATGATGGAAACTGGCTTAGGTAATAGTACTTTGAACCTTGCTGAGAATGTACTAAGGGATTGAAAGAATAGGATACTGTTGATAAAGTCTGGAAAAAATTAGAATGCTTCTACATGAAGAAATCTTTAACAATAAGATTTCTTTTTTGAAGGAAATGCTATTTGGATTCAAAGGACACTGCTAAAAGTCTAGAACAAAACCCATATTACTTCAAGAGAATGATCATTGTGTTGGAATTATGTCCATAAAGTATGGTGTAATAATTATTTCTGAGTATTTAATTATTACTCAGATATTTCATATTACTGAATTTAATGAATGAATACAATTTTTTCTATTAATTAAAGTGTGTTTATAATTTACTCAAGTTCTGGAACTATTGTTAATGTAAGAAGAGTAAAGACTGAGGGAACTTCTAGACAAACTCTTCTGAAATAGTTCAGAATGTTATTCGCAGTCTTAGGATTGACTGTGCAATCGAGTCTGATTACGACAGTTAGGTTGAACCAAATGATGCTGATCTTGCGGCATAGAAATGGAGACTCAAACGGTTGACCTATACATGTTATGGAACATGTTGAATAGACCAGTAATAATTAGTTTAGAGCAAAATCATTTATCTAGCTCTAAACCTAATTGTTTACACCTTAAGGGTATTTTTATGATTACCTTAATCTTGAGATGAATAAGAAACTTGACCTAGTTGCTTAAGGTCTTTGATACGCCAAATGAGTGAGTTCGAATTGCTGGACAATACATCGGCTGTTGGGATCGTGATTCAACTATGTTGGAGTTACGTGATTCGTAAATATGAAATTTGTGGAAAGATTGCAAAATGCAACAATGTCACCTTATGTTTTATTGATAGGTGTATGAATAAATAAATCTGTCCAGGTACTCGATGAAATGAATCATTGAATAAGATATAGTGAACCGTGCGAGACAATTCACTGTTATGTCTTTTTTATTCACAATCAATAAAAGCGTTAGAGGGGTAAAACGATAATTTTACATGAAGGGTAACATGGTTAAATATTATGTGGACTGTGAAATAAAAAGTGTTTATTTACACCAACAGAAAATGTAGCGCGCGTGAATCGAGAGTTGATTCAGCATCAGACCTACAGTGGATTCGTACGATGTCAGGATTAAATATGTCAGAAATTTATGAAGGTAAATTCACCGAGTATTTCTATACTATAGCTTTATTTATGTGGGTTCATTCAGTCCCAGAAGTAGCTTATAAGGACATGAATGAGACAAACACCAGTTTGACCAAAAATATATTTTGGACCAAAGTATACTTCCCAAACCCATATGTGATGGGTATCGTCATGAAAGTAGTGAAGAGTAAAAAATAATGCTCAAATTAATTAATTGTTATTTTCTAATTATCGGATAATCAATAAATAAAATAAAATAATTAATTAATTGATGGAGATCAATTTAATTTATGAATTTGGACACAGTATTGGCTGTAGGGAGATATAAAATTTCGACAATTACAGTAAAAGGGAGGAGAATTTTGGCAATTTACAGTATAGGGGTATATGCATAAATTTCATAATCTTTATATAAGGGATGACATTAGGGTTGCCTCTCTAAGTATGTTGACACAATCCTGATACAGTGTGTGATTACACAGAGCAAAGAAATCAGTCTCTCTCTCCCCTTCCTGTTGCCGTCGAAGTCTAGAGGAAGAAGAGAAAAATTTACTTTTTTTCTTCTGTTGTTTTGAGACATCCTATTGAAATAATTTTATGTCTTTCTTATTCACAGTAATAAAAGAGTTAGAGGAATAAAACGATAATTTTACATCATGTTCTTGTACTGATATTCACGAAGGGTAACATGGTTAAATATTTTGTGGACCGTGAAATAAAAGGTGTTTATTTGCACTAAAAGAAAATGTAGCGCGCATGAATCAAGAGTTGATTCAACATCAAACCTATAGTAGAGTCGTACGATGTCATGATTAAATAGATCAGGAATTTATGGAGATAAATTCGTCGGGTATTTGAATCCTAAGTTTTGTTCATGTAAGTCTATTCGGTCTCAGAAATAATTTAGAGAATAGGAATAGAAAAACGAAATAAGTTGGACCTAAATGTGTTTTGGTGTCAAATCATATTTCTCACACCTATATGTGATAAGTGATGTCCAATTGATAAATATTGTATTGAATTAATTATTCGTTATTTTCTAATTAATAGATAATTAGTTAAATAAAATAAATAAATTACTTAAATGATAATGATCAATTATATTTATCAATTGGATTGATGAATTTCGATAAAACTAAAACTCTAGGAGATCGTGTGATTTTTGGCAATAATAGATAATTAGCAATTTGATTGCAAAGAGATGAATGATGATAAGATACAATTCTTATTATCAACACACAAAAGGGAGAGAAAAAATGTTCTCATCTCACTACTGTTGCCGCCGAAATTAATCTAAAGAAGAGAATATTTGATTTTTCTTCTTCAATCGTTTTGAGAGCCCCACACAAATTCCTATCTAAAATTCTTCTGAGATATATTTCTGAAATTAACGGGTGGTTGTTGGTAGACTAATTCGAAAATCATTCGTGGAAGATCAAGTTCGTGATTTTGATCTTAAAGCTTGAAGAACACGAAGAACGCTCGAGTTAGTTCCACCAGTTCAGAATTTCTCTGATACAGTGTAAATCTGAAAAATCATTTTCCCTTATTCTATTCGTTTTAATATCGTATATGCATGATCAAACTAAAGTTGGTTTTAAATTATTTAATATGATTTAATAAGTTAAATAATTTTTTTTTGATATTCCGCTCTCGAACCGTTCGTGGTTCAAATCTAATTTTTTTTTTAATTTTTAAAATCGATCGATCCGGGCATTATCGATGGTCAACAACCTGACAGATCCATTCACGAAGACTTTAAGTAGTAAAATCATTGATGGTCAGTTGAAGGAGATGGGGATACGAAATTGTACACGCATACTTTGGTCCAAGTGGGAGATTGTTGGAATTATGTCCATAAAGTAGAGTGTAATAACTATTTATGAGTATTTAGTTATTTTTCAGATATTTTGTATTACTGAATTAAATGAATGAATGAAATTTTTTTATTGATTAAATTGTGTTTATAATTTACTCAAGTCCTGAAACTATTGTCAACGTAAGAAGAGTAAAGACTGAGGGGTATTCTAGATAAACTCTTCTGAAATAGTTCAGAATGTTATTTGCAACCTTAAGATCGACTGGGCAATCGAGTCTGATTACAAATATTAGGTTGAACCAAATTATGTCGGTCATGAGGCATGAGAGTGGAGACTCTAACAATTGACCTAGACATGTTATAGAACATGTTGAATAGACTAGTAATAAATTAGTTTGGAGCAAAGTCGTTTATCCAGCACTAAATCCAATTGTTTACATCTTAAGGGTATTTTGTGTCTATCTTAATCCTAAGGTGAATACGAAACTTGATTTAGTTACTCGCGATCTTTGATACGTCAAAGAAGTGGTTTAAATTAATGGACAATACCTCAATAGTTGGGATTGTGATTCAACTTTGTTAGAGTTACGTGATTCACATATATGAAATTCGTGGTGAGATTGTAAAATGCAACAATATCGACTTATGCTTTATTGATGGGTGTGTGGATAAATATACCTGGCCAGATACTCGATGAAATGAATCATTGAATAAGACATGATGAACTGTGTGAGACAATTCACTATTATGCATTTCTTATTCACAGTCAATAAAGGAGTTGAAATAATAACTAGATGGGTAAAATGATAATTTTACATCCCACTCTTGTTATTGATATTCACGAAGAGTAAATTTCATGGATCAGGAAATAAAAAGTGTTTATTTAAACCAACAGAGAATGTAGCGAGCATTAATCAAGAGTTGTTTCATCATCGGGCTTATAGTGGAGTCGTACGATGTCATGATTAAATAGGACAGGGATTTATGGAGATAAATTCACCAAGTATTTGAATCATATAGCTTTATTCATGTGTGCCCATTGAGTCTCATGAGTATCTCATAAGGACAAGAATGGAAAACAACATCAGTTGAACCAAAAACATGTTTTGGACTAAGGTATACTCCCGAACTCATTTGTGATGGGTATCGTCACTAAAGTAGTGAAGAGCAAAAATTAATATTCAAATTATTAATTGTTATTTTCTAATGATTAGATAATTCAAAAATAAAAGAAATTAATTAATTAATTGATGAAGATCAATTTAATTTATCAATCTAGATTGATGAATTTGGACATAATATTAGCTCTAGGAAGATATAAAATTTTGACAATTACAGTAAAGGGAGGAGAATTTCGGTAATTTACAGTATATGGGTGTAAATTATGTACTCTTTAGGGTCGCCTCCCTAAGTGTGTTGACACAACCCTGATCACAGTGTGTGATTACACAGAGCAAAGAAATCAGTTCCTCTCTCCCACTCAATTTCTGACGACATCCTATTGAGATATACTTATGAATCCTACGAGTGGTTGTTGGTGTGAAGATTGATTCAAGTTCTCCAAAGAACAAAGAACACAAGACAATCAATAAGATTCTACCAAGTCAGAACTTTCTCTATACAAGAAATGCATAATATTATTTCAACATCTTCTAAATATATCAATCTAAATATGCATGATCATAAAATGTTTTATATTTAATGTGATTAAATAGTCGATGTGAAACTTTTTTTATTTTTCGCCCACGAATCATTCGTGGTTCATTGTTTTTCCTCAAATTTTTAAAAAGTGATCTAACACATTGAACTTTCTAACTCTGAGGCAAATGAGAAGTTGAGTGATGAGAATAAGGATATCATTCTTTTGAATTTAATACTTGAGTTCTTCAAGGGTGTAAAAGTTGCCACCCTCATTCCTTGGAATTCACTACTTGACTTCTTCAAGGATGTTAAAACTGCTAACTAATATGGTAAGTCTTCATTCTCACATGAAGAATGTGTTTCAACCTTGAGATCATAAGATCTTTAATTGAAAAATGAGAGGAAAGAGATGAGAGAAAACTTGTTTATTAGAGGAAGAAGCACACATATATCACACAATAAAAAAGGTAAAGGAAATAGTATAGGGAACAACAAGTATAGATCTTACTAAGGGTAAGAAAACCTACAAAGAAGAGTTATTTTTGTGGTAAGGAAGGTCATATGAAGAAGAACTGATATGAGTGCAAAAATAAGCAAAATGAGAAAGGAAATAACAATGATAACCTTGCTGTCATGGCAAATGAATACAGTGATGGTGCAGTCTTTTTAGTTACAACACAGAGCAACAACACTGAGTGAATATTGGACTCTGGTTGCACGTACCACATGACCCTAAGAAGGGATTGGTTCACAGTCAATCATACTGTAAATGGTGGTAAGGTTTTAATGGGCAATACCAATCATGTGTGATGTGGTTGATAGTGGAACAATATTATTAAAAATGTATGATGGCATGGTAAGATCTTTGAGCAATGTTAGACAAGTGCCTGTTTTGAAAGAAAACCCAATCTCCCTATGTGTGCTTGATGAAGCTGGTTATATTTACAAGGCATAAATGAGGTCAATAAAGGTTGTAAAAGGATCATTGGCTATAATAAAGGCTTTCAAGAGCAATGGACTTATGGCACAAGATGATGGATCACATGATAGACTTCAAATCTCATGGAAGCAGGATCTGTTAGGAAAGGACAATCTTCCAAGCATTGAGTTTTCTGAGCACCGTGTAATTGGAAAACACCCAGACTAAAGTTTAGTACTGGAACACACGATTCAAAGATTATTCTGGACTATGTTCATGTTGCTCTATGGGGACCTTCACCCACTCCAACACATGGTGGTAACGGTTACTTTCTCTAATAATATGTAGTAGATGATTTCTCTAAAAGACTTAATTAATTAATTGATGAACGATTATTTTGGATATGCTACTAGCTTGCCAAGATAAATAGAAGATAAAGTAAATAAATGGCCTGTTAAACTTTGAATTTGATGTGATGGGTTTTGGAAGTGCTAAGAGGACTTTGGAATTTATATCCTAGAGGAAAAAAACCAAGGAATTCTGAAATTATATCAGTCTAGTTATCTGCAGAAGTTGGTTTAGAATTTTTGTATAGAAAAGCTTGTTGACCCTACTTCTAGTGACAATTTTGATGATGATAAATAATTATTGGACTAATATTTTATTTGATGTGTAACAAAATTATCAAGAGTAAATTAAATACAAATATAAGAAATTACGAGGAATTGATTTGATGCTTCAAGAAAAATACTACACACGAAACAAAGATTGAATTTGAGAAGCTATACAGACCCAATAGAACACAAGAAGTCAACCAAGGAGAAAAATGGTCAAGACCGGGAAGAGAATAAGACCAAACGAGAAAATGAGGTAGAATGCATTGGACCAGATCTATTTTTCCTTGCCAACGAAGAGAGAGATAACCGGCTGAACCGACTCGACGGTCCACCGATGGTTCCAAACTGATTGGACCGGTTTTCATAGTAAAGGAAAATTTCTTGGAGTCGGTCCACCGATGGTTCAAAACCAGTTGGACCAGTTTGCACAATGTTTTGACACTTGCAAAAACTCCACGATATTTCATTCTTCAAACATATCTCTTGACATCTCTCCACTCCTCTCCGATGAAGTTCTGTAGAGTTTTATACTTTTGAGAGACTTGTATTTTAAGCGATGATTTGAAAAAAATATTATAGAGATGAGCTAAAAAATACTGGGAGCAAAAAATTGAGAGATCTATTATCTGAGAGTGAGTGATTTTGTAAGAGACCTGAATCTCGACCGAACTGAATTGTTAAGGTCTATTTAGCAGCATAAGCTAATTGGATTTATAAAGGTTTGGTCTTCACCCTTAAAAAGATAGTGAGGAAAAAATCTTTACGGAGTGATCCTTGAAACGTGGACATAGACATAGATTTTTCTGAACCACGTAAAAATATTATATGTTGAATCTCTCTCTTCCCTACTCTTTTATTAATGTGCACTTTATTTTCTGTATTTAATTTCTCGCACGTTATTATTCTGCACTTCAATATTCTGCATTATTATTAAATTCTTAAATCATTATAAATTAAATTTAATTATTGATCTTTCAATTGCTACATTAGTTAATTTTAATTTAACTGCACCTATTTTTATATTATTGTTTGATTGTATATTTACAGTAATTATCTTTTATTTCAAGTAATTTACTTTCATTTTAAAAAAAATATTTTTTTAATATTTTTCCTTGATAAAATTGGTATCATATTGATCATTCAAAGTCAACACTGTAACTTTACCCCTAGCTTCTCATATTTCTAATTGTCTATGCAGTTATGTTCAAACCTGATCTTGTAATGGAACAAATGTCAAAATTTCCTAACTCTATTGTAGTTGGTTTGATTTGATCATGTACACTATGATCAACATAAGACCTGATTTGGCTCACTTAATAAGTCGTTCAAGTGGATATATGTTGGGCTAGTTTAGAGGAGAAGGTCCAAATAGATAGAAGTCAAGAGCTTTGTAGTCTCAGATTGTGTATGTAGGAAATCGTAAATGGGAGTTGTATAATCAAGTTGGAAAATTTCAACTTCAACACATTATTGCTTTGTCTATAAAAGAAGCTCAGTACATTGCCATCATTGAAGCAGTTAAGGAGTCAATATGGCTCTAGGGACCTCTTGGAGAGATAGGTGTTTGTAACGATGTTGCCACTATCTTCTCAGACAACTAATTGTTAATTCATCTATGCCAGAATCTTGTATTTCATGAGAAGACAATATACGTTGAAGTAAAGTATCACTACACCAGAGCTTAGTGTCAAAAGGAGAAGATTGTAAGAAATTACTACTGATGACAATCCATCATACATGGGAACCAAGGTTTTGTCAGCAAAGAAGTTTAAGTATTACCCTAAACTTCTAAGTATCGACAAAAATGTGTAACCCATTATACATGCTTGGGCTTCATTGAAGCCACTTTAGCTTGGGGACTCCGGCTTGGGCTGACTGAGCAAGTGAGATTTAATCAGGTTTAGCTATTAACAAAATTTACACCAGATAAATTTTAAAAGTCAATCTAAGAAATAATAATTTTTTTGACTTTAGGTAAATAGATAATTTTTCTTGTAACGTCATCTATCATCTGTTGACAAAATTATAGTTTAACGATTTTTACTTTGAATGTACAGATTTTGTAATTTGACTTGATGGGTTTTTTTAATTAATTAAAATCTAATAACTAATGATTTCTAATTCAAATATTATTTCATTGTTTTTTATAATTAAATTAAAGGATAAATAATCATTGATTATATTTTCCTTAATATCAGCTAAAGTTTGTTAATGAATTTTTTTTTCAAATAAATGACATTATCAATACATCTGATATACCCGAAAAACCATCAGTATATAACACTTCAAGTTTTGAAAGGTTATGGTCAATCATATTTCAAATCATTATATCATTTATATACCTCTAGTATACCCCAAAAATCATCAAACATACCATATATAGATTATGTATTTCAAATTCTAAAATTTAAGCATTAATTACATCTTTAATTCTAACATCTTTCAAATCGATATATGATCTATATACCTCTAATATACCCAAAAAATCATCAAACCAAATTTTAAGTATTAATTATATCTTTAATTTTAGCATTTCTTAAATCGGTATATCATCTACATATCTTTGATATACCCAAAAATCATCAAATACACCATATATAGATTATGTATTTCAAATTTCAAAATTTGAGCATTAATTACATCATTACTTCTAGCATGTTTTTAATCAATATATCATCTATATACTTTTGATATACCCGAAAAATCATCAAACACACCATACGTAGATTATGCATTTTAAATCGATATATCATCTATATACCTTTGATATAACTAAAAAACTATCCTACACACCATATATAGACTATGGTCATTTTAGTAAAAAATTATTGATGGATATGAAACCTGTTATTTACCTAAAATTATTGATAAACTGTTATTTCTTAAAACAATCCTCCAAAACTTTTAAGTTTAAGATGTTTAAGTTAATTGTGAAGTCACTATTTTAAATTTTATGTAAAATGACTTCTCATCACTTTTGTTTTTGATCTCTGAATAAAGCTCCAATCATTAGAGGGAACCTGATTTTGTTCACCCACAAGCTTCTTATAAAACTGTATAATCATGTCTCGGATGGTTTCAGGATCTTGAACAATGCTTCCATGATCATCAGTGAGGTGGCAAAAATTAGCTCTTCTCCTACGTGCTTTGACAGCATAAAAAAGGAGGTATTATTGTCCCCCAAGTTTAAGCCAAGAAATCCTGGACTTTTGCATGTAAAAGTTTTCCTAAGCCCATCTCCAAGTCATGAAGTGTTTTGCTGCATCCTTGGCTTCTATCTGAGCATTAAGGAGGGAGTCTCTGTCCAGCTTCTGATTGGCTAGGTTTAGAGCCAATATAGCATCTGAGACCCTCTTAGTAATGTCATTGCAGGAAGAGAAGTTGACACCTCCAAGTGCTTTCTTAACAGAAGAGAGTTTCTTAGAAAGTTTAAACATAGCATTACCATATAACTCAATATTCCAAGCTTCAGCCACAGTTTCATGGCAGCCAGGTATGTCAGTCCAGAAGTTAATGAATTTGAAGGTGGACTTCTTTCTGCTGAAATCAGGAGCAAACTTGATCACTGCAGGGCAGTGATCAAAAGGGCTTTTTTCTGCAAAATGAGAGACGGATCTAGGGAAAAGATTAAGCCAACAGTCATTGATCAAGACCCTGTCAATCTTTTTAAGGATGCTACCCTCCCCCACCTGTTTGTTCCACCAAGTGAAGTAAGCCCCTGATTAACTCATGTCAAACATCTCAATATCCTGAACACAGCTAGTAAAGTCTCTCATTCCTGAATCCTAAGTTGAAGAGCCACCTTGCTTCTCATCAGGGTGGAGGACTTCATTGAAATCCCCAATGATCATCCAAGCAGAATTAAAAGAGGAAGCTTTAAGATTACTCAGATCTTTCCAAAGCTCATTTCTTGTGCAGGCATTGGTAGCAGCATAAACAAAAGAACAAAGGAAGTGAATAGCAGAAGGTATGCCAGTGATCTTGTACTTGTAGTAGATAAACTGAGAGGAATAGCAGATGACAGATACATCAAACATGGCTGGATCAAAAGCTAACCTGATTCTCCCAACAGGGCTCATGAAGTAGGTATGAAGCGCAGTCCAGCCAGGAAAATCAGAAGAAGAGATTCTATCAAAATGCTTATATTTCACCCTAGTCTCCAAAAGACAGCACAGACTCACATACTCTCTATAGAACTTAGTAATATCAGAATGTTAAAGGGGTTATTAAATCCTCTAACGTCCCATGCAGCAAAGTTTCTTAACATATAAAAGTTAGGTGGAGAGGTGGTATCTTCACCTTAGCACTATGTACCTTTTTCTTTGCAACTGACTGTCTCTTCCTCTGTTTCTGCCTCATACTTTGAGGGCTGTCTTGGTGAAATGATTCACCAGGTGAAACTATCTATTAAAAAATTCAGCCTCCTTTCCATTTGGTTCATCCAAATCTGCTTTGCTAGGAGACTCATTAGCCAAGTCTACCTGATCCAAATTTTCCAGGGTGATGTCTTCATCAAGATCTTCAGTCAGTACGGGGATAAAAGGATGAAGCTCTACATTTTCCACAATTTCATTTACTGTACTCTCAACTGCTACCTGAGATGCAGCGTTCATCTCCTTGTCATTGGGTTCCATTGTCATCATCTCCTTTCCCTTTCCTGTAACCTTCACCCACTCTGGCCTCTTAACATGTGGAGGAGGGTTAGGTTTCAGGATCTGATCTTTCTTGGCTTGACAGTCATGTAAAAAAAAATTGCATACCTTGCAAATTTTTGGTAAACCAAGATACTCCACTATAATCTGGGCATTCTCCATATTTATCGCCTCAAGTTCAAGATCAATAGTATCTGGAAGTTCAGAGGAGACGTCTATTTCAATACATACTTTGGCAAAAGAGATCTTTGCCCCACTGGTAGTCATAGCATCAGCAAGGAGAGGCTTACCCAGGATGCTACATATGTTAAAAATACCTCTTTGTGACCAAAGAACGGGAGGAATATTCCGTAGCTTGACCCGTAGGGGGATCTTGCACATTTCTTCTTTTGGTAACTTCATGTTAGGACTCCAGTCTTTCAAGATGAGGGGTTTCCGTAGAAGATATCAAAGTCCACCCTAGAGGACTGCTTCCTTATCTTCAGAGTTGGAAAAAGAAGAAAAAACCTGCTTCATTCTCAGCAACGTCTTTGAGGCCTCTTTTATCCCAGAGACGATGAGCAGCATGGTTGACATCATGTTTTTTTGTCAAGAAAATGTCTCACAAGGGTATTCTGCCAAAGCTACAAGCTTGCTTGAATAACATCCTCCTGGATCTTATACTTTCAATTTGACTCATTCTTTAGAGGTTTATCATTGGCTACTGTAAAAGCCACATTTGGACACCTGACACGATCTATTCATTTTGGTGTTTTTTCTGATGGCTTCTTTTCCCACCGAGAGCACTATATAGACAGAATTGTCTAACATGGGCTTCTCTAGGTTATTAACTGTCTTAGAGCCAAAGGGTGGAGGAGGAAATTGCTCATCTACCTCGAGACTACCATTAAACTCCTTTTGTATCTCTAGGTCACGAGGCTCCTTCCCACGGCTCAGAATGAATCACGTAGGGACCTCGGATTCATTGTCACCTTGAGTTTCTATATCCAGCGTATTGGATGTGTCAAAGTTAAGATTTGCAGGGACTCGTCATGGGTGACGTCAGCAGGAGCAATCTCATTTGTCGAAGCTTGAATATTGATATTAGCGTTTTCGAGAAGACTTCTATTTTTGAGGGGTCTTCCTCGACGTTTGGGCAAGTGATTTTCCTCTATATTGGCAACAATATTCAATAACAGTACCTTGCAAAGTACCTAAAACATAAGAACTTTCACCCAAAAGGAAGTTTCCACCATGTGAAGCATGAAAAACATAATCTTTTGTTACGATTTTTTCATAATATAAGTTTACACTATCTTTATCAAATAATAAATTTTCATAAAAATAGAGTATCCTTAACATGATTGATTGATATTTATTATTAAAATTAACTAGACTTTAATTCTAATTGAGAATGACAAAAAATTAGGAGTTTTAATTAACTAAAATTTTAATTGAACTAAAACGATAAAGATAGATCATTTAAATTTGAATGGATAAAAGATCAAGAGGATTCCGATTTCACCAAACCAAACATGCTCGACATTCTAAAACTCAATTAATTAATGTTTATCAAATCATTGACAACGAATTTCTCTAAAATAATTATTAATATTTTCCAAATATTGATAAAAATGAAATCGAAAATCCTAATCACGCATCTCTGTTAAGATTAAATAAAATGAAACTCGTTAACCACAAAAAATTATAATTGCTACACTAGATCCATAATTATCTCTAACTTATAAAATTTTAATGGTGTTATAAACAAAGAGTAAATTTAATCATCACTTCTCAGTTTCAGAATTAAATCTAAAATCATACAATAATTGGCCAGACGATCACAAGAATTAAGAACAGATTATAACACTCAATAATACTGAAAAAATCTCGATTGAATTGAAAATCAAAATTTATGAATAATCATAGTTTGACTATGTAGTAGCCCTAGATAAAAAATTTAGAACATACTAGAATAGGAAAATATCCTAATAGTATTCATGGACATAACGGAAAAGAAAAGAAAAAACTAGATTTTGCGGATGAATTGAAGTCGAGATTCGTCTCCCGATTAGATCCTCATTTTCTCTCCAAAAAGCTTTCTCCTCTGCTTCCCACGTCCAAAAGTCCTCCAAGAATCCTAAGATATTATATTTATATACTAGGGTTCGTCAATGATTGGATTGGAGCGAAAGAATTGCAAAAAAAAAATCTAAAATCATGTCAGCGCCGTGGCACTGACTTACTGCTTAATGTGGTTGCTCTCATTTTATCCGCATTTTTTCCATTCAAAATTTTCAAATCAACTCAAATTCATTTGAATATCTAACCTACAAGATAAAAATAAAACAAACATAAATCAAAAGATAAAACTCAAAGAACCGATATAATTATAGTTAAGATTACCTAAAATATGAGTGTAAAACACACTCATCATCTTTCTTCCCCATCAGCCTCCTAGTAACGAGCAAAAGTGAGAAAACTAGCTCCAAACTCATGTGAGATCTTGGCAAGTAAGCACCATTGTAGTGCAAAACAAGAAACCCTAGGAGCTTAGAGAGAGAGAGAGAAATCTAGATTTTTTAATAAATATTTAATTAGTTAGATAACTATCAACTTTTTTCTTCTTCTTATATTTGTTTGTCTTTTTATAAATTTTACTCAAACGTGTTCAACTTGCTTCAAAAAATTTGTCCAATCCACAATCGATCTGCAAAAATCGTTGAAAATTCTTTTATTTTCTTGGTTTAGTTTACAAGTTATTTTTCACAAACTAAATGAGGTAAATATATTATTTATTTATCATTAACGTTTACTTAGAATGGGTCATTCGATTTTATTTTTTATGCTCATCTACAAAGGCGATTGATTGTAAAACTGAAGATGATGTTTATCTTTTGGTCAACGTCTAACAAAGATAGGAAAATAATAGAAAATATGATACATTTGAATGTGACATAAAATAAATAAAGAATTTATGAACGACAAGTAAACTATATGTTTATCTATTAATGAAATATATATATATACAATTGAACGAGCAAGGGCATGAGGATCTTCCATTCCATTTTTAATTTTTTCAGAAAAAATGAAACAAAGATGGAGGTCGAGAGAGAGAGTAAGCGACTCGCAAAGAAAATGAAAGTATGATTTTTTTATATAATGTATTTTAAAGAAAATTATTTAAGAGAAATGAAAAAATATCATAAACAAATATAAAAAAAATAACATTAAGTTTTTCTCAGTGGTTATAAAAGTGAAAGGGTAACATAGTAAGTTCATAACTAACTTAAGATTTCTTAACTTAAAATGATCATTTTTGCACGCTATTAAATTAGTGGGTCATTTTTACCTATAAGTTATATAATAAGGCCATCTATACCAAAAGCCCTTCAGTTATGATTGGTGGGTCAGTTGGACGGGTATAAGCATATCCATGTCCACAACATATCCACTTCATATCAATGGATATAAAAATAAAGACTAAAATTAACGAATACTTCATTTATAGGAATCCAAACTCATCCGACAACTACGGATATCTGCTAGAGGTGTAATTGGTTCGATTCAGTTTGGTTTAATGGTCTAAATCGAACCAAATGGTAAAATTATTTTTTCTGTTTAATGAATTGAATCGCACCTCTATAAGGAGATGAACCGAATCGAGCCGAACCGTAAACAAGCTCTCGGTTTGGTCAGCTTTGTGGTTTTACACATTAACCACAAAAAATCTAGGGAAAAAAGTTTCAAATTTTTTTAGAACAATTGAGGATAAAATTCTAGATTTGAGAAGCAAAACACTAAGCAAATCTCATTGTTAAAAAAAATCTCACAGGAAATACAAAAAGTAAAAACTTACTTTAATGAACTACAGAGTCCATAAAGAGGCTGAAAATGCAAGAATAGATGAACTACATCTTGTAGATGAGGCAGATTCAAGGGAGATAGACGAGAAAATGGTTAAGGGAGGGAGCAGATCCACGGGAGAGAGGCACAAAAATGATAGAGGGAGGAAGGGAGCATATCCAAGTAGGGGTGTTCAAAATTGTTCCGAATCGAACTGAAAATGACCGGTTGAGTCGGTTTTTTATATGTGTTCGGTTCGAAAAAAAATGAGAGAATTGAAGTTTCGGTTGGGTTCAAAATTTTGGTGATTTTCGAACCGAATCGAACTGAAACATTAAATTCATATTATTTTATATATTTTTTATTTATAAATTCATATTAAACTTAATCGAACCCAACCAAATCAAACCAGCGAAATAAAATTTTGATTTATTTTATTTTTATTTCAATAATATTATTTAAAAAAATATTTTTAATTAATAATACCGAACCGAAATGAAACTCACGGTTTGATTTTATTACTGAACCGAAATTTTAGTTCGATTCAATTTTTCACCAAAAATTTTATCGAACCGAACCGTGAACACTCTTAGATCCAAGGAGAGAGGCATGAAAATGAGAGAGAGATAGAGAGAGGAGGGGAGTGTGGGTCGACTGAAGTAAGATGTAAGAGTAGATTTAGGGTTTTAAAATTAATGCTTAGTTTGACTTTAAAAAACAAAAAAAGAAACTATTGATTACTGAAGGGTCGAACTTGTGTTATTTGCTACCCAATGTCACATACTAAAAGTAATGTATTGTTTACTTTGGAGCATTATCTTTATATTGCTTTGGTACAATTCAGTTTTATACGGTTCTAAAACTTAAGAACCTCAAACCGAACCTATCTTTCAGTTTTCCATTTATAAACTGATTTGAACCGCCCACACCTAAGAAACCGACCAGACCGTCCTGGTTCGGTTCGATCAGTTTCGTCAGTTTAGCTTACACCTATAATATCTGCTGGCTTACACCTATAATATTTGCGGGTATAAATGATATCCCTAATCTTAGAAGGGCAAAGGAGATGTGCAAGCAACACTTTTATATCTCTCTTCCTCTCTCAAATCGTCTATGGATAGAAGGGTAGTAAGGGTTTAGAGAAAGATACCAGAGCATGACAGGATGCGTATGAAATTACCCATTGCCGATAAAGCAACACTTTTAGACGAAAGTAAAGGTAAATGGTGTTGATGACATAAAATGAAACTTCGTGAGGCATTAGTGAAAGATTTTGAACGTAAGTAAGAGGGTATTTTGGTATAAGTTGAAAAAGTCAAAAGAATTTATTGTAATTAACCATATATTATAATAAGAGCCTTATTCCAAAAGTAGACGATGACATATGTACATGCTAATATCAATTTCATGTAGAAAATTTATGGTTAACAGTATAATTGAACAGATAAAGGGAATATGCCATGATTGTTGCTGTCTCTTTCTTAGAGACAAAGAACTCATGAAGTCCATCTTTAAGCCTCCCTTCGAGTAGTATAGTCCATGTGTAAGTAAAAACACGATCCAAAAAATGGAAGTAAACTCTATAAAGGATCGAGAACCAAAGACCTAAAAGATCGTCATACCTTCCACCATTGGCGTTCGAACTCACACCTTACACTCTTTTTTTTTTCTCACGTTAAGTTTGGCTCTTCTAAGCTCTCAGACATTCTAAACTGATGGTCTAGCTTCTCTAAATCGAGTTATTGGGCTTAGGGGCCAAATCCATTATATATAGCCTAACTCCCATCAAGCTTCATTGCTATGAACATATATGTTACCATATTCATCTCAATCAATGAGAAAACGTTCTAACTATTATGAATGGGAAACATTTGGACCATAATAAATTGGTCCATTGGTGAGAAACAAATTGTCTAAGAAAAACTGTTACATCTTGTGGCTAGATCCTTCACAAATCAAACATTGAATGAAACCCAATGAAAATAGGATTATCTAAAGGTAACTTGGATATACTTACGATGTTTTTAGTCATTTAAGGTACTCTAAGCATGGATTTTAGGTTTTAAGGATAGAGAAAAGTAGGAAGAGAGTTTTTACCGATGTGGGTTACTTGCAGATGCTTACACCAGCTTGTCAGCGGCCCCTTGATATTCATAAGATCATTCATCTCAACCGTGACATGGTGAGTGGCATCTGACCCCATTTTAGAATGTGTAATGTAGGCTGCATGATTGAAACCAATATGCAACTGTGGTGTAGAGGCTTGCATTGAGCTCTGGCCACAACTGGGTTGGCTTCTCCCAGATTTATTGCACTGTTGTAGTTGTGAGTCCACTTTGTCTTTTACAAAACTGGTTTCTCTCTGTCTCTTATGCCAGAACTAAGCACAGTAGAGAATTATTTTTTTGAACAAATAAGAACGTAGAGATTTATATCCACTTCGTAAGGACAAAGTGTTAGACATGGAGTTGGATATCAGAAATGTTCCTCCAAAGACCAGGTTGCTGATTCCAAACCTCTCTTAGGTGTCAGCCAAATAACATTATATGTTAATGTGATCATACTATGATACCAAAGTAAGAAAATAAAATTGTAGTAAACGTAGTTACTCGATTATGCAGCGCAATGGGTTATAATGAATCACATGTCGGATTGTGTAAAAAATCACACAAACAAACTTCCATTTGTTCCATAATCGAAGATCCCTTGGTTTGGTAGGTAAAAACTCAGATTTTAAAGTTGAAGAAATGATTTTCTAGAGGTTTGAATTTTGTAATTTATCTTTAAAAAGTCAAGAAGCTTTTTTCTTTTCTAGTGGGAGTTTTTAAACCCCATCAGTAGTTTAAGTTTCACAATTTGTTTAAGTCGATTCATCATGGAAGCCAGGATATGAATTTTCCAACACTTCTCGAAGAACCCAGAACCCCTACTCCTACAAGAGAGAGATGTATACTTGAAATTTTCTCATTCTAACTTTCGTACTGCATAAAAATATTGCACATTCAAACAAAATGAAATATATTTTATTTTTTTTCTAAATCAATAATAAAAGCAACTAATTTTTCTAAAGCCATAAAGTATCATCTAAATATACCTACGAAATGTTTCACTATCAAGCACCGGTTTTCTCAGATTGTTTTGATACTAAATTAACTTCAAGTGTATTGTTGCTGCTGCTTCCTTTGTACGTATACCACTTGGCGCACAGAACAAAATAGCCTAAAGTAACGACTTGTAGAGCAGCAAGCATGTAATAAAAATAATCCAATCTTCCTTTGTTAAGATCTTCAGGCAACCAATCACCTGTTGCTGCTTTCTTTGTTGTCTGATGAACAATTGAAATAAGAAAACTGCTGAAATAGCTTGATGCTGCAATTCCACAATAGAATAGTGACCCTCCAATGCTCCTCATGTTCTCAGGGAATTGCTTGTAGTAAAACTCTACTTGGCCTACGGCCGTAAAAGCCTCTGCAAATCCACCAAGGGCGAGCTGTGGTGTCAACCACAACCCTGACATAGACGATATAGCACCTCTTCTTGCTGCGATTCCTAGAGTCGGTTTTGTAAGAGCTGTAGTTCTTCGGTGATCTTCAACTAACCCGGAAACGACCATTGTGATGAAGGAAAGAAATATGCCACAGCCCATTCTTTGAAGGATTGTGATGCCGCCTTCTTTCCCAGTGAGGCGTTGGAGGAATGGGACAATGATTCGGTCATAGATAGGCAGCCATATGGTCATGCCTAGCATTTGGATGACTATGTAGGATGCAGCTGGGATACTGAAATTTTTACCAAGAGATCTGTCCGATTGAAGAGCTTGGAATACTACATATGTATGCTGTTGAACTATAGAAACAAAGTATAGAACTGCTGCAACCCATATTGGCATCACCCTCAGCACACACTTCACTTCTTCCACTTGCTGCATAGAACTAAGCCTCCATGGATCAGAGGCTGACCCATCCGGGTTTATCTCGTCTTGTGGGGTTAAGATTGCAGCTTTGTCAAGAAACCTGAAAGCAGTCACATTTACATGATTCCCAAATGAAAATGAAACAAATAAAATGGAAAAACAGAGAGAAATTTTTTATTTTATTGCTTACTTACGTGAACTGATGGGAATAAGGAAGCTTGGAGTTAATGGAATTGGGAGTAAAATAATCAAAGAGGGAAAGCCATGGCTGTTGTGGTTGCTTCAATTTCCTTTTCTTAATCGAAACAACTATAACCTGAGCTACACTGGTGATTGGGCTGCCTTCCGCTTTCACTTTGACATACATATTAGAACCAGTGAAGAAGAGTGCACATGAAATTAGCATTAGGAAAGCTGGGATCCCCAAACCCAGAGCCCAACTCACATTAGATTGTAAATATACAATAAATGTTAAGGATATCATTTGGGCAAAAGTGAAAGTGATGAAATACCAATTGAAGAAACTGTTTATCCCTTTCTTTCCTGATTCTGTATTAGGATTGAATTGGTCAGCACCAAATGCTAAGTTACATGGTCTAATGCCACCTGCTCCAATCACTAACAGTCCAAACCCAGTTATTAGAAATCCCAATTGCCCTGCTGTTGGTCCTTTGCATATTTCTTCTTCATCTCCACAGTGAGGAGGATGCAGTTGCTTAAATGCTGAGGTTAGTTGTATTACAACCAACCCCTTAACAGAAAACATGTCAAAAACAACACCATAAGGTACTTTCACTGTGAGGAATTCATATATTAGTTATGATAGGAGATGCATAGCGTAGTGTATGATACCAGGAAAGAGGCGATTGTAGAGAAACCCAAGGTCTTAAAGCGACCAAAATAAGTGTCACAAAGGAAAGCTCCTATTAAGGTAGCAAAATTGGTGGTGCCATTGAAGATGTTTATGACAGTTGCAGCTGTGATGCTCTTCATGTTGAACACTGTGGTGAGGTAAATCAACAGATTTGACAGTGTCCCAATGGTGCCTAATTTCTCAAATGTTTCATTCCCTGCAAATATCATCCATTAATGGGTCATTCAAAACTAAGAAGATTTAGAAATATCAAAGAGAAAAAAAAAAAGAGATTTCTTTCACTCTTACCTATGATAAAAGGCATAGCTTTCCATCCTCTGTAATGGATCTTAGGCTCATCATCAGTTGGAGTGGCAATTTGGTCATCTTTCTCCATGGTTGCCTTCTTCTCTGTTTTTTCCATCGTTGGCTTCTCAGTTCTTCTCAGTGTTGTTTATTGCTCTCTTTCTCTCCCTATCTTTATAATTGGAGGTCCGACTCTGACAAGTTTTTCAATTATGAGTAAAAGTCGAAGTAAAAGAAGAATGCTAAAATGATTTTTTTTAGTGGTCCCTGTGTATTCCTGAATCTTTCAACTAAAAACTAATCACTGTCACGCAAATTTTTCAAAGATGATGAGGCTCGAAATTATCATCTTCACTTTGGGTCCGAACTCTTTATCTTTATCACTGGACCAATGATTAAGCTAAAGTGATTTGAGAACAAGGTTTATATTCATTCCTTCCTAATCTTTACCTGCCCCCATTATTCATAACTTTCACACTGTGTTGTCGACTTGTCCTTTTCCCTATCAGACTAATTTTTGTCTCGACATAAGGAAATATTATTTATTAGGTGTGAATTGAGATAAAGAATATCTCGTAACATGGTTGGAATACTCTTAAAAGAACGTGGTTGAAATGAACTCTCTGATTTCCCAAATACTATTTGTTGTATTTAATTTTTATATTTTATAATTATTTACTACCATGCGACATGCGTAGGACTGGTCACCCGCTAATTTCTCCAAAGAGATTTCTGGTTAGATTGGAGTTGGACCACTGTCATCGATCCTGACTTGCAGTCCCATGTCAGACAAAAATATGGTTCTCATTCTGTCTTAAAAAGTGGAATTCATGATTGGTTTGAGGATAAAATTTGTAATACATCTTAACATAACAAAAAAGTTATTTTTACAAAAAAAAAGTAATGGATTAATAAATAAAAAGAAAAGATCATGAATAAAAAACTCATAAATGTAATGAGTAAGAGAAGATCTTGAGTTATTATCCCATACAAATAGTTTACAATTATTATAGAATTAAGCGTTTATCATCGAATTAAAATGTATAACTAATAATTACGATACAATTTTATTTCTCTTAATTAATTCAAATACTTGCACTCAGATTTTAATAGTGACTTGACTCTATAAGATTTCTACCACGTGACATGATGTTGATACACTTGTCAATAATTCCCTCTCAGAAACTATATGGGCGCAAGGACACTGCATTATGTGAGAGTCAAACCCCTGACCACCAACTCTTGTATCAATTGTAAGATCAAACATTTATCATTGAACTAAAAGTTATGTTATTAGTTAAGGAACAACACTATTTTTCTTATTTAATTCAAACACATAGCGCCAGGTTTCGATAATGACTTGTCCTCACCAAGCTTTTGCCATGTGGCAGGATAATGGCTTACCTACCAAAACCTCTAAGTTTGTATAGTTTTTACCAGGTTTATGAAATGTCAGTATATAATTTTTATATCCCGGTAAAGGTTTGTACATTTCATAAGAGATCTTTATGTTAATTGTTTGAGAGCTCCATCAAACTAGTGAAGGATAAAACCCCAAACCCAACAGTGAAACCCTGACTTGAATGGTTATTCATGGCCCCCCATGGATGAGCACCCTGAAAAAGAAGAAAATCTAGAAAAATCAGCAAGGATCTCCATTACAACATGAAGTCATGCCAAAAATTAGATAAAAAATTCTTGAAAAAAAAGAAGACCTAAAGCAATCTTAGCCGTAAACTTGTACATGCTCGAACACTAGTGTGTGATATGGCACAACTATGCAAGAACAATATAGAGTAGGTAAGGAAAAGAATATCAGAGATAGGTGAAGAGAAGAACGAACGAAAATAGGGAAGAGATGAGAGGAATTGCTTCGGGGGGAAGGGGGCAAAAAGGAAAGGGGTTTCTACTCACTCCATTCTGGAGGTCAATCTTTTGAATCTAAAAATCAGCAAACTTAGTAACAAATAATATGTGGCTTGCATGAAAATTGAGAGAGATAAGCATGTTTAGGAGTGGTGTTATAAAAGTTTTCTATAAGGTCATTTGAGAATTTATTAAAAGGGAAGAAAATTTGTTTGGATAAATAGTCAGTTTATAAGTAGGAAAAATCTCACCTCTCAAGCTAATTTATGGAGTTGAGAATGTCGAACAACACTTAACACTCGTATCAGAGTCAAGTCCAGGTTTATCTAACAAGTCTCAAGATCCAGCCCAATTGAGGTGATTTGAGTCGTTGGCCCTCTGGGTCATAACCTGATGTGTGACGATCTGGGAGAAGTGAGTTGTTGGCTCCCCGACTTACGACCCGATGTATGGTGATCTGGATGGAGCAAACCAACGGTTATCTGACTCAAGACTTAATGGTTGGTGAGTCCGGGTGAAGTAATTCATTAGATTCACGACTCACAACCTGATGTATGGTGATCCGAGTGACGTGAGTCGACGATTATCTAACTCATGACCGATGACTGGTGAATTCAGGTAGAAGGAGTCGATGGTTATCCGACTCAAAACCTGATGTGTGACGGAAGAGATTGTTGAGATTATCTCATAAACTAATAGTCAATTTATAAGTGTGAGAGAAACCTCATATCTCGAGATAGTTTTGGGATTGAAAAGGCAACAACACCCAACAAAGAAGAACACACAAATGGGTGAAAATAGTTTGGGTAAACGGCATCGTATTTATGGGTTAACGGCTCCGTCGAAAAAATAGGCGTAATGCTAGTTTGAATAAAAAAACGTAATCTCAAGCTTATAAATAAAAAAATAAAAGTTTAAGGTTAAGTGACAGTAACCCTAAAATTTTAGGGTTTAATTTGTAATTTTCCTAAAAAAATAACGAAAAAAGTAAAAAAAAAATGTGAAATCCGGAAAAAAGAGAGAAAAAAGAAAGAGAAAGCAAAAAAAAAAACACAACCACCAAAAAAGTAATGCTCTGTTCAGAATTTTTTTACCATGAAATGATTCAAAACTATTAAAGGAAATGAAATGATTTTTAATCTATGAAGTGTTTGGAATGAAATAAACTTGAAATGAAATAAAATTCAATCATTTAGATGTAAGGAGAAATTGAAAAACAATAAACAAATTGATCGTTATGCCCTTAAATTGTAACTGTCATTTTTTCTTTAATATTTTTAGAGTGGGATAAAAGAGTGTCGCAACGTACATGCGACGCGTAGTGACGATTAAACAATCATTTTGAAAAAAAAATTTAAAGTCGTCAATTATCATTTTAAGGCATGATTGATCACCCAATTTTAAAAATAAATATTTTGGTCTATAAAAACTCAAAGTTAGTTCTAGAGTCATTTGTATATGGGGGAGTTGTTAGCACCCGACAACACTCATCGTAAAAATGGTTATCAAATTCAATCAAATACTATTCAAATTATATTTAAGAGAAAAAAATAAACATTTTTAATGTCCAATTATGTATGTTTTGTATCATAAAATGAAATAAAATAAATTATCTTTAATGGGTGGTACAAAGACCATTGAAATTTCCTTTTGTTTCTATATTTCTTGAAAATCAAAGCATTATTGTTGCTATTCTCTGTATTCTGAAAAATAACTCATTGTCTCAGTAGTTCGAGAAATTTGATATTCTAAAAACCTCAAGCATATACATATTATTACAAGTAAAGTGGACATAAATCACATGCATATATATGTTGCTGTAAGTGAATGAAGCATGAATCACATACATATACATAATAATATAATGCTGCTAAATAAATAATGATGTAAAGAAAAGTTATATTAATAACTACATATAAAAAAGTGAAACATATAGATGAAAAGTAAGAATCACATGTAGCTGTAAGACGACAAAGTGAAAAAAAATATGTAAAGTAGAAAATAAATATGCAAAACATTAAAAGGAGAAATGAAAAATATGTAAAGTGAAGCAAATATAAATTACCATATATTAGGGAAAAAACAAAAAGAATAGAGAAAATTAGGATAAAAAAAGGAAAAAAATTAAAAGGGGAGGGGGACGAAAGCTGCGGTTGTTGTAGCCGCAACCTGTCTAAGACAGAGGGTGGCAATCCTCTGTTACAGCAACTCTCTGTCTGCAACAGAGGGTTGTCGTGACCCTCTGTTGGGTAATAGAGGGTTGACCAACCTTCTGTTGGGGAACAGAAGGTTCAATCGATTAATGTGTTGATTCATATTGAGTTAATTTGCACCCCTCAAATACTTTATCCTCATACTCATTGATTGAATTGATGCCAATGATATCTCATTATAAAATTTTAAGAAAATCATCAATGCATTGAAATAAAACTCAAGATTAAGAGTAAAACATGAAGAAGAAGGGAATAAACACTGAAACTTTTATTTATGGAAAATGAAACACTACATGAGTACGAATAATAAATTATGAAGAACAATGAACAATATATCTTGCTAGCTAAAGTGAAAGAAATTTAAACTATATTAAAAAATGAGAGAAGATGAATAGATTAATAGAAATGTAAACTCTCATCCTCTCTCTTTTAGAAAATCTTTTATATTTCTCACACTCTCTAAAAAGATCGATTTCCTTCTCTCCCCTTCAAGTGAAGGACTCACTCCTTATTTATACGTACAATTAAAGTCTGTCTTTTTACTTTTAGTCTTCATTTTTTATTTTTTTAGTCCATAGACTTTTTTCTTCTTATTTTTAGTCCTTGAGCTATGTTTCAAATCATATACATAATCTTAAACTAATATATGGGTCAAAAAAATAAAATGTGTATTTTTAAACTATTGAATTAAATAAAATACGGTATATACAAAAGTAATTTAAGTTTGTAAATGAATAATGATTTCAAATCTATCTATTTTTTATAGAAAAGTTTTTAAGCTCCAAGCAGGATTTGAAATCCTCTAACATTTGATAGTTTTCAAACAAGAAAAATGATTTTAATTCTTTTTTTAAAGCGGATTGATCTAGATGGGAAAAAGTGTCATTTATCATTTAAAAAATCACAGGCGGTATTCATATATTAATGAAAGAAAAAATATTCATATCAAACTAACAAAGAGAATAAAAATCGAGTACGCATGCATAAAATAAAATAGGCACGTAACCGAAATTTTAAACAGCCTATATGCTCCAAAAAAAATAAGACAGTCATTTAAAATGATAGGATAAACGTCCAACAAAATCATTGTCAATGAAACTATTATAAAAAATCTGAAGCATTGAACCATCATGCAGTAGCAGAGTCTAGAGAATAAACATGAGAAGTAAACGCCTCTGCAACCTGATTTCATTCATGGTAAATATGAAAAACTTAAAAATCTATAAAAGATAATGATTTTAATTCTACAATGAATTAAGATCTCGTCAAAGCATGAGATTCTAAACACAGCATAAAGAAAAAAGTGAAGTTTGGAAAACAAACGAAAAAGAAATGAGGAAAAGTGAAAAAAGTGGAAAAAGTAAAATGTGTAAAGATTTAAAATTTAACTGATTAATTAATGTGTTAATCATTTATAAATTAATTTAAAAAATCATTTTAATGAATAATAAAATTTATATATGATTGATATATCATTCAATCAATTCAAATTTAGTTTAAAATATGATCGGTCTAGAATCAATCTTTTAAATACAACCACTATCACTCTATAGAACTGATTTATTGCATTATCTAATAAATTATCAAGAAAAACAATCACACAAAGATATTAGGTTGATATTATAATGGCCTGATATTGATGTTGAGCTTGTGGTATGCAAATGGGATACAAGTTCTCTCATGTTTTGAAAATAGAAGAGGGATCTATTTCATCTGGGTCAAAACTTAAAGAGAAAATAAAAATTTCATCTGGGTCAAAACTGGAAGAGAAAATAAAAAGTAAAAAAATTGTCTTTAAAAAAGGAAAACACAAAAAGAAGGTGATCTAGACCATCCATTTCGATAACAAACAGGTCCAGATTGAGAGAACATCACTTCCTGTTTGAAATATCAAACATGAATTGATTCAACTCCGTGTAGATGAGACTTTTTCGGCCAAATAGGACGCAATCACGTCTAATCTAGGTATTGAATAAAAATTAAATAACCAAGATTGATTAAAATATATGAGAAATATAATTTTTAAATTTTTTTAACTTCATACCAAACTTATATAGATAATTCAAATAACAGTTCAGATCGTCCTAACAATACCCGATCCTGTTTTGGTTAACTTGAGGTTATTCAAATTCGTTCAAATGTGTAAATGTGAATTAAATCTTTTCCATTTATACCAATCATATATCTCTTTTTTCTCCTTTTTAATAATATGACAAGAATTTTTGTAAACTCTCCCAATGCATGGGGCTAATTGGATCTAGATGCAAAATCCAGGTGGCATATCTTGGCCTGATGAGATTTTCCAATCACACGATAAAGAAAATAGTCTTTCAACGATCAAACTTTTAGCCACAAAGGTAAATTTGTGGCTAAAAGTCATTTTTAACGACCAAAATGTTATTTGATAGTCAAAACTCGATATTTTCCTTGAAAAAAAAGAGGGTGCGCGTCAATTATTTGGTGGGCTTTTGTAGATGAATATTTAAATTCGTTGATAAAAGTTCTGTTTTTATCGACCGCATTATAATTTAGTCGGTAAAGGTCCAGCTTTTGTCAACCAAACAAATTGGTCATCACTAAAAGTCACAGGAAAACGACGTCGTTTTCTAAGAGGAATAAAACCCTCTCATTACCCTCAGCTCTCCTCACCCTGTGCATAGCCCATACCCCCTCTCACCCCCTCGCGATAGAGACCCCTTCGACAGAGTTGCTCCTTCTTCCTTCTTCTTCTTTTTCAACTATTCTTTCTGTAGATTAAAACCCTCTCTCTTGGCCATGTATTGATTATTATCTCAGGCATCTGATTCTAGTTCCAATTTGGTTTGATATAGGATACATTTAGTCATTTTTATACATTTACAAAGTAATCAGGTTGCTGCTTTAAATATCTAAAGTAGTTAATGCAACTATTATTTGTTTCTGATTTAGCTTCTGGTCTCTGTTATTTATTTCTAGCTCTTTAACATGTCTCTCGCAACTTCTCTATTTGGCCTCTCTATTATATTCTCTGTTATTTATTTCTGGTTCTCTGAACCTCTTTACTACATGATTAATTATGAAATAGTAGATATACTAGCAAGAATAGTTTTCATCATCTTCATAGCTGATATTTATTCAGTCTGCAACATCAAATTTAGTTATAAATCAAAAGACCTCCCGAAAAATAGTAATAACAAAGACTGAGCATACTAAAAGTCAATGACCATCGAAGACCACCATATACAAATATGAGAGACAAACCAAATCATCCAACCCCATATTTTTTCTTGAGTGGTATTATGTCCCCCAAACTACAGTCATGACCCCCCAATAAAAACGTTGAGGCAAGGAACAAATATATTGACTTATTCTCTGAAACATCAAGAAATGAACTTTACACTTCTCACCTCACAATTGAGCTTCTAAACATCAGCATAAGAAAAACCCCCAACTCCCTTGTGAATATAATAATGTCTAGCTACTATTGAAGTAGCGTATATAACTAAATAGTGATGCAATATATGGTTTCTGCTTGTACGGATAAAAAATGATTTCTACTTGAAGAACTATCAACAAATTGCATGCTTTATCAATTTCTACATAAAATTCAACCAGATCATTCTAGGATTTCGTAGGATGACCTCATTTGCCAAAGCCAAAATGTTTGCCCTTCATTTAAAGATAGATTCATCTTTATGTATGCAATTAATAAGTCTGGCTATTTTATTTAGTAGCTAAATAAAACTTAATTAATAAGGTTGACATGTTTTATTTAGCACCTACAAGGAGTGACCAAATGTATGCAATTAATGAATAATTTTGATTCATATCAACGTGCTTAAGCATTGAAACAATAAGTCATTTGACCAATAACATGTTTAGAATCTTTTTTCATGCCATTTATCTTTATGCAGGTTAATGTCTCCAGGAAGAAATACTCCTATTCCAAATCTAGATCATGCTGTAAGATCTTCTATTGATGAAGATGGTTCCCAAACAGGTATATAGACTTTGTAATAGTTCTTATTATAATGATTTCTTATTCTTTATTTTATTTGGGGGGGGGGGGCTTCATCTTCTTGAGGGAGTGTGAGAAAGTTTTGTGAGCCAATAAGAGGGATTGAGTTGGAGAGGTTAGTAAGCCATTTTGAAAAATTACCAATCGATACTCTTCCCCCTGGTGTTGTTAGACCTATTGGACACTGGACCGTCCAATTCAACATTGAGATCGGTGCCCTTATACGACAATTCATACCACTTAAATATAATGTTGGTCCAATGTGCCTGAAGAATTCATGTCAGTTATGATTGATAAGTTGCAGGTAATAATAATAGATCTATTTATTGTTATATTTTCTTTATTGCGTGACTGATAGTAAAAAATTATTACAAGTCTATTTTACTTTTGAATCGACCTGTAATGCTATGATCGATTAGACTAAATTTGAAGCAGCGAACACATACAAGGGATACAAGTACACATTGCATAAACATTATAAAAAATTTAAAGATCCAATAGTAGCACGGCGACATCCTTATAATGGTGTATTCCAGGATGATTGAGATTGACTATCCACAGTTTGGGAGACGGAGAAGTTTGGGGTACTTCCTATTATCAAATATTATATGTTACACTTTGACTATTTGACTAATTATTTCAATCATAAAACTCATTTATTATAGGCACGCTAAAAAATCAATGCTCAAAACCGTCAAAACCTTCCATACAATCATAATGGAGGGAGTGTATATTTTCTTGACCATCGATTTTTTCAGGTGAATCAAAATGGTACTATTAATAATGTTTAGTATATAATAATTAACGACTCAATTTTTGTTGCATTTTGAATAGTAAGCTTCAACTGGGGCAGCACATACTTGAATTGAAATGTTTTACAACACACATTTCAGTGCTAAAAAATGTTGGCAGAATGATACAACTTAAGAAAGATATGTGCGTAATCCCTCTAAACTATTCTGATAGATAATCATGTTAGTTTCAATGTGTGTGCTGGGGTAGGGGGTATGACTTTGTATCTGAGCGTGCTAGATGCTTTTTGAATACTTTTTGATTGATGCTCATTGTCTAAGATAATAGTGTTTGTTTCAATGTGTGTGTGGATGGGGGGTTATCACTTTGTATCTGACGTGCTAGATTCTTTTTGAATACTTTCTGATTGATGCTCATTGTCTAAGATAATATTGTTACTTTCAATGTGTGTGTGTGTGTTGGGGGTTATCACTTTGTATATGAGCGTGCTAGATTTTTTTGAATACTATCTAATTGATGTTCATTGTCTAATAATATTGTTAGTTTAAGTGTGTGTGGGTGTTGGGGGTGGGGGGCTTATCACTTTATATCTGAGCGTACTAGATGATTTTTGAATATTTTTTTATTGATGTTGTTTGTCTAAAGATAATATTGTTAGTTTTAATTGGGGGATTATCACTTTGAATCGGATTTCATTGGATGCTTTTTCAATACTTTATGATTGATGAGAATATTTGACTCATTGTGATATTACACAAATGCATGTGTGCTTTAAAGGATGAGCCTATCGCTGAGCATGCTACACCTTGCACCGAAGAAGAGATAGTTGAAGAAGTCCTCGGTCAAAATAAAGGTCTTGGATATGGAGCCCCACCCACATCTTCCAAGAAAAAGAGTCGAGTTGAAAATATAGAATTAAAGAAACAAATAAAGTCAATCAAGAGCCAACTGTAAAGCTTACTCGCTAGGGATTTTCAAAATAATTTTCACTTCCTGACGATGACTCAACACCCAAAACACCAGGTTCAGAATATTTGTTAAGCTTTATAGTTGTAACATCAAGCTCTCTTTTTTATTTATCATTTTTGGATACATTCGTGAACCATATTTTGTAGTGAATTATGATCCGAAGATTTTATAATGAACTACTACTAATTTGTTACATTACATATATTAACGATTAATATATGTATTTCTTAGAAAAATATCAGGTTTGATAATTTTTTTGATGATATTATTACCATCACAGGTGTATATGAAAAATAAATTCCGTATTTTTATTTATATTCTGGAAATGTAAAATTTGGTTGCAAAGAATATTTCGCGACCAAATAAAATGGTTGCCAAAGAGTTCAGGCGACGAAGAGACATATTGGTGGTAAAAAGGTTTTTGCGAGGAAAATTTTTTTGGTCACAAAAATTTATTTTCGTCGCAAAAGCCTTTGCGACCAATATTTCTTCATCGCAAAAGGTCTAACGCGACGAGTTTCATTTTTCATCGTGAACGATTTTCATTGATGAAGCTAAAGCGATGAAGTTCGCGATGAACATATATTCATCGCATTAGACCTTTAGCGACCAAATTTAGGGTTTTAGTGACCAAAATATTTGTCCCTAAAACTTATGTTTCTTGTAGTGCTTAGTTGTCGAGTTTGGTTCTTTGCTTTGTTCTTTTGTTTTGTTTGTTTCCTTTAAGGGGCTTTTCTATTGACAAAAAAGAACCATCAAGTAACAAAATGACCTATAAATATAACACTTGTAAATTGTCACCTCTTAGATTCTTGTAGATACAATGCTTTTGTAAAATAACACATTTACTCATTAAATATTAAATATGGAGAACACAAAAATAAGATACTCAAATTTTGATATATGAAGTTCGTATTCGGTTCATCCAAATTAAATTAATAAAAATAAATCTCAATTATATCTAAATGAATGGAATTAAAAAAGTCATTTTTGTACACTAAAAATGTCATTTTTTGGGTACATTAAAAAATTTTACAATTGACAAAATGACATAGATTAAACTTAGTTAAAAAAGTGACGTAATTATCAATATAGAATATTGCACTAACCGGCCACAATACTGAAGTATCTTACCACTAGGCCTACCTACATATTGTTTAGTATTGGCAGGTACGTTTCTTATGAGGTTGAATTAAAAATTGATCTTTTTGGCATGTTGTAAATAATGAATGAAGGGTCTATTCTTACATATTCAACAAAGTGAAGTTTTTTTCTTTCAAAAACGAAAAAGAAAAACGTAAAGGAAGTTGGCTGCGTTGCATGTGCCTTTTACTTTTCGCGGCTAGCAAATGGCAAGGTATTGCCGACCAATTTCCTACCAGACTAGCGGAGTTGCAAGAAAAGTACACGTCTCTCCTAACTTGGAGAAATTACTAAGATTACTAGTTTGTGATCGTCAATTGTATCTGTTCGATTCGGATATGTTCTAATTTAAAAAATAAATAAATAAAAAATAAGTTTATTTTTCTTATTTTTGTTTTAAACATATCAAAGTCGTCGAATCAACGTAATAAAATCAAAAGATATAAGGCTCATATCACATTATAACTTGTAGATCCAATAATTTCTCACTAACTTTGAACATTCAATACTATTTCTTAGGTCCTCGTGATAAAAGTGTAGAGTGTCTTGTTTTTGATTTCTTCTTTAGAATTCCTTGTGCTAAACAAATCCAGCAAGATAGGTGTGTGCAAGGACAAATTTTTTATTTTTGATATTTTCTTTTCCATTTTTCACCTACTGAAATTTTAAGTGTGACCATACTAAAATCTTTATTTTTACACTTTTTTTATTTTTATGTTAGAAGGAGAAATATATTAAATAAAAAAAATTAATACTGGCATATTCAAAGTATACAAACAAGTACTATAGTACAAGACTTCAAATTAGATTTAACAATACTAAAACAACACTATATTGCACTGTGAAGTTAGAACACGACATATCAAAACATTGAGAGTAAACACCACAACCGGAATATAGAGTATGGGTGTATCCGGTTCGGTTCGGATAACTATACACCGAACCGGCAAAACTGTAAGAATAGAGTCGAATCGAACTGAAGTAATCGATACGATTCATTTACTTGTAATCGGTTCAGCTGTAATTATAAAACTTATAAAAACAGTAAAAAGGCCGCAAAAATAATGAAATGAAAGATATTAATACTCAATGCTACTCAATACAATCTCCATTACTCTATACACCAACCTCCATACAGTGTCAATACTACTCAATCCAAAGATTCAACAAAATACTAGCGGGTTGCAACAATTTAAAGTCCAACAACATAAAATGAAAGTTTACAACATCTAAAAGAAAAAACCCCAGCAAACTTCATGTTTATATTCATCATCTAAGAGAAAAAACTAGCAAATCTAGCACCTTCATGTTTATCACCCTCAACACCTTCAAGTCTGTCATATTGTTCTTAGACTCTTCTATCATATTCACATATTCTGTTGAAAAAAGCACGAAAGAAAAGGTAACGATCAATATTATGAGTGTTTCTCCAACCACCAATAGCGCAACGACATGTGTTATGCTACATTAAAGAGCTCCTGACAAAGGAAAGTTTCAAAGAAGAACTGACCTCCTCTAGTCGATCCTGAGGAAGCTCAGGTTTTATAGACCCGAGCACATGTGAAAATAAATATAAACCTCATAAAGAGAGCTCAGATGACCACGAGCACAATGCCATCATTGCTCACTGAAAATAACGTCTCACAGACCCAATCGCCACTGCAGGATATCAGATCAACCCTCGACTTGTTACTTCAAAGACACATCGACATTTAATGACCGAAAACTTTACGTCAAAGAACGTCCCCCCTATCCAATCATCAGACAGATGACACGCCATAAGGCATATTCAACACGCTTCCCTCACCCATTCGATAAGCTCCTCTGGTGCGTACTCTCCCCTACAGGAACTCATGTATAAATACAACCATCAACAAAGGAAAAGGTACACCAACTCTCTCCTAAGAAATCAACTTTGAAATTTTGACTATAGACTAACTTAATCATCAGAGGCTCCCTAACAAGAAACCCGTCTTCAGAGGGATCCTCCACGTTTTAGAGTTTTTTGTTTATGTTTTGCACACTTGAAGGACACGGAGATCTCCACATGGAGGGGAGAGAGCATGAAGACTGTTGTAGAAGTCTTCTGCTTCAATAGTTGGATAGTCAGTGGGAATGAGCGTAAAGCCGTCTGTGGGGACTATTGTAAAGTTATCCCCCTTCCAAGCTTTCAGAACCCATTCTCTCCTATCAAGAGAAAGTGGGCCCAATATGTTGTACCAGTGATGTTCAGATCGAGAGGAGAGACTCTATTTCCCCCATTTTTTTGTCGGGAGAAGAAATCTCTGCCATTTCGATGATAGGGAAAAAAAGAAAGCACTATTCTTCGCCCATGTTGTATCAGTCTTTTGCGTGGGAGTGCCCCCATCACGACTCAAGGGTCCGCTGACAGAATCTCTAGGCACCCTTGGGACTCTTGGGGAGGACCATCCAGGGGCAAAATGGGACAACCTCCCAACACGAGGAAGGTACTACCCCTTAAAGAAACGGGGATGAAGACAAAGGCGGACTGCAAAGTGCTAAATTCCCGTCCCCTGAGGTTCTGGTTGGGGTTATCCCTGGGAGATGAAGGAGGAGAACAGAAGATGTATGCCCTCGAGGAACCCTCTGGAGGTAATATAGGCGGTTGTAAGGGGAGGAAGGAAACATAAATAGCCCCCTCCCCCCTCCCCTTGTCTAAGGTCTTTGGTATACCTTTGGCCACCAAATCTCTCGCGACACTCCTGTGCGAGCGGCAGCTACGCGACACGAATAAACAGGCTTGGATCATCTAGCTCCCAGCCCCTGCAAGCCTAAAAGAGGGGAAGGACCCGACGGATGGTCAAACGCCTAGGAGACGGTCTAAAGAGGAATCCGGAGGACCGAAACAACTGCTATCCCTCACGCTCGGACAACTAGAGATGAAGGATCAGGACAACCTATACTTCCCTAAGAGCAATATTTAGAGCTTGGGAAGAGATGACGTTGATATGAAGATGTGGCTCGAGAAATGCGGGTTCCACTCGTCTTCAGGAGAATCCATGATGCACGCATGACAGGTCACATAGGAAGAAGGAATCATGAGATACTCCCATCTTAAGGGGCTGCCACGGCTAGGAGCCCTCCACCTCGACCTCCCTCAGTTCGGGATAGGGAAAGTCATCTTCTTAAGAACGACCAATGCCAGAGTGCAAAGGATACGCCCACTGACACCCGCCATATAAGAAATTTCCTTTCCTCCTAATTTAGATGTAGTACGTTATGTAGTTCTTCTACGAGTAAATCCACTTTTTGGAAGAATAGAATGTGTGAAAGGAATATTTGCTTATGATCATCTACAAATCTCCAAGGGTCAACTCTTCTACTACATAAGATGAAAGATTAACAAAAAGTAATGACTGGCAAGCACTTTAGCTCGACAATCGGGTTAAATAAAAAGTGATTACTAGCGAGCACTCTAGCTCGGCAGTTGGGATATATAAAAAGTGATTACTGGCGAGCACCCTAGCTCGACAGTCGGGATAAACAAAAAGTGATGGCTGGCGAGCACCCTATCTCGACAATCAAGATAAATAAAAAGTGATGACTGGCGAGCATCCTAGCTCGCCAGTCGGGATAAAGAAAAAGTATGACTGGCGAGCACCCTAGCTCGGTAGTCGGGATAAACAGTAAGTGATGACTGACGAGCACTCTAGCTCAACAATTAGGATTAACAAAAAAGTGATGACTAGTAAAGGCCCCCGAGCCGACTAGTCGGGATTCGATAAGTGAAGCTAGTGAAGACCCTAAGACCCCAAAGTATCGACAAATGATATGTCTATAAAGCACCTCAACTCTAGGATGGGATCTACCCAAGCCCAATCAAAGCTTGGCTAAGTATCGACAAAGGAGATATCTGCCGAGCACCTCAGGTTGCAGACAGTGTCTACCCAAGCCCAATCAAAGCTTGGCTAAGTATCGATAAAGGAGATGTTTGCCTAGCATCTCAGCTCGCAAATGGGATCTACTCAATCCTAATCAAAGCTTGGCTAAGTATCAACAAAAGAGATGTTTGTTGAGCACCTCAACTTGCAGATGGGATCTACCCAAGCCCAATCAAAGCTTGGCTAAGTATCGATAAAGGAGATGTCTGTCGAGCACCTCAGCTCGCAAAAGGGATCTACCCAAGCCCAATCAAAGCTTGGCTAAGTATCGACAAACTAGATGTCTACTGAGTACCTCAGCTTGCAGATGGGATCCACCCAAGCCCAATGCAAGCTTGACTAAGTGTCGACAAATGAGATGTCTGTCGAGCACCTCAACTCACAGAAATGATCTACCCAAGCTCAATCAAAGCTTGGTTAAGTGTCGACAAAAGGAGGTGTCTACCGAGCACCCCGACTCACAGACGACATATCCCCAGGCCCAATCAAAGCCTGACCAGATATTGATAGAAGAAATGTCTGCTAAGTGCCTTAGCTTGTAAGGAAGATTAAGGGTCTTGTTAGGGCAAGGGTAGTCGATGACCCATAGCCCTATGGCTCACCAAGAAAACCCTCGGCCAAGCATCGAAGGAAATGAAGTTTATTCTCTAGGAAGGCTCATAACGCCTAAATGTCTGCAGCTAAGGCTACTCTCAACCCAAAGCAGGTCAGTACGACCCAACCTCAGAATGGCAATAGGTACCGAGGATACACAACACTACTCTCGGAGCAATCGAGAAACAAAGGGCAGGTCTTACCAAGACTAAATCAAAGCTCGAGGAAGGTAGGGTTGAGTCTTCTACGCAAGGTATAAGCCCGCCTAAATATTGATAGAGGTATCTACCAAGCATTTCAGCTTGACAAAAGAGACTAGAAGCTAACCAGAGTAGGCGAATCACCATGGATGGCACCTTAGAAACTCTGAGGTACAACATTCAAAGAACAATAAATAGGGAGATAAGGGTATGGGAATGGAGAGCCAGAAGGAAGCCTCTTCCAAAGAAATAAGGAGGCCCCAAAAGGGAGAGAAGTCACTGTTTTCACGAAGGAAGGAAAGCATGGGAAAAAGTGGAGGCTTCAATTCAAAAGGGAGGATGTTGGATGTTGGAATTATATTCATAAAGTATGGTGTAATAACTATTTATGAGTATTTAATTATTTTTCAGACATTTTGTATTACTAAATTTAATGAATGAATGAAAGTTTTTTTATTAATTAAAGTGTGTTTATAATTCACTCAAGTCGTGAAACTGTTGTCAGTGTAAAAAGAGTAAAGACTGAGGAATCTTCCAGATAAACTCTTTTAAAATAGTTCAGAATGTTATTTGTAATTTTAGGATTGACTGAGCAATCGAGTCTGATTATGACTGTTAGGTTGAACCAAATGATGCCGGTCTTAGGACATGGAAGTTGAGACTCTAACTGTTGACCTAGAAATCTTATGGAACATGTTGAATGAACCAGTAATAAATTAGGTTGGAGCAAAGTCGTTTATCTGGTTCTAAATCTAATTGTTTACACCTTAAGAGTTTTTTTATGATTACCTTAATCCTGAGGTGAATACGAAACTTGATTTAGTTACTTGCGGTCATTGATACGCCAAAAGAGTGAGTTTAAATTTTTCAGACAATACCTCGACTGTTGGGATCGGGATTTAACTATGTTGGAGTTACATGATTCACAGATATAGAATTCATGGTGAGATTGCAAAATGCAACCATACCACCTTATGCTTTATTAATGAGTGTGTGAATAAATAAACATGGCTATATACTCGATGAAATGAATAATCGAATAAAACATAGTGAACTGTGCGAGACAATTCACTATTATGTTTTTTTATTCACTGTTAATAAATGAGTCAAAAAAATAATAACTAGAGGGGTAAAATGATAATTTTACATCATTCTCTTGTTGGGTACTATCGGGTCGGGTGAATTCAATAATAGACGCCTGTTGACATTTCAGCATTCCTTCTCATTTCAGGGCCTACCCGAAAGAGAATCCAGTACTTCTTGGTCGTGAATATCTGAATAGGACGACCCGCCCCGTGGTTTGCTTCGGAACAAAACAATTAGAATGAGGCTCGGTCAACTGGAATGTTTATTATCCATATAGGGGATCTTTCAATGGAGAAGATCCGTCGACCTGAGACGAAGAGAAATGTCTATCTATTTTATACTGATATTCACGAAGGGCAACATAGCAAAATATTTTGTGGACCATGAAATAAAAAGTGTTTATTTGCACCAATAGAAAATGTAGCGCACATGAATTGAGAGTTGATTCGACATCAAACTTATAGTGGAGTTGTACGTTGTCATGATTAAATAGGTCAAGATTTTATGAAAAATTCACCAAGTATTTGAATCTTATAGCTTTATTCATGTGGGTTCATTCAATCTTAAGAGTAGCTCATAAGGACATGAAGGAGAAAAAACACCAGTTAGACCAAAAACATGTTTTGGACCAAGTTATACTTTCCGAACCCATATGTGATGGGGATCGTCACTAAAGTAGTGAAGAGCAAAAATTAATGTTCTAATTGATTAATTATTATTTTCTAATTAATTGATAATAAGTAAATAAAAGAAATTAATTAATTAATTGATGGAGATAAATTTAATTTATCAATTTATATTGATGAATTTGAGCACAGTACTTCCTCTAGGAAGATGTAAAATTTTGATAATTACAGTAAATGGAGGAGAATTTCGGCAATTTACAATATATGGGTATATGTGTAAATTCCAAAATCTTTATATAAGGGATGACATTCAGGTTATCTCTCTAAGTGTGTTAACACAATCCTGGTCACAATGTGTGATTACACAGATAAAAAAAAAGTAGTTTCTCTCTTCTCTCCCTATTGCCGCCGAAATCTAGAGGAAGAAGAGAAAAAAATATTTTTTTCTTCTATTATTTTGAGCGTCCACACTCAATTCCTAACGACATCCTATTGAGATATACTTTTGAATCTTACTAATGGTTGTTGGTGTGAATAATGATTCAAGTTCTATGAAGAACGAAGAACGCAAGACGATCGATAGTATTCCACCAAGTCAGAACTTCCCCGATACAAGATAGGTATAATATTATTTCTACCTCTTCTAAATATGTTAATCTAAATATGCATGAAAATAAAAGGTTTTATATTTAATATGATTAAATAGTTTATGTGAAATTTTTTTGCTTCCGCCCACGAACTGTTCGTGGTTCATTATTTTTTCTCAAATTTTTAAAACTCGATCCATGAAGGAAGGCCGACTATTTAATAGGGTACTCGGATAAGGCATGGTGATTATGGTTAGATTCATCCTACGACTGTAAAATAGATGTTTCACAAATCAACAAGCGTTTCAGAAAGCCAAACGACGTCCAACCAACTGTAGAGATGAAGTGTCATGTCCAGAATTCAGGCCCCCTCTTTGCGATCATCCACACGCCCTTTAATGCCCCCATTCCCAAGGGAAAAACTATCTCGAAACATGGGGAAAGGGGAACGGCTCACATAACAGCAGAAACAGTTAAGTCGTATGGTGCAACCTCCTTTAGTATGAAGAGGTAGCTCGGACAAGAAACTCAGATGATGAAGTCTTCGGACCCATGTTGGTGAAATCACCCAAGCCCTCGACTAGGGTCAACTATTAAGGGTGTTTCTCTAACCACCAATGACGCAACGACATGTGTTATGCTACACGAAGGAGCTCCTGGAAACGGAAAGTTTCAGAGAAGAATCGACCTTCTCTAGTTGGTCCTGAGGAAGCTCGGGTTGTACAGGCCTAAGTACGTGTGAATATAAGAATAAACCTCATAAAGAGAGCTTGGATGACCACGAGCACAATGACATCATTGCCCGTTGAAATTAGTGCTTCACAAGCCTAATCACCACTACAGGATATCAGATCAACTCATGACTAGTCACTTTAACAAAACATCGACATTAATGACATACAACTTTACGTCAAAGAATGTCTCCCCCTGTCCAATCATCAGACATATAACATGCCACAAGGCGTATTCGACATGCTTCCCATGGCCACTCGATAAGCTCATTTGGTGCTTACTCTCCCCTATAGGAACTCAGGTATAAATACAACCATCAACAAAGAAAAGGTACGCCAACTCTCTTATAAGAAATTGACTTTGAAATTTTGACTATCGACTGACTTAACCATCGGAGGCTCCTCAACAGGGACCCCCTGTCGTCTTCATGTTTTCTACATGGAGGGGAGAAAACATGAAGACTACTGTAGAAGTTTTTGGCTTCAACAACCACATTATAGTATTTGTTTTAAAATATATATAATAACATACAAAACAATATTATAATGTGTTACCTTGTTCAGTTAACACTATCACGTTAAATGACTCAGTAAGATCCACTTGATTAGTTTACTTAGAACCTAATTACGTGCACAAATGAGAGCTTTCAACTATCTTTGGAGCCAATGCACTAAGAAATGGATCAACTATACGACCATTGGTACTAAAGGATGACTTAGAGGCAATTGTGGAGATGGAAATTTCCAAAACATATTTTGCCATATGACTAAGGTCTTCGAATCGTGAAGAGTTTACCTTCCACCAGTTGAGAATATCGAAATCAACATCATGTTTTTCATTAGGCTCAGATAACTACATATCTATCTTTGACTTACTCTACGAGTTACCAGGCTTGGACATGTATTTTGCAAATGTTTAGCCAAAACAATATCATCTTGATCATGAGCAACTTACACGTCTATTTATTTTGATGATTGACTCACATCTCAATTTTTAGGTTAACTAACTACATGCTTACCCTTGTATTGATCATATATTCTCCCCAAAGCAGCATCCAATTTATTTTTTGAATCAATAGCAAGGTTGGGGTCATAAAAAGATCAAAGCAACAATCAACTAATCTCAATTTCCAACTAGGGTCAAGCACAATAGTAACATACAACAACAAATTGATATTTTCTTGATTTCGTCAATATTTGTCAAATTTGGCTCTCACATTACTTGCCATTTGTCTCAAACAATATCATCCTTAGAATACTTTTGAATCAAGTTTTGCACCAAGCCAACTTCATGAAAATACCTATTTGATTCAAACACAAAGAACCAGAAATCATTACAGTTATTGCATAAAAAACTTTCAACAATTTTATAAATACACGAGTATTGTCTCAATCCTCATTTTTTGGAGTACCAAGTCTCTTCCCATCTCTAATAAGCTCCAACAAATAATGTGCATATTATTCTTCAAGTTTCTCAAAAGCTTTTTGATACTTTTCAGTCATCTAAGACATCAAGTAAGTTGAGTTCCATCTAGTAGGAACATATGGGTTACAAGACTACTAGAAGCTATTTTCACTGCCTCATTACAAGTTCTCAATCTCTTAAATATATCAGGAGAACGCCTCACATATTTCACTGCATTACGAATTTTTGGTGATGGACTCATTATTATCCTTCAAACCATCACGCAGAGTAAGGTTTAGAATGTGTGCACAACACCTAACATTGTAAACTCACCATTTAACACCAACCCATTCTAATTTCTTACACTCTTTTTCAAATAAAAAATTGCACTATCATTGGAGCTAGCATTATCCACTATGGCTGTGAAGGCCCATTCAATACCCCACTCAAGCAAATAATTTTCAATGGCCAAACCAATTAACTCCCCCTTATGATTAGCAATAGGACAGAAGTTGATAATCATTTTATGCAAACTCCAATTCTTATCAATAATTGTGCAATGAGAGCCATGTAATTAAGATTTTACACTGAAGTCCATGTATCAGTGGTAAGACATACCCTCTAATTTTTAGACGGTAATACTTTTTTCAAAATGCCTTCTTAGACATGTACAATTTGAAACAATCTTTAACCATAATTGTTCGAGAAGAAACACTAAACTTAGGTTGCATTGGACCACAAAATTCATAAAATCGTTCATCCACTACAAGCTTTAAAGACAATTCATCTTTAATGATCATCTAATCAAGTATTAACCTACACTACTCTACACTAAAGCTAGAAGCAGCTAATGAACAATTGTTGTCATCTCCCTCATTACTACTAACAATAGTAAAAACTATAGTCCTTTGATTTGAGTCAATAAACCTATCAAGATTCTTCTTACACCTTTTCTTATACTTTAGAGTTGAAGTAGGCGGATTTCCGGACATCTAACAATAAGAAACAAGAGTGTAAGAAATTAAATTATCAGTAAAGAATTAAGATAATTTAGAATATATGCTTCAAGATTTAAGACAATTTAGAATATATACTTCAAGTACCACAAAATGATATTAGAGTCACTCACTCCATGTAAAATTCAGTAATTCATAACTTTTGCTGAATTAAAAAATGCAAGTCTCACTTATAGAAGCTCTCAATTCAATTAATATATTTTATCACATCATTTTAATTTCATTAAGACCTTCAATATTCTTTTAGAGATAAACCTTACGGAAGAAAATTACCTTAAATCAGCTATATAACTTAGCTTAACTAGTTACCCAACTAATCTTAAGAATCAATAAGAAGAAACAAAATTACCTTCATAATCTTACCAAAACCAAGAAAGACAAACCAGAACCAAGAAAGTGTCGGAGGTTATGCCCTCAAAGCATGTGTATTGACATTTTGTCATGAAATTTAATGAGGATTGCATTTTTCTTGTAATTGTTCTTTTAAATTATTGTTGAATAATTTATATAAATATCTGAAAATTTCATATTCATTAATGAGACTATGATCTTGTATTAGTACGAGAGTATTAAGATCCTAGATAATAAATAAAATTGTCACCAACATATTAAAGTATAGAATCTTTAATGAATGATTGCTAGTACGGTTCACTAAGCATTATGAATGTGTATGATCTAGATCCGAGTCATTGGTGTGGATAGATATCTTAGTGAAGATACTTTATATAATGAGATTATATATGACTGGACTGATGTGAATTAATAATTTTATCAACGTGATGTATATAATAAGATCTAATACACATCAATTCGATGATCATATGTAGATCAATATGAATCCTAAGTGATCATGAACTCTTATAAATGTCTACTCAATTTTTTGATTCACTCGTTAAAGTTTGTTTCTAAAACAGGCTAGTGACTTTTGTTATGGAGATTTAGTGATATAGATGGTTGGAACATGATCTTACAAGATTTAGAATCCAAGCTTTCCTAACGGATCGTATATTAGTTCTCTTAAGTGTTAATTCCAAAACTGAATGGTTATTGAGCTCAAATTTGTAATAAGATTATAAATTAGCCATTCACTAGTGGATTAATGGTACTTAAAAATCAAGAGGTAATTAGAATGGTAAAATAGTAATTTTGACCAGTTCTAATTTACGAACCAATAATTGGAGGAAATAACTACATGAATTGATTATATCAGTGGACTATACAAGAATACTCTGTAAATACAATTTATAATCTCTAAGAGTGCAATTTCATATTTATAGTGGAGTAATAATAAAATTAATAAATAAGTTATTTAATTAAAAAATTTAATTAATAATCTGGTTTATTGGAGCTTAGGATTATAGATCTATGGTCCCGAAGTCACCTCCATACTACGCAATTTAGGGTGTGAATATTTCAGGAGATGAGAAAATGACTAACTTGCAAAAGAATTTTTATTCTAGGACAAGTACGTAATTATGAGATAATTACGTGTGATTAATTACTTAAGAATTAATTAATTAAATTATTTATATAGATAAATGTAATTTTTGGAATTAATATATATATATATATATATAATTATCGATTACTTTTTAATTATCGATAAGTGAGACAAAATATTTAATTTGTGAAGTTTGATAATTAAACTATTATTAGATAATATTTTGGATCAACTAAATCTGTTATTTATGAAATAACATATAATTTAGTTGATAGGGGTAATCATATACGTTAATTTTGAATTAACATATATCTAGATACTCAATTAGGGATTGAGTATCTATATTAATAGTTAATCAAATATCTAAAAGAATAATTATCGTGCTCTTTTAGAGAATCGTCTCAGAACATCTAGAGACAGAAAAAATATCTTGTAATATTCTATGTGTCCACACATATCCTAGTACATTGATGATTAACTTAGAAGATCTTGGTGTGGATCTCAGAGTCATACTGATCGTTAAAACGGTTTTATGGGACGGAAGATCGATCGGTTTTGTGAGTACACTTGATTAAGACTACAAAGGGTATATTATTGCTAACATTGTATATTGTAGATTTGATATATAAATATATAATGGATGTTGACTGATTAAAAATACTTTTCAATAAAAAAAATTTCGTTATCGTGCATTGCACAATTTTTATTATATTAAAATATTCAACTTTAGTATGGCCTGGCGCCACACGCTTCCGCTGCGCACGTGTCGCGATGATCAACATAAAGAATCAATAAGAACAAACAAAATTACCCAACTAAGTCTTAAGTATCATTGAGAACAAACAAAATTTCCTACTTCATAATCATGCCATAACCAAGAAAGACAGTCATAACCAACAAGAAACAATCTTATCCGTACTTAATAATCATGCAACAACCAACTTTAAACCCAAAATTTCTTAAATCAATTTTCAAATTACCCTAAGAACAAAGGGTTTTTTTACTAAACTATATAACTGGATAGCTGAATTTATAAAAATATACATCTTCCCTAATTTTTGCTAATCTATATTTCTAGTCTACCTTTCCTTCACTTTTTCCCCTATTGCCCTTCTTACACGCTGTCCAATCAAATATCAAAATCTTCTTCACTCAACACTCAACCTCGCTATCCACCCTCATTTCTCCTTCTTCATTTTTCATTTCTTCAACTTCTTCTTCATCATTTCTTCTTTGTTTCCTTCCTATGCTGGTGGAGAATATTTCATCATCTTCTTCATCTTCAAGAAAAGTTTACATCATCTTCTACATCTTCAAGGAAGGCTTGCATGTATGAGTTTTATTTTCTTTTTTCTGGAAAGCTTGAAGTTCATGGATCTTTCGTTCATGAGTTTTATGGGTTTTTTTGTTCCTATAGCAACATGTAGTACGTTGTTTGAAGTTCATGTAGTGTACAAGATGATTACAAGATAGTTGTGTAGTGTACATGGGGACTACACGATTATTACATGATCCTCGTGTAACCATCTGTACACTTCACGTAGTGTACACGATTCGTATATAGTCCTTGTGTACACTACAATATTATCTTGTAATGCATCAGGAACTTCTTCAATAGTTCACGATGAACTACAAGAGCATTTCTAGCATCTTGTACACCACACGAGGATTACATGATCATCGTGTAGTGTACACGATGACTACAAGATGATCGTGTAGTGCCATCATGTAGTGTACACAAGGACTACACAATCATTTTGTAGTCATCTTGTACACTACACGATGACACTACATGATGACCGTATAGTCCTCATGTACACTATACAATGATCGTGTGGTCCTCATGTACACTATACAATGATCGTGTGGTCTTCATGTACACTATACAATGATCGTGTAGTTTTCGTGTACACTACACGGTGACTATACAATGATCATGTAGTACTCATGTACACTACATGATCATCCTGTAATATTCCATTTCATTATATAGACTTCTTGTACTGACTTTCTTCATTGATGTACATACATATATGTTTGAAGTATGGATTTTTGTAATTAATGATGGAGATTAAGAGAAAATTGTACAATATGATCTTTTAATGGAGAGAAGACCAAATTATTGGAGATATCAATTAACTACACTTACCATGAGCTATATGATATATTGCATGAAGAACTTCAAATAGACCCCTCAAAGTATGATATGTCCATTAAATTTTTTTATAGAAGCCAGTGTCCCCACCATCCTACTAAAATTTTAAATGATATGGATTTATAGTTATTTGTTAAAGAGAATGGATTAGAATCACTTCGAACCCCATTATTTGTAAGTATCAAGCCTAAATTTTTTTCATTTCAAAGTTGAGTTCCTTAAACTACAATGTCACAACAACATCGGGCTCCTAAAACTACAAGGTTTTATCAAAGTTGGGTTCCTGAAACTACATTGTCATAACAACTCGGGTTCCTAAAATTGTAAGGTTTTATTAGAGTTGGGTTCCTGAAACCACAATGTCATAACAACCTCAGATTCCTAAAACTACAATGTCACAACAAGCTCTACATGAAAGCATTCCCTTCTTTTGAGAGTGTTGATCATTTTGAAAAGAACTATCATTATGATGATGTTTTTTGTCATGGCGATTGTAATTACCTTGGTGATGATAATGATGTTTTTTAGGATGAGGATGTTGATGTTGATGGTGGTGATGGTGATTTTGATCAGAGGGCGTATGATGAAGTCATCTATGGAGATGACCCTAATGAATACATCCATGGAGACAGCCATACAACAATACCAAACTTGAATACTAGTCCTAAACCCGAGACCACTTGTCCTTTGCCATCACAGCCTGATTTGAATGAACAACGTCTTAGGTCCAGTGAGAAACGGGCTTATTTGAATCAGCTTGTCTCAGACACAATAAGTATGTGTGAGTTGTACAGTGATAAAGGCGAGCTGGTTAAGGTTGCTCGTATGATGGCCATCTAGAGAAATTTTAAGTTTCGGGTCTTCAAGTCAACACTGTTAATGTTGGTACTTATGTGTGTTGAGAAAACATGCGAATGGAGGTTACGAGCCATGAAACTGAAAAATTGTCCATACTTCAAAGTTACAAAGTTCATCAATACACAAAAATGCACATTTGAAATATTACGACATGAATACCATGAGACTTCATTTTCATTGATTGGTCATTCTATAAGGTCCAAATACATGGGTTTTGGACATATATATAGGTTAAAAGATATAATGGAAAATGGTCAGCTTGATCTTGGTGTAAACATAAATTACCATAAGGCATGGAGAGCTAGGAAATATGCTTTGGAACTAGTTCGAGGCTCGCCTAAAGACAACTATATGATTGTCACGTGTTAGAATAAAAAAAATCCAAGTATTCTTTTTGCCATCATAAGGTCTACACGATTACTACACAGTCATCGTGTAGTTTAAAAGATAAGTACACGGTCATCCTGTACCCATCGTGTAGTCTACAAAAGGGTACATGATGTTCGTGTAATCATCTTGAAGTCTACATGATAGGTACACGGACATCAGATACTCCTAATGTACCCCTAGTGTACCCATTGTACTCATATTTGAGTCTACAGGATGTGCATGTATCGATCATGTAGACCACATGATGGGTACACAATATCCGTGTAGTCTTCATATACACTACACGATGATCGTGTAACCACCGTGTAGTGTACATGATGTCTACATGAAAATCGTGTACCGATCGTGTAGTGTTCAAGATGGGTATACGGGCCTCATGTATCTATCCTATAGACTATGTACTCTGCCAATTTTAATACACCAATATTAAATATTTTTCAAGGAGAACAACACACATAGAGACCGATGAGCAGGATCATTTCAAATATTTTTTCATGACACTTGGACCCTCTGTTCATGGATTTCTCAATTGTATATGACATGTCATTGTTGTTGACGCAACAACCTTAAAAGCCAAATATAAAGGGGTATTATTTATTGCAACAACAAAGGATGAGAACAACTAATTATATCACATTGCATTTGGCATTGCAGATTTAGAAAATAATGATTCATTGAATGGTTCTTTCGTAAGCTTCACGATATGATTGGTGATCTAGAAGACTTAGAGTTTATATCTTATATGCATACACGTATACTAAATGGTCTACAGGTTGTTTTTCCCAATGCGTTTCATTGAGCATGCATCAATTAAAATGGGCCAAAATATTAAATCAATTTATAAAAAGGAAGATGTGGTTATGTTATTTTTAAAAGCACCAAAGGAATACCGTATATCTAAATTTGATTGGCTGATGACTCATTTTACATCTGCATTTCTGGAAATCTCACAATAGGTGTCGGTGGGGGCAGTTGAGAGGTGGGAACAATAATGACTACAAACATCGTGAAATGTTTGAATGAGATTTTGAAAGATGCTAGAAAGCTTCCCATAACATGCCTTATAAAACATATATGTGATATGTTATAACAATGATTCTATGAATGACTGATGACCACATGTCAAGTCACCTCGCAGATGACAAATTAGATTAAAACAAAGCTTAAAAAAAGCATATTGCATCACGATCACTATCATTGTTTCCATCCGACATCCACGTGTTTCGTGTCACGAGTGAGAGTAGGGAAGCAGTGGTAAACTTGCATCAAGAGACTTGTATGTGTTGAGAATTTAATCTTGATCAAATTTCATGCAAGCATGCGTTAGCTGCGAGTCTGCAGCATAATATTTTCACATACAGTATATGTTTTATGTACTTTAAAAATGAGGCTCTAATTGTTGCGTATGAAAAATAATACATCCTATCAGAGATCAAACAAATTGAGTCATCAACTAGGAGGTTCAAGAAAAAGTGGTATTACCACCTATAACAATGTGGAAAAGTGGCAGACCTAGGACATAAAGAATTTCATTTAGAGGTGAGGAAGTAATAAGAAGGAAGTGCACACGTGGGAAAATTGGCCACAACCGACAAATGTGCAGAAATTCAATTCCCCTCTCTCAATGTGATGACCAATCCTCTACCACTTAAAATATAAATATTTTTAAATATTAATATAGAAAGAGACTTGTGGTAATTATTAATAATGTCATGAAATTTAAATATTAATATGAAAGTCATTGTGTAGCCTACAAGAAGCCATACACGATGACCCTGAACTCATCATGTAACCTATAAGAAGCCTACACGATGACCATGAGTCATTGTGTAGCCTACAAGAAGCCTGCACGATTACCATGAAGCCATCATGTAGCCTACACAATGACCATGAAGTCATCGTATAGCCTATAATAAATTGGGATATAAACATATAGTAACCAAAAACAAGCATTCAACAACATATAAAAAAATTGGGCACTAAAAAAACCATCAAATATGTAAAGTATAAAAAATACATATCCAAGTTATAGAATATAAAATTGTTTGGTACTACGTTTCCACGTGCAAATAACTCGATTGCAATTATTCTTTGATATTCTAGCATTTTTGTTTGAGTTATTTCTTCAAGATTCATACCATATATGAGGGCTTCGATAAACAGTCAAGGCTATTCTTGAGTGGCCTACGCCCACTAAGATCACTGAATTGAGATCTTTCTTGGGTTTGGCAAACTCTTTTAGGCCTTTTATGGAAGGTTATTCGGAGAAAGTCGTAGTGTTAACAGACTTATTGAAGAAAGACCAGAAATGGTTCGGGTCTCCTGATTGTTAAATGACGTTTGACAAGCTGAAGAGAGCAATATCGAACGGACCAGTGCTCAAATTGTCTGAATTTGATAAACCTGAACTTAAGGGAGAATACCTGACAATCAACGCTACAAAACACATGAAATGCAAAAACATAATTAATTCATATATATAAAATTATAAGTGTATTGTGGACTTTAAAAAATATGTATATTTCACTTACCCATTCTCTTGTTGTGAAACCCAAATGATCTTATATTCTCACTTCTCTTTAGGTTGAACCTCCGGTCTCTTCTTATAAATGTTCATGATTTGAAACAGACGAGGGATTCTCTTCATGTAAGATTTCATCAAATCTGGATACAGGGAGCATTGATATGGCATGTTCATGGAGTTATAAATATGAATTAATTGGCCATTCAAATCAAGTTTCATCGTTATCCAATGACTATCATTTACATACATTGGAAAGACAATTTATAGAAATTGATAGATAAGAATAAATATTGGCCTTTATGAGTAAAAAAATGTATGTTTCTAGCTTTTTTTACAAAGTTCGTTTGCAAAGTTTGTTCCAAAGTACTCAGGCCCTTCCAAAGTTTGACCGGATAGGTTTCCCTGTAATGTCACAAAAAATATTGTAAAGCAATAAAAAATGGTCGTGAAGTGTACAAGATGCCGATGAAGGCATCGTGTAGACTACATGAAGTTCAAAAACATAAAACATCTTACTTACCTGCAAAATCAAATCACCAACAGTGACTCTGATATGAGGGTCGTACTCTTGCAAATTCCTCTGCATGAGCTCCAAGTATGCTTTGATATACTGCAATATAATAAAGGTTGGATTACATAAGATATTTATATTTATTTATATTACATCTAACTCAAGTCATTGATATGGTGAGAAGACTATTTTTTTGAACTAGGTATGGTCAACGGTGTAAAATCCTACTTCTACTTTCCCGTTCTTTTACAACATAATTATAGATCAATATTAGAAGTTTTATGATGGGTACACTATGGTTATGTAACCATCATGTAGTCTACAAAATGATTAAACGATGGTCATTTAATCATCGTCTAGTCTATATGATGGCTACACGAGAGGCGTGTAACCATCAGGAAATCCACTGGATGTTCGTGTATGAGAAGATGAATTGCATAAGAAAATTACAGAACTTACCTTTCCCTTATGGAGTTTAACCAGACTTTAAAACTTGCTTCATCCTCTCAAGATATCGAGCCAAATGGTTGAAAATGTTTGAAGTTCGTTGTGGCAACGACTTTCTCTTCAGTTTTTTTCTTCCCTGCTTCTTTTTTCATCTTTTCCCGTTTCCCAAGTAGGTGACTCAAGGACCCAATATCTCTTTATCTTCTGTTTACCAAGGAAGACGGGGTCTTCTTCTTCTCCATCGTTGGAATGCTCTGATGACCTAGTCAAATCCATCAAGTCCGAGATTATCGATGCAACAGTAGCTTCATCAGTGGGCTGCTCTTATTTTCTTCTTCTTCTTCTTTCTTTTTTTTTCTTCTTTTTCAGATTTATTTTATTCTTTTTTCTCACTTCTCACTTCTCACTTCTCCTTCTCCTTCTCCTTCTCCTTCTCATTCTCCTTCTCCTTCTCCTTATGATTATTATTATTATTATTATTATTATTATTTTCTCCTTCTTTTCCTTCTTTATTTTTCCTCTATTTTGTCTTCTTTTTTCCAACTTCTTCTTTTTCATTCTCTCTTTTTTCTTCATTTTTTCCTTCTTCCTTTTCATCTCCCTCCTCTTTCTTCCATTCATTTGTTTCTTCTTTTCCTTCTTTTTCTACTTTTTCTACTTCTTCTTTTTCTCCTTATTTTTCTTCTTTATCTCTTTTTCTACTATTGTTTTTTCCATTTTTCTAACTCTTCATCCTTTTTCTCTTCCTTTTCTCCTTCACTTTCCTCTCCCTTTTCTTCTTCATCCTATATCTTTCCTTCATTTGTTTCTTCTTTTTCTTCTTTTCCTCTTTTTTCTCTCCTTTTCCCTCTTCTTCCTTTTCTTTGACTTCTTCTTCTTCCTTTTTCTCTTCCTATTTCTTCTATTCATCTTGTTCCTATTCCTTCTCTACATTTCTCTTTTCCTCTGTTTGTATCTCCTCCACTATCTTTTTCTTTTCTTCTTCTTTCTCTTCCCCGTCTACATTCATCATCATGTAGTCTCTGGAAGTTCAAGGATAGAATGAGAAATCATCTGCCTGTGATGTTACTAGATCTCCATCAAAATCTTGATTTGGAAAAGTAAAAAGGAAATGTTTGATTGCATGGACACAATCTTCTTATCTATTGAAGTGCTCTTTTGCTCCATTCTAATCAAACATTTCCTCACCCAATCCTCATTCTTTACCTTTGCCTTTTCCATAACCTCCTCCTCGGACCTCTTCTTCTTCTTCTCATCATCATCTTCCTCTTCTACCCATGGTAAGGATAAACGAGGCATCGACTGAAAAAGCATGTAATATAAATAAGATAAACCCGTTAAATGATGAGTACACGATGGCCGTGTAACCATCATGTAGTATATACGATGTCAGTGTAACCATCGACTGGTGTCTAGAAGGATATACGATGAGTAAACAATATATGTGTACTCATACTGAAGTCTACACGATAGCCATGTAACAATCGTGTAGGTCACACGATATCTGTGTACAAAAAGAAAAAAGGTACTAAATGATCTTGAACATACCTTCTCCTCCTTTTGTTGCTCTTTGACCACTGATCTCCAGTAACTTGTTTCTTCTTCCTCCTCCATAAGGATCAAGGAATGAACTGTCAACTAAAAATGAAAGTAATATAAATTAGTATATATGCAAGTAATATAAATTAAGTTGTCAACATAATTCACAACTTACATCCGGTACCATTATTGTTGAACGCCACTTGAGGATTCTTGGTACCTTGGTCGAAACCCGGTTACCGTAAAAAATAAAGAAATCTCATGTTGTTCATGGATATTCACTCAATGGATGTCCTTTTACTTTACTTCTATGTAGTATTGTATAGAAACTGATGTTTTGATTTATTTATGTGCTGAATACTTAATTACTCACGTTTTTAAGAACATAAAAAATAGCACGTGTATTTTTTTTTACAGATAATAATGATTTTATTGTTCTGGAGAAAGAGACCTCCCCCTACATATATTGGTTGAATGATTTGAGGTCATCAACCAAAATCATTAGAAAGACATAGATGTCTACTACTTGAAGAATTTTACAGAACTTAATTTGGATCCCTTGAGAAAAAGTTATGACGATTCTCCTGGAGGCTGCTTAGGAAAGTGAATTATGTGAAATGATCAATTCTGAAAATTAAACTGATTTAAGCCAACTACATGGTGAATCTTACATCATCGAAAATATAAAAAAGTCAACATATAAGAAATTTTTACGGAGTTCAATTTGGAGATTTCGATTAAAAGTTATGGTAACTTTTGTACATATCGCTCAGAAAAGTAAGGCTATTCACGTCTTTCAAATTGAATCTGTAGACTGATTCGTTTTAGACAATATTATATGACAAACTATATATTGTTGAAAAAGATACATATGTATACTTCTTGAAGAATTTTACAGAACTTGATTTGGAGCTCCCGAACAAAAGTTATAATAATTTTCATGAAAGTTGTTCAGGAAGATAGAATTTGCAGAACAGATAGATTTGGAAATTATACAGCGTCAATTGGAAGCTAATTACATGGTGGATTATATATCATCGGAAGCGTATGAAAATTAAATTTTAGAAGAATCTCATGAAATTCGATTTAGAGCTCTCAACTTATGGCATGATAACGTGCAGTCTATCAACTCGCTCTCTTCTTCGACAACAGAATTAAGGGTGTAAGTTCTTGGGAGGGGCAGATCATAAGTTTTACACCTAGAAGGAACTAAGGGTGTAAGTCATTGGAAGGGGCACTTCATAAGTCCAACTCCCAGAAGGAACTAAGGGCGTAAGTCCTTACGATGAACAGTTCGTAAGTTATACTCCCAAAAAGATCTAAGGGCGTAAGTCCTTGGGAGGGGCAAATCGTAAGTCCTACTCTCAAAAGGAACTAGTGGCATAAGTCCTTGGGAGGGGCAATTCGTAAGTCATACTCTCAGAAGGAACTAAGGGCGTAAGTCTTTAGGAGGGGCAATTCATAAGTCCTACTCCAAGAAAGAACTAAGGACGTGAGTTCTTGAGAGGGACAACACATAAGTCTTACTCTCAAAAGGAACTGAAACATAAATCACGATGGATAAAGGATGAGAAGAGAAGAAAGAGAACGGACAACTCAAAAAAAGAAAGGAAGGAGAAGAATTTCAGAACATAAATTCATTCCAAGAATAGCTGAGCTAAGTAAAGAAAAGTGAAAATAAAAGAAAAGTTCAGTAAAGAAAAGTGAGTAAAGAAAAGTAAAGAAAAGTAAAGAAAAGAAAAGTGAAAAGAAAGCCTGGGTTGAGTTTTAGAAAGGTAGAAAAGAAGAGTTGAGTAAAGAAAGGTTGGGCTGAAAAGATGAGTAAAGAAATGCCAGTAAAGAAAAGTGAAAAGAAAGACTGAGTTGAGTAAAGCAAGGCAGAAAAGAAGAGTTGAGTAAAGAAATGCAGAAAAGAAAAGTTGAGAAAAGAAAGGTAGAAAAGAACAGCTGAGTAAAGAAAAGTCGAGTAAAGAAAAGTGAAAAGAAAGGTTGAGCTGATTAAAGAAAGGCAGAGTAAAGAAAAGTCGAGTAAAGAAAGGCCATTAAAAAAAACGAGTAAAGAAAAGTGAAAAGAAAAGCTGAGCTGGGTAAAGAAAGATAAAAAGGAAAATTTGAGTAAAGAAAGGCCAATAAAGAAAATTTGAGTAAAGAAAAGTGAAAAAAGGTTAAGCTAAGTAAAGAAAGGCAAAAAAGAATAGCTGAGTAAAGACATGTAGGAAAGAAAAGCTGAGAAAAGAAAAACAGAAAAGAAAAGTTGAGTAAAGAAAAGTCGAGTAACGGAAAGTGAAAAGAAATGTTGAGCTAAGTAAAGAAAGGCAGAGAAAAGAAAAATTGAGTAAAGAAAGGTAGGAAAGAAAAACTGAGAAAAGAAAAGTGAAAAGAAGAGCTGAGATGAGTAAAGAAAGACAGAAAAAAAAGAGCTGAGTAAAGAAGGGCCAGTAAAGAAAATTCGAGTAAAGAAAGGCCAAGAAATGAAAGCTAAGTAAAGAAAGGTCAAGAAAGAAAAGCTGAGTAAAGAAAAATCTAGTAAAGAAAGGCCAAGAAAGGAAAGTCGAGTAAAGAAATGTCAAGAAAGAAAAGGAAACGAGAAAAACTTTATCGATGAACTGGTAGTAAGTCAAAACGGGGTCATGGTTCCACAAAAAACCTAAGCCCTTAGGAGTATCTACGAACGTCGTTCTCAGAAGAAAATGAAAATGAGGTCATGTTTCTTTATTTGAACCTAAGTCCTTCTCTTAAAAGAAAATGATAGTTCGTAATTCCTTCTCTCAGAATGAAGTCGGGTCCATGGTTCTTTATTTGAACCTAAATCCTCCTCTCAAAAGAAAACAACAGTTCATAATTAATTCTCTCAAAATGAAGACGTGGCCATGCTTCTTTATTTGAACCTAAGTCTTTGATGAAGCATGTATATCATACAAAAATTAAAGTCTTATCCTCAGAGATTTCACAAAAGAACATAGTTATTCTCAAGAGAACTGAGAGCCAAAAGTTTCCTAAGTATTTAAGAATGAATTTCGTTGAAAGCTTGAGATCGGCACAGTACTAGATTTTGATCCCCAAATTTTGCCAAGTCTTTGAATGAAGTACAAAAAAGGGATTATTTCATAGAAGAAAAATTACACAAACAGAGTAATCATGTTGATCGAAGCAGAAGTACAAAGGGAAAATACGAAACGAGATAAGGAAAAAGAAAATAAGGAAACAATAGAAACTCTACTAACAAATGTTGAACATCAAACACAAACTCATGCGATGCAATTATGAAATGGAATTCTCGCTCCTTACTCATTTCAATCAATTATTATGTTATTGTTCTTATACAACATTCTTGTCACAGATCTTAACGTACGATGAAAGGAAAATGAAAATAATAAAGAAACAGGAAAAACTCTATCAATGAGTTCGTAGTGAAAGGAACAGAAAATGAAGAAGAAGTAATCATCATCGACAATGAACTGATAAAAAAATTTGCTCACAACTGTAATTGGGAACTAAAAAACATAATGGCAGAAAGGAAATAATATCACATGTTTTCAAGAAACACGTGAGAACAGAAATGGGCAGACGTAATATCAGAATAAGAAAAGACAGATCATTACACCTCAATGAATAAATTTATATTGAGTATAATGCGGGCCAATGAACAAACAAAATTTCACATGACAAGTCGCAAGATCTAGACCAAAGACTCCATAAAAAAGAAGATAGAACGAGAACCGTAGGATCAACCAGACAGCTATGAAGAAGAAACCAATCAGACCAAAGTACATGGTTTACTAACGTGAAAATCCAAAGAAAAACTAATCTAGACCATTAGATTGATTAGACGGTCAAGATTTACTTAAGTTATTAATGTTGATAAGTTAGATCTCAGTAAAATATTCCGTTGATCCTATTTTCAGATAGAATTAGATAAGCTGTATCATATTTTGTGTAACTGATTGAAGGCCTATAAATAGAGGTGTATGTAACGACATACAAAAAATAACACAAACCTACAAGACACATGCCTACACCAAATAAAATAAAACATCATAAGTTTTTCCGTGATTTTTCTTCTCTTTAAGGATTTTCTATATAAATCATGGTGTCTCTACTCTATCATTCTCTCTCTAAATTATGATCTCTATTATTCGTTCATAAAGGGCTCCCTATACCAAAAAAATCATTTACAGGTCTCACTTCGTAAAAGCCAGGGTCAGGACTAAGCATAACAGTACAATCTACCATCCTCCGAGTAAACCATTTACAAATATTTATCGTATTGAATATGATTTATGGGTGAAATATGATTATGTTGTGTTTGAAATATGATAATGGGTAGAGTTATGCTTAAGAATTATATTTTTCATTGAAATATGATTATCTTAAGGATAGTGTGTTTCATGTAGATTGATGTTGTGTAAATTCTTTTGAACCAATTTATATTGCTAAAATGGATTTTTTCAAAAAGAAAACCACTGAAAGATGTTTTGGCTTTGTACTTGCATGTGTCAATAGACCATCCTCAAACATTTATAAATAGGTTAGAGTCTCATTTCACAATAAGAGTGTTTTCTGAGTGACACAAATAAATTAAATAGAGAATATGTGACAGTATATATAAATGGGCTAAGGGGGGTTAATAGTATCTATCAATAGTAGATATTAATGGACTAACGGTGAGCTAATTTTTGACATAAATTGTCCTACCTATTTCATAGAGTTTCTTAATCATGTTTCATAAATATTAAGATGATATATTAATAATTCAAAATTGAATGATTAATGACTTTTTTAACTTTTTGACGATATTGTCTATATTATTTTTAAAAATGATTGAATTCTCTTATACATACCTGGTAATTAAATATTTTAAATTATTTATGTATGGTCTTGAATAATTATTTAGTGTTTTGTATTTTTAATAGTCTTATCTCATTGATTGTTAGATTGCATTAGACTTTTAACAAAGTCAATTGTATAACTCAAATTTATTAATGAGATGCCTTACATGGTATAAATTGAATGAAAGACATGTGATAAGGCATAACAAATAAACCAAATATAGTTTTATTAGTTAAAATATTATTAAAAACGGTAAAATTTGAGCAACTATATGTATTTGAATGTAGTTTAATATGTTTTTATAAATTCTGAAGCATTTGATGTTCTATATAATTCTTTTTGCACTATCTATGTTTAATACTTCTCACCATTTTAGACATTATTTCACGTTGTTTAACAAAAATGAAATTTTATAGACTATCTATAATATAATAGTATATATTAACAAGGCTGAGAGGGGCGGGGGCGGGGGGAATGTTTATGGACAAAATTGCCCCCACTACTTCATAGAATTTCTTAATTGTCATTCATCCTCATAAATCTTAAAATCAAATATTAATAATTTTAAATTAAAGTAGTAACAGTTAATTATATAACATAATTTAACATGCATGAAATAAAAACGATACGCATGCAAAAAAGGAAAAAAATGAATCAAATGTAAATTTACTAGTTCAAACGATAAAAATATAGACTTTGAAGCAACTCTCTCTCTATATATAATCTAATATGTTTTCATGAAATCTACAAATACATAATGCTCTATATAATTTCTTTTTAGACGATCTTAGCTATTGTATCTTTAGTATGTTTTTATTTATTGAGATATTAAATTAATAAAAAACTTATTGTTTAGGTTATTACGTTTCAACATACTATTGTGAATTATTGTATTAAAAAATATTGTATCATCGAATATATCATGTCATAATTTAACTTATTCATTCAAAAACTGTTCAAATCACATGTGCAAGTAAACTAGTATATTGATAGTGGAAGGGAATGCGACTCATTTTTTGACACTTTTATTCGTTGCTTATTTTTACAATTCTGAAAATAACCATTGAGTCTATTAACGGTGTGTTATTATTTTAATTTATCTTTCTACTTATTTCTCATTATAGTTTATATCTTGAGAAAGTTTTTTTACCTTGTTTGCATTCCTTGAATTTTATATTTAGACAAGAGAATACTTTAATTTATTTTTTGTTCGTTAAGATATGTAGTAAAAAATCAATCATAAAAAAAATAAAAAATATGTTTTAATTCATTCACTCATAAGAATCAAAGAACCGATATACTGGAAAAAAAATCAATCTAAAAATGTATCCTAGTGTTTGCGCATATGTTCTCTAAACTTAATTAAGTTAATTCTAGAGATTTGGCAGGTATTACCTACGAAAACGATGATAATTATAACTATGACTTTTCAATTCTATTTAAATAATTATACTTTATTTGAACTTTTTATTTGTATGGACAAATACTATATGAAAAATAATCAAAATAATTGGTTAAAAAATAAAAATATACATATTACTTGCACCGCACGGATAACTTATTTAGTACCTTAAAATGAGGTTTGATGTATGAGAAAATTTTTAATTCCTATAATATCCTTTATTTTTTATTTTAATTTAAGAGTTGGAAATTTTAAAATTAATTTTATTAGTGAATGCAATCGTTTAACTGCATGTAGATAATCTTCATGTTCTTTGAATTAATTTGTATTCTTCATTAAGTGCATATATGCATCATTATATTAATTGAAACATATCATTTTTACAAAAAAATTTAATCAAGTACATATAATTTGAATAATTGTTACTGAATATGTTAAATTATGGCATGATATATTCAATTAAATAACCTTTGTTAATATAATAATGTATTGCACGCTATAAACTAAATAATAAAAATTCAATTAATGTAATAATCTAAAAGATGAAAAAATACTGAACATATGTGCAAAAAATTGTATAGAGCTATATAGAATTCATAAAACCATAGTAGATTTCATTCGAGTATATATAGTTGGTTCAAACTTTTTTATTTTAAATTGTATATTTTAACTAATAAATTTATGAGAAAATTACCAATTTAGCCATCTTAGTTTACACATGTTTTTAATTTGGCCATCGTAATTTAAAAAGTCTTAATTTAGTCATCCTAATTTACTTAACGTCTCAATATGATCTTTTTGTTACTCTTCATTAACTAAATTCCATAGACACACTGACGTAACATATTAAGTAATGACGTGATAATCGTGGAATCCATAAATACACATTCAACTATTAAAATATTATTTTTATATTTTCCGACTCATATATTATATATTTTTCTTTTATCAAAAATATCTTTTTTTACTTTTACTTCTAAAATAATTTTATTAACTTTTTACCCTCTCTTCTCAGTAAAAATCATTTTGTCTCCCCCTCCCCCCTCTCCCCTCCCATCTCTCTCGAAGCTTTCCTTTCTAGTGTTCCTGTTCAACGAAGCAACGAAGCTTCAATTCTTTGATTTTCCTAGCTTCGATCGCTTCTTCTTGTAGGTAAGCATCGATTCTTTGTTTATCCTTGTTCTCCTTTTATTTTTTTCAAAATATCATTCATTTTTTGAAATATGGGTTTTAGTTTTAAGTTGTTTAGTTACTAAGTTTTAGTTTTTAGTTGTTTATCTCAATCTCATCAACTGACTCTTATACAGGTTTTAGGTATATTGCTATATTGATCTGTACATGTTAGTTATCTGCTATACTTCTCTATTACTCTGTTATAGCTAACTAAGCGAACTTGGAGAAATAATGGCTTTTATTATGCTCCGAAATTTTAAAACAAACATTTCTAAATAGTGGCTATGATATTTTTAAAAACAAATGTAATCCTAACGTGGGATACTGTTTATAGTACTTACTACTTGCATCTTTTCTTTAACTTAATGAAATCAAACAAAATAATTAAGCAAGCTGTAAAACATAACTATATTATATTAAACATGACTAGAGTATGAAGAATCTTTCATCTTCTCCCCCAATAACACAGGTTTTAGTTATACTACTCTGTTACTTAACTTCGATATTATTGTTTCACACATACGATAATATTTCTTTTGCTATTATGCAGTCATGGCTTGTGAATCAAATGAATAAAATGATACTAATAGTAGTGATGAGAGTGTTATGAGCGTTGACTTAAGGGCATTAGTTGAAGTGATTTTGAAATGGATGATGATGAATAATTTGATGCCAATGTTGATGACATTGATGATTCATTTAATGTTAATTCTGAACATGTTGATGATGTTGGTTCTGACTACGATTCAGAGGAACATTTAAACTCTCCTAGGAATTCAGATGATGATATGGAGAGGTACCATGAGTTTAGGTTGAGCATGACTTGTTGAATGTAGTGTTTAAGTTAGGGATGAAGTTCAAGGACTTTACTGAATTTAAGCAAGCTATAAGGGATCACTCAATGCAGAGAGGTCATGACTTAAAATTTTACAAATATGAGAAGAAGAGAGTGTATGTTATTTGTACAGGAAATGTTGTAAATGGAGGGTATTTGCTTCTAAGATGCAGTTGGAGAATACTTTGCAAATTAAGGTGTATATAACCCAACACACTTGTGCTAGAGACTTTCGCAATGGACATGTGAGTTCAAAGTTGATTGGGAAACACTTAATCAGATAGGTTTAGATGTCAAAGAAGATGGAAGTTGAGTGAGATAGTTGAAACAGTGTGGCATGATCATTTGGTTAACATAACCAAAAGTCAAGCATATAGGGCAAAGTCACCAGAGGATTATGTCCATCAATATTTCCACACTGAAATGGTTTTGAGGACCTATGAACAATTAATTCAGCCTTATCATGGACCGAAATTGTGGCCCAAGATCAGTGGTCTCACTACCCTTGACCACCCATTGCCTTCGATTGTAAAAAGGCATCCTGGTAGGCCGAAAAAATAAAAAAAAAGAGTAATGATGAGGCTACCTCAACATCAAATATGTTGAGAAGGCGTAACTCTACGTTAACATGCAGTAGGTGCAAACAGTTTAGCCATAATAAAAGAACATGCAAGGGAGCATGGATTCTAAATGCAGTCAGCCTACCTCAAGCAATCAGCCTGCCTTAAGTATTCAACCTGCCTCAAGTAATCAACCTACCTCAAGTAATCAGTCTATCTCTCCAAGGATGAAGAGCAAATCCTTCAAAAGGGCTTTGAAAAGCCTTAAGATAGCCACTTATAAATTTATGGGATTTTGGGTACGTTTTTTTAGTAACTTAACTATTATTTGTTAACTTATGCATTCATTAACAATCTGATTTTCTAATATGTTGTAATATGTTGAAATAGTTGAGATGGAATTTGAATATTCTATAATATTTGAATATCTTGTAATATGATGGATTTTGAATATGATGTGATATGTTGTAATATTGTTACTAGATGTCTATTACTGAAGTAAGGGGTACTCAAGAATCTGGATCAAGTGTTGTCGGGGCTGGTAGAGGTACTTTCGTGGCTGGTAGAGGTGTTATTGGAGCTCATTGAGGTGCTGTCAGAGGTCGTAGAGGTGCTATTACAACTGGTGTTATGTTGTAATAATGGATGTACATGTATTTTTTTGCACATGTAAGGGTGTTGTCGATCCTGTTTAGTACTTTTGTATTGTCTAGTATATGAAACTAGATATTATGTAAGTTGCTATTACATGCCTGAAATTTTTTGATACTTTTTATCAAGTTTATGAGTATCGAACAATTATTGTATTTAACATGTTTATAAGTATCAAGACAATTATATTGTATTTGACAATTTTATGAGTATTGAAATAGTTATATTGTATCTAACAAGTTTATGAGTACTGAAAAAGTTATATTATATTGTATTTAACAGATTTATGAGTTTCGAACAAGCTCAATTTAACAGGTGATGCTTTGCAAAGACATTAAAGACATCTTATAAGTTTGATACACAAATATAGTTGCTCAATCTTATACAAACAAACACTATGAGATGAATATTAACATAGTCGCATAATAAGTGAAATTACAAACCATAAATTAATCTTCTTTTATATAGCCAACATCAATGCAAATAAAAATCCATGAAAAAATAATAACTAGCCACACGTTCTTCAATTTATTGCAATACATTTCATTTTATCCTCAGTTAGCTTCATGTTCTTTTTAAACTTTCATTTTCTTCCTCGATTAGCTTTATTTTCTCATAAGCAATTTTTTATACCCATTTTTATATCTAAAAAAGACCTTTAAGGACATGTTAGAGATCATCTAAGACTTGATTCTCAGGGACACCCAAGACCCGAACCTCAGGGTCAACCGCGGTCCTCCACGACCTCATGGTCACCCGAGGTCCCAGACCACAGGGTCACTCGAGGTCACCCGAGGTCCCCCCAGACCTCAGGGTTACTTAAGGGACCTCTCGACCTCGCGGACGCACGAGGCATTGACCTCAGGGTCGCCCGAGGCCTTGACCTCGGGGACATCCGAGGCCAAGAAGGGTTCCCTCCTTATGATTAAGTGTCTAAGGAATCTGGAGGGCCGCAGAAGGTGTTGGACTTAATCGACTTGTGTTTTGACTAAGTCTCAATAGAGAGAGGAGGAAATAAGGGCGGGAAATCTCCCGCCTTAGTTCAACGACACCTAGGCCAAGGAACATCAAATATATTTAATACGTCTAGACCAATCAGGAAGGGGAGAATAAGAAAAGGCATTAAGCCCAAAATTCAAGGAGTTTGCCAACATTCACCAAACAGAGTGTCATCATAAGCATTCAATATGGTCAGTCAAATGAAGGTCGAGGAAGTACATTAAGGGGTACGAGGACAAGCTATCCTGACATAAGAGGTCATCACATGTTATCTCGTACCTCACCAAGTCAATTAGAGAAGCCCGAAGCTTGGGGTTGATTCGAGGAGGCACCCTATAGGAAGGGAGGCCTGCAGTATGGAGACCAACCCAGCCTTAAGACTAGATTCCCACTATAAATACACTGGTAAATTCACTTGAAGAGGTACGCAACAACTTTCAAATACTTCTCTACTTTGCTCTCCTTCATCTCTTACTGACTTAAGCTTTAGAGGGGTAAAAATGAGACCACCCCATTTCCTTGGTCTCCTACTTTACCTTCCTCCATTGTAGGTGTAGAGAGTGGAGTAGAACAGAAACATTGCTGGCCTGGTCTTACCCTCGAGATTTAGTTGCCAACAATTAGTGCCATCTGTGGGGACGAAATGGTAAGCATATTTTGCCTTGTAATTCCAACTGAAGAGTTAAGATAATGAGTTGAAGATCCAACTAGATAACAAGATCTAACTGAGGTCATGCTCTTTCTGTGCATTCAAGGGAGCCCCCAAGTCCTGATGAAGTGTCTGCCTCAATACCCCAACCAAACTAAAAGGTCAACGCCCGAAAAAACCACCCAACCTAACAAAAGGAAATTGTTGAATTGCAGAGGCAGGTCCAAGCCCTTACCCTAGCCCTTAACTTTCAGTGTCGAGCCCTTCACGTTGGGACCTATAATCCAGAGGAGGACATAGAAGAGGAGGTGGAACAATAAGATCGAAACGCTGGGACTAGTGGTGGATGACCCTGGGGTGCGCATCCTAACAACCCCGAGGATCTACCTACGATGCTCAATGAAAAAATGAAGGCACAGACCAAAGTCGAAGACACAGCAGAAAGAGATCTGAGGCTAGGGGCGAAGATAAAACAGCTCCGAGAGCAAATAGGCAGCATGATGTGAGTTTGAACTATACAGATCTCTTACTTAGTAGAGGCTCTGCTTCAGCATGCAGAACATCCATTCAGAGAGGAGATCATGTGTGCTGAGATGCCCCCACAGTTTAAGATGTCGTCCATTAAGCCTTATGACGGCATTAGGTACCTACTAACCACTTGGAGACTTGGATGGAGATCCAGGGTACCCCAAGGGCTATTATGTGTAAAGTGTTCCATCTTACACTAACATCCTCAGCGCGCTCTTGGTATCGACAGCTAAATCCAGGCTCTATATCATCATTTAGTGAACTCAACAAGATGTTCATCCATCAATTTCTAGGAGGTAGAGACCATAGGAAGCATGCCACTTCTTTCTTCACCGTTAGGGAATATAGAGATGAGAACCTATGCGACTATGTTGTCAAGCTTAATATGAAGGCCCCGAAAGTCAAGGGATAGTCCGATGACATAGCCCTCATGGCAATGATGGCTCGGCTAAATGACAAGAGGTTATTATGGTCCTTGAAAAAGAAGACCCCCAAAAGTTTCGCTGAGCTCCTTACCCGCGCCCAAAAGTACATGAGCGTAGTTGAGCTCCTAAGCTCGCGAGATGGGGATCAAACAAAGGATAGGCCAAGGGAAGAAAAGAAGGAACCTGGCCAGAGAGAAGGGAAGAAAAGAACGCTTGAACCAGGAAAGACAGAGTCTTTACGCATAGACCGATTTGTTAACCTAACTCCATTAACAACACCCCGAGAGTAGATACTCATGCAAATTGGAGATGAAGGGTTGTTGAGATGGACAGAAAAATTAAAGGGAAACCCAAAGCACCGAGACAAGAATAGATATTGCTTGTTTCATAAAGACCATGGGCATCACACAATTGAATGTCATGACCTCAAACTAAAACTTTAAAACTTGATCCAGAGAGGGTATCTCAAGGAGTATGTGGCTGCCAGATGATGAGAGCACGGCCCACCGCCACCGTGGAGGGCTGACAAGGAAACAGGACCCCCAGAAACAACCACTAGGGAAATAAGAACCATATGAAGAAGACTGCATAGAGGCAACTCAAACCAGAGTTTGAGGAACTTAGCCCGGCAAGCAAGGAGGGAACCTAATGCCTATTTCAATGCAGCCCATATAACCTCTCATTACCTTTATGGAGAGCCACAGGTCACCAATACTTATTACTTTATACCTGCACAGGAAGAGGTGACGTTTACAGATCGAGACCTAGTAGGTGTCCACCACCTCCACAATGATGCTTGGTAGTCACCCTCGCCGTTGTAAACGTTCGATTCCATCGATTACTTATCAACAGGGGCGGCTCTGCTGACATACTAGGGATGGAAGCCCTTATACAAATGGGACTTGATCCTGATGGCTGCATTCCCGAGGCCACAAGCCTAGTAGGCTTTGGAGGAGAAATCATATTCCCCAATAGGAGCATTGAACTTCTGGTCACCATGGGAGAGTACCCACAGCAGGTCACGTTGATGACAAAGTTCATGGGCTCTTCAAGGCCGAGGTGAATTTAAGAAGCAGTCAGACCTACCCCCGTGACTAATCAACACGCTTTAGCTGGAATGGACTTTAGCAACGGTCTGTCATCTCTCCTCCTCATCCATGTTAGGGGACAGGAAGAGTCATTATTAAGACCCTAATAAATGAATTGCAAAATCAATGCATAAAGAAACAAAATTACAATTGATATTCATAAAAGTCAGAAAACATCATATGTTCCATTTATATATTCTCATATGTTCCATTGCCATTACATATTACCAAAAAATAGTCAAATAGGTGTTTATTGAAGATCAAGTCGGGAGAGGATGAGGAGGAGAGATGACAGACACTCTAAGGAGGAAAATGAGATCCAAAGAGGGGTAATGCTCTAAAACCAACCTCCTCATCGTGGCTATGCTGGCACCAAATTCTTCATAGAAATCATTAACCCTGATCGATTGAAACAAAATCAGATTCCGTCCAGCTACCTCGGCACGCCTCCTAGTAGATCTAATCTCAGACCTAGCCTGTGATAACTCAACCTGCACCCTAGCAAGCTCTATCAGAAATGCATGGGGCTTTTAAAATTTATTAAAAATGAATCTTTTTCGATAAAAGAAAATAAGCGCGACACAACGATTTTCAAAATAAAAACTTTTATTGAAAAACACTTTTCAATCAGGATCCATTATATATTTATATATTTAATCTAAGACATACATATATATAAATCATATACATTTTATAGACTATATCATGCGTCCTCACAAACTAATGATCTTGCGTTCCCACAAACAACGGATTTCGAGATTCACACTAAGATCTTCCAAAGCAATCCTCAAACACGTTAGGACGTGTGTGAGCACGTAGAATAATTCAAAGACACTTTTCTGTCTGTAGATGTACCCATCACATGAGATTTAGAGATTTACTGAAAATGATTAATTTAGTGAGACAATCTTCTAAGAGAATACGATTATTATTCTTTTAGACTTTTTGATTAACTTTAAATCATAAAGAGAGTTTTCGCCCCCATTGTGTTCTCAACACTTTGACCAACAGTTCTCAACTGATGTAACCAACCTTGAGGCCACTTGAATAATATTTATATATATTTTTAGGCTCATCAGATTTTTAGGTATAAACTGAAAATAATATTTAATTTTAAAATTACCATTACAGTGGGACCCACTGTAATTTTTGCACAACTGTAGTGCCACACGGCACCCTGTGTCACGGCAATATCGTAGTGTCGTGTGGCACTACAATATTGCACGCCCATTACTGTAGCGCCACGTGTCACTACAATAATTTATGTCAATCTCTTATTCACAATCAGTGATTGACACATAACAATTACTATAAATTAAATATTTATTTTAATCAAATAAATATCAACATATCAGTTAATTCAAAATTAACTTATCTGATTATTTATATCAACTAGTTTATCTGTTAGTTCATAAATAACAGATTTAGTTGATTCAAATTTTGAAATTATATAATAACAATTCAACATTATCTAATTTCACAAATTAGATATATTGTCTCACTTGTCGATAATTAAAAAATTAATTGATATAATTATTTATATATAATTTCCAAAAATTAATAAAAATAATTAAATTAATTAATCTCACATAATTATCTCATAATTATGTACTTGCCCCACATTAAAAATTTCTTTTGCAAATTAATCATTTTCTCATATCCTAAATATTCACACCCTAGATTGCGTAGTACAAAGTTGACTTGAGGACCATGTACCTATAATCTTAAGCTCTAATAAATCAGATTTTTAATTAAACTTTTTAGTTAAATAATCTTATTTATTAATTCTATTATTACTCCACTATAAATGTGGAATTGCACTCTTAGAAATTATAGGATGTATTTACAGAGTATTCTTGTATAGTCCATCGATATAATCATTTCATGTAGTTCTGTCATCCAATTATTGGTTCAGAAACTAGAGCCGCTCAAAATTATCATTTTACCCTTCTAATTACCTCTTGAGACTTAAGTACCATTAATTCACTAGTGAATGACTAATTAATAATCATATTATAAATTTGAGTTCAATAACCATTCAATTCCCATAATTAACACTTAATGAAACTAATATACGATCTGTTAGAAAAATTTGGATTCTAAATCATGCAAGATCATGTTCTCAGCCATACACATCACCGAATCTCTAAAATAAAAGTCACTAGCTTATTTTACAAACAAACCTTAATGAATGAATCAAAAGATTCAATAGACATGCATAAGAATTCATGACTACTCAAGATTCACACTGATCTACATATGTTCATCACATTAATATGTATTAAATATTTATTATAATACATATTAGTAAAGATATTAATTCACATCGGTCATCTCATATATAATCTTATTATATAAAGTACATTCACTAAGATGTCTATCCACATCAATGATTCGAATCTAGATCACATGCATTCATAATGCTTAGTAAATCAAACTAGCAACCATTTAGTAAAGATTCTATACTTTAATATATTGCTGATAATTTTATTCATTATCTATGATATTAATTCTCTCGTACTAATACAAGATTATAGCCTTATTAATGAATATACAATTTTCAGATATTTATATAAATTATTCAATAATAATTTAAAATAACAATTATAAGAAAAATATATTTTCATTAAATTTCATATTAAAATGTCAATACACAGGATTTGAGGGCATTATCCCCAACAAGCTCCTCTTTTGACCCTTTAACATCATCTTGGGCCTTGGCTAAAGTATCTTCTACCTTGGCTAGATTGTCTTCTACCAAGGCTTGTTTAGCCATGGCCTCTATAAGTGCGTGCTAATAGGGAGGATTTCACGCTGTAGGTTTTGGATAGTGTTCTTGAGCTTAGTCATTTCCACTTGTTCCGTTTTGACCTTAGTAGTAACTTTCTGAAGGTTCATATCTTTCTCCCATACCTGTGAGTAGAGCCTTAACCTCAACTAGGGCAGAACTCAAGTCACAACTATATGTATTGCGCGCAATACGACAATCCTTGAGCTTTTGGGCCATCTGGGCATGTAGGCATTGCGTGGCCACTAACTCCCTAGTCAAGCGCGTAGTCCCCTTGATATGCAGGTGTTGTACAGTCTCTAACTCCTCTGTATACTCGCGGCGGACCACCTCTAACTTCACCTCCAGACAGGTGATCTCATCAGATGTCCCTGTGTCATGGCGCTCATTGGTGAGGTCCTTAATCTGACACTTAAACGACTCATTTTCTTTGATGAAAAAGGACTTATCTTCCTCAGCTCATTTGGCCGATACACGGGCAACATCAAGGTCAGGCTTGAGTTGAGCCCCATGCTGCTCCAATAGAGCATACACCATAGATACCTAAGATAAAGTTCAGTCAGTATGCCTTACCAAAGACAAATTAAACTAAAGAAAAAGAAAGAATATATAGATCAACTTGTGTGGAGGCAGCAACACTAATGGAAGATAGACTTTAGTCCCCCAACTCTAATACCCCCAAGGCCCCGTCAACTGTGAATCGTTCCCTGTGCCTTTCCAAAAAAGTCTCCATGTTAGCCCTCATCCTAATGAGGAACTCATGGCTACTATCGTTATTATGGTCATCGTTATCAGAAATAATCACCTTAGGGAGTTCCTTACTCCTAGATGAGCCGGCACTCTCATCAAAGGTAGCATCCCCTATAAACTCCCCAATGCCTCTGATATCACAAATAAGAGTACAAGTGCCCATCGACACCCCCTGGTACCTCCACTAACATCAAGGAGACCCTCGAGGGCTGGGTCAACTCCACCAACACCATGGTTTCTACCGGTAAATTCCACCCATATAGCACCAGGACCCCCTGAACTGAAAGTCACACCGCCATCAATGGTTATATCATCATGGAATGCTGGGACACTAAGAACCACCTCAGGATGAACCATGCCTACATCAAGGCCTGTAACAGCATCAAGTACCTCTTCCCTGCGATCCTGCGGGACAATGTCACCATCATTCACAGAATGAGATGTTAGGTCTGCCTCGGTGAGAGTGGTATGGAGTCTAGATCAGGAGGAGAAGGTGTCACAATGCTCGTAGAGGTTTTTAAGTTGAGCCATGTCATCTCCCCCCACCCTCACCTTCTGCAGGAAAAAAATTGGTAAATGCTCAATATACTCTATGTGGGTGACCTCAGGAGGTGAAGAAAAGACACGTAAAAGTCTTGAAAAGCTGTTAAAACCTATCACTGCAGGCTGAGAGGTGATGAGTGACCCACCAAGGCCATTAGGGGTATTGTCTACCTATCAAGGGGCGTCAGATAGGAACCAGTGCCATCAGGAGTGTTGTCGGTCTACTAGGGGCATGAGAGGACCCTCCAGAACGGCCTCCGCTTTTTGACGTAGGGGAAGGATCCCTAGCATTTTCTCTCTTCCTCTTCTTAGATACATTCACCTGCTTCTTGGCCTTATATCCACCTTAGGAAATGAACATAGACATAAGTTTCTTACTAAAAAGCCATCTGCAAAGACATAACAAAAAAGAAAGCCATGAATATATAAGTTATTTACCAAGTGTTAAAAGTATACCCCAAAGCATGTGGACAACATCGATGAGCGACAACTTTGATTTTACTAGGTTACACTTATTCAAGAGGTCTGAATACCTTCGCCTCTTTGGCAGAATCTAGAATGTCAATTTGATCTACTTCAGCATCACTCCATTTAACTTACGATTGTAGCCTTTCATCTCTGCGATCACACAAACATAAGGAATAACTCCAACAGTTACTAAGTACATATTTGTTTATATGTATAAATATGTTAAATTGGAATAAAGTGGGCTCTCACAAGGAGTAAGCACAAGATCCATGAGAATAAACCTACAAAGAATCCCTCATGACACATTGAGAGAGGACCATACTCGTTTGGTCCACTCGCCACCAGCAAAAAACCAACGGTCCTTGGTTTCTCTATTGTTGGATGGCAATTAAGCACGTGTGTACAGGACTTCCCCAAACGATGGCTCAAGTAAAATAGCCCCACTCCTCCACGCTTGAGTTAGAATAGAACCTATATTACCTTAAAATCAAGGGAGCCTTAAGAATGACCGTCCATATCATGTATACTCCTAGATGTTCCTCCAAAAGTTGGGAAGAAGCTGACATGTGGCACAATGTAACCTCCTGGGAGCTAGCCTCACTATATTTGAACGAGGAAGCCGGAGTCTAGCCTCAAAGTGGAACTGATAAAAAGCAATTTCACCGTTAGGAGGGGCGCTAGCTAGTTCATCGGGATGAGGGAATCGTAGAATGATTGAGTTAGGAATGGAATACTTCTCCCTAAGCTCGTCTAGATGTTGTTGAGTCATGGTCCTCTAAGCAACGTCAATCTTATAAGTCTCTCTCGTGCTCCCCTAAGCCTCACCCTGCTCATGGTCACTTTCCTCACCCCTTCCATCTGAACCAACCTCGAGATCAGCCCCGTATGAGTCATGACTAATAGTTGTTTGTGATTTACCACCCTCGTGGCCTCTAATGCCCAATGAGGGGGACCCCAAAAATTCAGCCTCAAATGAACATAACTCAACAAAAGAGTCATTTAGTGAATCAGAAGCTAAAGACCTAATCAAGCAATGGATGTGAAAATGACTATGACCTAAAAATACAACAAACAAAGGCCATTCAATGTAGAGATAAGGGACATAATAATGGATAATGGAGATAAAAAGGCATGATAGTACAAAGGTCATGCAATGTAGAGATAAAGGGACATAATAGTACAAAAAAGAAAGGGTAATAAGGGCCTAAACCCGGAGACGCTACACGACCTCGGGGTCACTCAAGGACATGGCCTCGGGGATGGCCTTAGGTATGCCCGAGGCACTAACCTCGAGGACATTGAAGGTCCCAACCTCTAACCACCGTTTATTCCTCCTAGATCTACTCTATGGAAAATAAACAACAAGACAAATGGAAAAGAAATGAGATAGAGGAGTACCTTGCACTAAGTGGAATAGAAAGGGAAGGGTGAAAATGAGGAGGTGAAGAGCCTCTTATTTATAAAGATATAAGGTTTATCCTAGCCATCCAATGAACCCCTGGGTGCAAGGCTTAGATCACCTCGGGTAACACAACCATTATGACCCCTACAATAAAGTACATGTTCTTTCATTTTGCCTATGGATAGGCTAGGACAGTCCTGTCACATCAACATGAAAAAATTAGCTAAACTCACTGAGTCTAGGGATATTATGGGCATCGATGAGTGGGGGGCAACTGTTATACCCATTTTTTAAATATCTAAAAAAGACATTTAAGGACACATTAGTGGTCATTCGAGACTTGAATCTTGGGGACACCTAAGACCCGGACTTCGGGGTCACCCAAGGTCACCCTCGACCTCGTGATCACTCGAGGCCCCCCTCGACCTCGGGGATGCCCGAGGTCCCCCTGGACATTTGGGTCGCCAGAGGCCTAGTCCTCGGGGTCTCCCGAGGCCAAGAATGGTACCCTCCTTGCGATTAAGTGTCTAAGGAACAAAGAGGGCCACAGAAGGTGTTCGAATTAATCGTCTCGTGTTTTGACTAAGTCCCAATAGAGATAGGAGGAAATAAGGGCAAGAAATATCCCACCTTAGTTCAACGGCACCTAGACCAAGGAAGAAGTTTGCAGGGTGTCATTGAATACATTTAATACGCTTAGACCAATCAAAGAGGGGAGAATAAGAAAAGGCATGAAGCCCAACATCCAAGGAGTCAGTCAACCTGCGCCCAACATAGTGTCATCATAAGCAATTAATATGGACGGTCCAATGGAGGTTGAGGAAGTACATTAAGGGGTACGAGGACAGGTTATCCTGACATAAAAGGTCATCATCTATTACATCGTACCTCACCAAGCTAATCAGAGAAGCCCAAAGAATGAGTTTGGTCCGAGGAGGCACCCTATTGGACGGGAGGCCTGCAGTTTGGAGACCAACCCAGCCTTGAGACCAGCTTCCCACTATAAATACCCTAGTAAATGCACTTAAAGAGGTACGCAACAACTTTTAACTACTTCTCTACTTTTCTCTCCGTCATCCCTTACAAACTTAAGCTTCAGAGGGGTAAAAAGGAGATCACCCCCTTTCATTGGTCTCCTACTTTACGTTCCCCATTGTAGGTGTAGAGAGTGGAGTAGAGCAGAAACATGTATGGCCTGGACTCACCCTTGAGATTTAGTTGCTAACACATTTCATTTTCTTGCTCTGATAACTTCAAAATTTCCCTCAGCACCACATTCCTTATTAGTTCATAAGATATTATAATGGATTAAAATATCACCACATATCTTGAGCATCCATAAAACTTTCTCCCATGGTTCGTATTTGTCCTTGATGGCTTAATCAGAGTAGTAACCCCATAATAATACAATGGTCTAACATGATAAGGGACATGTTGGATGGAAGCACTTGATCCTGATCGGCTTCTACGAGACATTTTGAGGATTACAGACCTTCAAGCTTCCTGTAAGAATTTAAACACGATTTTCTGCCTTCAAGCTTCCTGCCTTCACATGATTTTCCACCTTCGAGCAAGAATTTAAACCCATTTTTTAAAATTTGATGGGTTCGTTTACTAAGAATTTAAACACGATTTAGCGTTCACCCGATCGATTCGAACCCATTTATTGGAAAAAATGGAATCATTTGAACCGATCTATGGATCATAGTACCTGAGAGAGAAAGAACTCATTTATGGAATAGATCGATTTGAACTGCTTCGAGGAATAGAATACCCAAAAGATAAAGAACCAAATCTATGGTATAGATCGATTTGAACTGCTCCGAGGAATAGATTACCCAAGAGAAAGAACATGTTCATGAAAATGATAAACGAGGAATTGAAGCTTACATGCAAGAAGAACATATCGAAACTAAGAAATTCGAAGAATCGAGGCTTCGTTGCTTCGTTGCATATGAAGACTGGGAGGAAAGCTTCGAGAGAGATGAGGGGGAAAGAGAAAATTATTTTTAAGAGGGTAAAAGGTTAAAAAATTGTTTTAAAAGTAAAAGTAAAAAATGATAATCTTGATAGAATAAAAATATATAACATATAAGTTGGAAAATATAAAAAAAATATTTTAATGGATGAATGTGTACTTATAGATCTCACGATTACCACGTCATCATTTAACGTGTCACATCATCACTTAACGTGTCACGTCAATGTGTTCGTTAAATTTAGTTAATGGATAGTGACGGGAGGACCATATTGAGACTTTAAGTAAACTAGGATAACCAAATTGAGACTTTTTAAACTACGATGACCAAATTGAAAATGAGTGTAAACTAAGATGGTCAAATTGATAATTTTCCCTAAATTTATATTTGAACAAAATTCTCGTCGGAATGACCTGAGCTTAAGAACCTCGACAACAGGTCGACCGAATCGAGCGATGCCTTCACTTGGAGCTTCATTTTTCTTTCTCTTCAATGATGCTTTTCACACACTCTCGAATCTAATTATCAACTATTCAAAGTCTTTTTTCAGACCCAACTAGAAGTCTATGACAGAGTTTTTGGACGCGGTGGTGAAGAGAACGGGCAGAAAGTGGCCGGAGAGCTCAACGTCGACCGCGTTTTTGGTGAAATTCCTCAAGGACTTAGTGCTAAAGTCCACACAGAGTGGGGGACGGCTCCGTGTGGACCCTGGGTCATTCGTCTCCCAAACCACATCCCTGAACCTTGGGTCTCATAAGCTGAAGTCATGTATCAGTTAGTTGAAATTAGATGGAGAATTAAAGTTGATAGTTATAAATAATCAAATTATAAGTTCAAGATTATAAATGATGGTAACTATAAAGTTCGAGGGCGTAGTTTATAGTTTTCTCAATGTTTTTTTTAATGAGGACGACGAAAAGATGCATTTATGTAATGTGAACTTTTAAAATATTTGAGATAATTTTCAACTATAAACTTCGGTAACACAAATATAAGAAAATAATGAATGAAACGTTTACCCCAATGTCATGACAATTACATATAAGTAATGTATGGGTAACAGTGTGCAATATATATGTGAACTGGAAAAATAATAAAAACATTCACTACTACAAAAATGGGGTTAGATGACAGGTAAAACCCATCATTATAACCCTATATTGATGGTTGCCCGACTGTCATCTACCGAGCTGTCATTTTTAATCATTTAAAAAAATCATCATTATAATAGTGTACAATGACGGGGAATCTTCGTCATCGTTGGTACCGTGAAAAGTATATAGATGATGAGAATTCACCATCATTTAAAGTATCGTGAAAAGAAGATAGATGATGGGGATTCCCCGTCATCTAAAGTTACTCCATGTAGACTTTAGATGACGTAGAATCCCCATCATCTAAAGTATCACGAAAAGTGGATAGATGACAGGGATTCTCTGTCATCTAAAGTTACTCCAACTAGACTTTAGATGACGGGGAATCCCCATCATCTAAAGTTACTCCACATAGACTTTTGATGATGGGGAATCCCCGTCATCTAAAGTTCAAAAGAAGAAAAAAATAAAATTTTATTTAATTAATTAAATAAAAACTTGGTGAATAGTATTATACAATAAAAATAAAAATAAAACAAAAATTATAATGATTATAATTCTAAAAGATGTCTTTGCTTATTAATTTGCTAAATTTAGATGAATTATGTTATGAATGGACTTTTCTAATGGATCTTTGCATCTTCCATATTTGTAATTAAAAAGAGAAAAATTCTTTTTGTTTTAAAATATCATAAAACATTCGACTAATGAACACTGTATGAAAGGAGTTAATCAAGCACTTACAGTGCAAAGTATTGACAGTCGTATCCAGTACTCCTATGTACTTCAACTTGCGTATTAATTAAAAAACACTAATAAGGACACAAACGAATCTTCTGAGGAGGAAAGAATGGACAAAAGAAGCCAAAAAATAGCAAACTAACAAGCCGCGTATAAATTCACTAGGAGATCTAACCATGCCAATACATTTAAAATACGGAAGGCAATCAAACAACTAAACAAACAGAACAGATGAGAAGAAGGTTGTCCTGCCATTTGCAATTGTTTATTATTGGTTTAAGCAGAGCTGACACAAGCACAATTTAAATGGATTAAACTATGACACTACTCTGAAAAGAAATAGTCAAAGATGAGGTACATGAATAAAACTGATAATAAGAAAGTTTTCCAACAAGTTGTAATTATATTGAGTTAGATTGAAGGCAGAAATGCAAGCAGAGATATCAAGTTAATTAAAAAAACACCTACACCTGAACCACTTTCCTCATTCAAAAGAAACTCTAAACAAACGGAAATGTAACATTCATTTTCTAACAATTCAAAAGGTGAAACGTCTCAACATACAATTTTCTAACAATTCTTTCACAATAATTATCAACAACAATCAAGAATAAATCATTAAAGTATATCTTTTAGATTAAAATTATACCTTTCCTATAATCAATAGCCAAAGAAAAACATGAACTTTAAGAGATACATACAACTTCTAAATGAATTTAAATAAAATAACTTATTGAAGGAAGAAAAAATTTTTAGCATCACATTCAGGCAATATAATACTCACCTCACAACATGAAGAAAGTAGCCTTTCTACCAAACCAGGTTTTTTGTTGGGAACTGAAAGGAATAAATTTCAACATATCAAGGTCAAGATTGGACGCAAAAGCTTTAGCGTGTTAGAAAAAATGACCAAGAGAAGTAATCTAGAAAAAGAAAATGATATAAAGATGGAAGAAGCCAATTATAACTAATTCCCAAAACCACCTATGTTTAAGAAAGGAAAACATAGAACAATGCATGATTGACATAAATTAATTTGGACAGTGTCAATGGCCCAGCAATTTTTTTTATTTTCACACAGAAAGATAAGGTGCTAATTTGATCATATGGTAGTAAGTAACCATTCTCATATTGACCTCACAATACCATCGACCGACATTCATATAAATTTAAACATTTCAAATAGACAGTAAAATATTATTTCAATAATGAACATGAAAAAAGAATGACAAAATTCAGGATCAAATATCAGCTGCTAAGCTAATTTGCTGGTGCCATTTGATAATCACCTATTAGAATTTCAATGCACACCAATGAAGTTTGAAAAGCTTAAAATTTTAATGCAAATAAAAGTGGCACATTTATACTGAGGAAGAGCACTTCAAAAGTATTAAGGAGGGTGTGAGGAAGAGGATCATTCACTCTACAACTCTACAATCAAGGGGAAATTGAAGAATAACCCAATAATATAAAAATATGACATTTACCAAACGTTCTGAAGAATAAAAAAATAGACAACTTACTCAATAGACAAATCAATTGATGGGAAAATCATAACTATATAATACTAAATTCATCATATTAGATATATGAACTCTATAACTGAAGTTTAACGATGAAAACCCTAATTAAATGTATCATCTTATTCTCCAACTCAAGTGCTTTTGAAGCTAGATCTTCCAGCCATTGGACAATTTGAAGGCACGATTGAGCAGTATAGTCCTCCACAACAAACTCGCAGGCCTCCAAGTGCGATATTGTGGGAAACTATCAAATCTAATGTTTTGTTAGTAATAGTATAGCATGAAGAGGTAATCGTCCGTTCATATAAAATAATGCACAACAGAAAAACCATATCACCATGATAAGATCTTTCGGCAGCTCTTCAGTTGCTACAAGAAGGACAAAGTTGTTAGACTTAAAACTATCATAAGACAACTAAGCCTACTACTGAATCAAGAATGCAAAGTCATCAAGAATATCATAATGTCCCAGACTCCCATGTGAAAAGGACATAAGTGTAAGCAGAAAATGACCAATATACCAAGAAAGAGATATTACTGGAATTTGAATCATATAGATCTAGCAAACATAAGGGTTAAGCACCAATTAGTTCCCATGATAGGTTTCTAGTAGGCCATTTGCAATTATAGAAACCATAGAAAAGAAGCAAGAATCAAAACATAAAATTGAAGATTAATAGCGCATTCATTATTTTAGTCAGTCCATCCTTTTCTTATCGATGCAGTGATGGTGACCTAAGTGAAGCATAACATTGCATTTGGTATGCATATTTTCCTATAGAAAAGGCATTTCACCTTACACACATTTTCAATTTGTCAGTAATGTAGGTTAAGTATGAACCATTGTGCTGATCTTAATTGCAGGAATGCCTATGTGCTATCATTTGCCCAATTAAAAAAAAATCAGGCAAACAAACACCACCGTTTTAAAGAAAATAGACAATGTGCAGATAACCATTTATATTTTTATAAAGAGCATGCAATGGCCAAAAGAAAGTATATTTACAACTAAATATATTGTGTCTTCTGCAATTTGGAATTATCTAAAACTTCATGTACTTCTCAAGCTTCAGAGTCTCTTATAGAAGTACTCCATCCGTCATAAAATCAGATTTAGTATGCAATACACTAAACTATTTAATTGAAGGAGTTAGAGAAATTAATTCACATGACATCGCTATGACAATTCATTCATTAACCAGCAAAACAATAGAAATCTTGAGGAAAGGTCCTTGGACTATACCTATTTTACTTTGAGAGGGAAAGGAAAACTCGCCTTAATAATGGTGTTATAGTCGTTCACGTCCTCAAAACGAATAACATAACCAACTTTATCACTTAGAGCACACTCCATCCCTTCACTAACTCTTTTTGTAACACTCGTTGCAACACGCCTGCATTTGGGTACACCCACTATATCATCGGTGGTGCAACCATCTTCATGTAGATACTAAAAATAAAACCCACATGACACTCTAGTCAAATAAGCAAAGTAACTTCACATTAAGATTTTTATTTCTAAACTTTATTTTTTTTTTTGGGGGGGGGGGNGGGGGGGGGGGGGGGTTAATGCTAATGAAGATGTTAAATGATTAAGGAACCTGCATAGTCTTCATTGAGCAAGTCTCTCCAACCACCACCACCTGATTTTCACGTATTGGAAGTCAAAGATAATTAGAACACATCTAAACCCACTAGTGGATATCTAATAGGCATATCTCATGGATATGTAGTGTTTAGAGGATCACATTTCATCTACCTTTTGCAAATTTAAAATGTTATATGGGGAGCTTTTTAAATTATGAGCTAGATGAAACCTCCTCAATAATATAGAAAGATCTATAATTCAAAATAATATTTCAAAATTGGGTGATTATGAGTTTGCTTGCTCATCGATAATTTGAAAAATGTTAAATTAGAGTTTGTAAGCAAACCAACTTAGTTTATGTACGTACATGTCTTGAAAACAAGAACCAAAACACAAATTAAAACTAAAAATATAGACCAAAACATAAGAATCAACATAAACTAAAAGAATTGAACACAACTAATTTGGGCTAACCTAGAATTTTAAAACTAAATATACAAGAACACAGACTAAAATAATTAAACATAAAGTAAGATACTTTCTTTGATTAGTGCCTTCCATGACAAATTGATGTACTATTAAATAAAGCAGAATGAAAATAAACTAATACCGATTATCCTTTCTAAGTCCTATACACTGCTGGTTGGCTCTCAATTTTACCATTTACTAGGAAGAAACAAAAATAAAGATTACAGATTAAACTACCAATGTGACATATTTATTAAAAACTATCATTGCACATAAACAGTAAAAGAACAGTAGCTTGGTGTTAGAAATACTCACTAATAGAAAATTAAGGAAGATTCCTTATCGTTTAAAAAATAAGACTTTCTAGTTCAGATTCTTTCAGGTATGACATATGGTGGTCTGTTCTTCTTGTAAAGCAGTGGACAATGTCTAAGTGGTTTCATTTCTTTAGCAAGGACCAAAAAGGTCAAACCCATTATTGGTCTTATGTCTTATTTTATTTGATTAGTTCTACATATTATGTTAACCATTGAAATATAAATTTGTTTTTTGGAACCTTTAGTCTAATAGGGCTATTACCCAAAGATAAAATTACTTAAACCAATAGGCTATGAGCATATTTCATGTGTACAATTTTCTTAGTTACATTAAGCTTCTGATGGTGCTCTAATTTTGCGTAGGTTTCTTAAAGCCTAGTGTTTTTGCTTACTCTTAAAGATGATATATTCATGGGATTTCTTATTATGAAAGTTTTGGATTAGTGCACAAAACATCTCCAAAGCTCATAAGCTCAGTTTGCATGCTATGTAAGACATAAGAATATTGTTATTGATGAAAATATGATGTCTACTACTATTGCTAGTTGCTACTAATGCTATTGCTAGTTTTCTCATTATATGATTTATATGATATATTGCTGGTCAGATCTTACAGTAATGATAATCACTGAAATGAGTGTGAACTCAATACTGTAAGTATAGAGAGTAGATTACTTATTCTCTGCACCATGTTGAGTTAGCTGCTGTTCAATGCATGTGTTGTGTAGAATTAAACATACCAATTAAGGAGAGTTATCACTGCTCTACTAGTTGCTTCTTAGATTCCTAGAAAAAGCACCTTCTACATCATCGACATGCAGTGAAAAGTATTAGAAAAACTCTAAATGGTGATCAAGCAGTAAGAAAACACCGGAGTTATGACTCTTGGCCCTCCATTCCTGAATGCTCATTATTTGAAGAGAGTTCAATAATAATGAAAGAAAAAGGGAAAGTATGGATCAAGGTCAACTCTTCAAAAGCTTATGAAATGTCAAAGCTAAAATAGAGCATAACCATGATTGGACTTCACCAAAATTTAGTGTCAAATCTCTGCTACTCAATGCTTTGATCTCTGTTACTTAATGCTTATCTTGACACGTCCATTAAATCAATATTAAAATCATATGTGTAATTCAAAGATCAATGATTACAGAATCAAGCTGGAAAAATTTGATCTTGCAAAAAGAAAAGAATAGACCAACATCTACCTAACTACATCTAGTTTATTCCAAAAACTTCAAATCTAACTTCATAAATTGAATTATGGTTGACAGAGTCTTACCCGTTGCATTGATACTAAGAAATTTTAGACTAAAGCACAAAAAAAGAAATATAATAATTCTCTAAGTATAACCTAAATGCCTTAGAGAGGGAGAAAATGTCCAGGAGGAAACTGACATGGTATTGGTGTGCATAAAGTAAGAAAACAATTAATGGAGATGGTGGATTTTTGAAAAATAAAACAATATAAAACATTGAGAAATATCTAAAATCATGTTCACAAGTGTATCAAATGTGATTATAACCTCAAAGATCAGTTGTAGAAGTTTAAAACAATATGAAAACATATTTCTTTCAGTATAATCCATATTCCATATTCACTAGAATGCTTATATTCTCTTATGTTCTCCTCCCAGCAAGCACATAGAATCTTAAGAAGTTCCACGGACAAAAATAATACCATGGTATAAAGACAAAGGTTTGCATAACTCATTTGAGTTTCTCTTGATATCTTGCAGGCAAGAAATTCAAGAGTAACCATCAATGTGGTACATCTTGGAAGTGTAAAGACTGCAATCATCAGAGCTCATAAGGGCTTTATAACAGACATGAACTTCCTATATAACTTATATGTAGCAAGAAAAAGAAAATTCAGAAACTAAATTTCTTAAACTTCTTCTGCGGACTCTCTGCTTCTTCTGGCATACAATTCTCAGGTATGAAATAATTGCTAAAAGAGACACATGGGAAAAACAGAACTAATATCTTTGAAAACACTCATCGATTTGGAAATAACTTTACTATTTTTAAGTTGATATATTGTCCTTCGTGAAAAACTAAAACACGAATTAGATCGATAGCCAAAAAACTTAAGCACACATATAAATTAACAAACAAAACTCAAGCAAGATTCCTTTAGTAAGGAAAACCAAAACATGAATTAGATCGCTAACCAAGAATCTTGAGAACATAAAAGTTACAAACAGAACAAAAAAAATCAAAACTCTAACTCAAAATCTAAACCCTAAATCTCAATAAAACTAAATCAGAACAAATAACATTAAATAAAGTTGAAAAAACTACAAACTCACCTAGAGAGAGCGAGAACCGTCGCTGGAGGTTGAGAGAGAGAGAGAATAGATCATAGATGAGCGAGTAGTAGAGAGAGGAGTATAGAGAGAGAGAGAGAATAGATCATAGACGAGCGAGTACTAGAGAGAGGAGTATAGAGAGAGAGAGAGAAAGCGCAGTGCAGAGATGAGCTAGAGAGAGCAGTGTAGAGAAAGCTCGAGAGGGAGAGAAAGAGAGAGCGGTTGAGAGTGAGAGAGAACAGGCTCAGAGTGAGAGAGGAGTTTGAGAGAGCTTTGCGTTCGTGTGGAATTTTTGAGTTCGAGCGAGTAGCAGAGAGAGAGGAGTTCGAGAGAGCAGGCTCAAATTAGGTTTAGATTGATTATATAGTATGTCATTTTTGTAAATAAAACGAACTTTGGAGTAAATAGTAAATTTTCTTACACCATAAAACAATAACTGTTTTTTTTCACTGTCATAATAAGAAGTTATATTGACAGCTCAAAAATTAGCTCTCATAGTAGAGAACACATTGATGACAGCTAATTTCTGAGCTTCATCTTACTCGAATTATCCCACCCTACACTATTTTTCTTTGATAGATTTTAGAGAGCTGTCATTATATCAAAGATGTGGTTGTTAAATAAAGTTCTTACATATAGTCAAGAAACTCAACCTAACCAAGATGTACAGTAACAAAACAGCCCAATTCATCAGCAAAATAGTCCTCATTCTAGTAGCAAAACACAGTAACAAATCAATAGTCCCAATTCAGCAAAAATAATAGGAAAACATAAAAAAAAATAGCTGCAAAATAGTAGCAAAACAGTCCACATTCCAACAGCAAAACACAGAAGCAAAACAACAGTCCTAATTCAGCAAAAACAATAGGAAAACATAAAAAAAAACAGCAGCAAACAGTCTACACTCCAGTAGCAAAACACATAAGTAAAACAATAGTCCCAATTCAGCAAAAACAATAGCAAAACATAAAAAACAGCAAAACAGTCAACACTCCAGTAGCAAAACACATAAGTAAAACAATAGTTCCAAATCAGCAAAAACAATGGCAAAACATAAAAAACAGCAGCAAAATAGTAACAAAACAGCAGCAAAACAGTCTAAAATCCAATTACTTACTTGCAATTCTCTTTGTGATACTCTTGGGGATGACCTTTGAACCTGAATTGAACTTTGAGGTGCACTTTGGACCTGAAAAGAACATTAAAAAACTTAATTGCATGGTAGGAACAATGTTATATATACCTACATAAACATTAAAAGAATTTAATTAACTAGGAGGGTAGGCCCTGATTGGGAAACTCCTTGGTTTTCTTGGACCTGAAGAAAAAAAGACATAATAATCAAACCAAAGTTAACTCAAATGACTTAAATAATTCATAAAACTACTGTCGGGACCGCTTTCTGTTTCTCTTTTTATTTTTGTTGGGGTTGACAGGTTGTTTGAAAGACCTTGCATTGTGGCCCGCTCGATTACAGTTACCACACTTTATCTTTCTCCCCCTACCAGATGCTTTAGTAGCGTTATGAGACGCTATTTCTCCTTCTTGTAGCCTTCTCTTTTTCCTTGGTCTACCAAGCTGTCTGTGCATAATAGATGGCCTGATGGGCTCATCCCTCTCCATAGTGTCCCATTGATCATCATATGGGATACGTTTAATGAGGCACTCATATGCCTTCAAATACCTTTCTTTGTTGTACACCTCATCCACATATCTCTCAGGTTCCTCTTTTCCATCATGAACGCACACAATAGCATGTGCACAAGAAATGCCAGTCAACTGCCAACTCCCACAACCACAAGTCCTTTTATGCAAGTCCACCACATACCTAGAGCCATACATGTGCTCCACCTTCCATAAGTTGTCACAACTCTAATACGCAATGAAACTGAAAGATTCAGTTTTGTTCATATTTAATTTATTTTAGATTTTAGGGCATATTGGCCTCTGTTGAAACTGTTTCATCAATAGCCTTCTTATTATCATTTCCATCATGATAATAATAGGCATGTCCCTACTCTCTAAAATGTATTTGTAAAAACATTCAGCCACATTCTTTGTGATTGCATCACACTTAACCTCCAGGTAAAAAGCATGTTTAGACCGAGAGGAAGTTGCCTCTTTCTAAAGCCATGCATGTGCATTCACGTTCACCTCCTTTAACTCATTCATAATTCATTTAAATGCTCTCAGAGGTAGCTCTAGCTGCACCCTAAAATAGGTTTTTCATCAACTTCTCGGAAAAACCCTTTTCAAATTGGCATAAAGATGTCGACCACAAGTCAGATGCCATGCATGTGGTGACACCTACTTCAAGGTTTCTATTAAACCTTTTTGTTTGTCTGACATGAATGTGGGGCACATGTTTGTACCAATCTCTCCTAACAATAATTCAACAAACCACTTCCATGTCTCCTTCGTTTCACTCTCCACAACTGCATAACAAATAGGGTAAATGTTATCATTGTCGTCTAGCCAAACAACAGCTAACAATACCCCCCAATCAAAACACCCTTCAAATGACAACCATCTAAACATATCAAGGGTCTACGACCAGCAACAAAGCCTTGTTACATGGAAGCATGCAACAAAAATATCTTTGAAAAACACTTGAGTTTAAAAGAACTCCCATTCTAGATCCAGGGTTCATCTTCTTAACAATCTCACAATAATCCCAGATCGGAGCATATTGGCCAGTAACATCACCTCGCACCATGTTCAAAGCCTTACACTTAGCTCTGTAACACTTCTGCAAAGAAAGATTCACCTGAAATTCTCTCATAATTTCCTCCTTCAAAGCCTTGGCTTCCTAACTAGGAGAATCTCTAAACTTCACCTAATACTTTTGAGCTATCCAAGATGATATCATTCTAGCATTGGTTCTAGCCCTGCCACAATTCCTATGTTCAGGTTGAAAGGTTTTAATTTGGATCCTCCAACCACATTTCTTATTACATACACATGTGATTGTCTTTAACTCATTGTTTACGTATGAAAAGTCAAACCCATGTTGGATTGCATAGTCTTAAGTGCTCTTCTAAAAACCTTGAAATCAGTAAATAACATGCCTACCAACAGTTCTACAGATGTTTGCATGTTAACATGTTCATGAAATTTAGGGAACCTAGGAACCCCCGTATCATCATCAGAACTACCTAAATAACTATTTTCATAATGAACTCCACATTGACAGGTTCATGCTTATAAACAGATGCAGTCCTAGCCGCGTTACTAGCCACATTACTAGGATCAATCACATGTTCAGTACTAGCCATATTACTATCAATCTCAGGTTCAGTCCTAGCCACATTATTGTCAATAATAGGTTCATTCCTAACCACATTACTATCAGCAAAACCGTCAACACCATAATCAGTAATATATCCACTCAATGAAGTATCAGATTCATTTGCAGAACTATCCACATTCTGACTCATCAGAACTACTATTGTCATCTAAATTCTCATTATTACTATCCTCCTTTATATGCTCAACAAATAACTCTAAAATTAATCCACATTCAATATCACTATCTAATCTTGCCGGCATATTATGGATATCAGTATCATAGTTTAAAGGCAAGAGATTTTCAAAACTCTGCCCTTTAAACTTATGCCATATACATTTCCAAGTTTCATAGCCTAGTGAGCTTATCTCATTGTGGAATATAACTACAAACAAAAAATCACAAACGATCTCCTCAAAAACCTCAATGCGTACCCCATCGTAGCTGCTGAAAGGCATATTCATTAGTTTTCCCCCATGATGCAACTCACATCTTATAACCAACATACCTAAAAAGATTCCAGCATGTAAATCATTCATACCTACTACAAATAGTTTATAGACTACACAAATAACATATAAATGGTTCATCAACTACATAAAAAACATGTAAATGGTTCATAAACTACATAAATAGCATGTAAGTAGTTCATAAACTATATAAACAGCATGTAAATAGTTCATAAAAATACATAAACTACATGTACATAATAGATAAACATAAAAAACAACGGGTAATTCTGACTAAGAAATGACAAAGAAACAACTTGGTCCACTTTCTAACTCAATGGTCCCCATTTCAAACCAAAAAATAACATAAAAAACAAAATATTGTCGGGTTAAAAAAGGTAATATTCATCTAGAAAATGAATTTTCTTATAACACATGGTCCCCATTTCAACCCATGGTCCTAATTTCAAAAATAAAAAAACCCTATTTAAGAGACTATAGAAATCAGATCACAAATAAAAAGGAAGAACAAAGAAGAAAGATGAGTTACCTGAAATCAAGGAGAATGGGTGAATTGGAAATTTCAGGTAAAAGTTAGGAAGCTCGGTTATGGCTATTTCGGTTCGAGTTATGGGGCTAACTGGTTTGGGTTTGGTCTGAAAAAATTGAAGGAGAGGGAGAACTTGAGGAGAAGGAGGTGAAATCGACGAAGAAAAGATGAACTTGATGGAGAAGAGACCAACTCAAGGAGATGGAGGCGCCGGAAGAAAAATCTACGAAGGCGGAGAAGATGAAAATCACAGATGGAGGAGGGAGATGAGATGGGATGTTCGCAGGGGGAATGGGCAAAGTGATGGGGGTGATTTTTTAATAAGGGCGGTTTTGATATTTCATTGATCATGTGCAATACACGTGATCAATTAAATGACGTTAAACCCAAAATTTCGGTTCAAGGGGGTAAAGTTGATGGACGAAAAAAGTTTAAGTACAAATTCGAAAGAAAAAATAATTTAGGAGGTAAATTGATTTTAAGATAAATTTTAGGGGATCTTATGATATTAACTCAAACTTATATTACTGTCATTTCATGTGATCTTGCTTTCTATCTTTGTTTGACACGTTTCATTCAAATAAAAATATTTAAAAGTTATAAAATATTTATACATAATCTATGAGGAAATTAGTATATCATAAATTAATTCTATCTATTATAAAATACGACAACAACAAATGCATTGCTTCATTACGTTAGTTTATGTTTGTCAACTTTAATTGCACAAATGACTGTAAGATAATTTTCATAAAAAATCGAGAAACATAAATTCTTATGGACATGGAAACAGATAAACAAAAGGTACATTTAATGTGTAAAAGATGGATAAAAAATATATTTAAGGTGTGAAAAATGGATAAAGAAAAACTACATTTAATTATACAAATGACTGTAAGATAATTTTCATAAAAAATCGAGAAACATCAATTCTCATGGACATCGAAACAGATAAAGAAAAAGTACGTTTAACGTGTAAATAATGAATAAAAATATATATTTAAGATGTGAAAATGAATAAAAAAAACTACATTTAATGCAACTCATATATTATTATTTTTCTCTTAAATTATCTTTATTTTTTCTATTGTCATAATTATCTATTATCGTTTTCTTTGTGTTTGTCATCATCTTAGGCTATTTCTGAGAAATTCTACACATAATCAAGCCTAAAGAGAGATAGAAAAACTATAAGCACCTTGATCCTAATGGAATTTCCCATCCCTGCCCGACATTTCCATAAATAGAGAACGGTGTAGAAATAAAGTTGACATATGTAAGTAGAGATGGGAATGAGAGAGGCCGCCCCGCCCTCGGCCCACTCCATTTACATCAATCTTTGAACCGTCAACAAAAAACTTGAGTGTCTGAGCACTCCAAGAAAATGACACTCAATTTTTCTTTTGTTCAATATTGGGTCAAAACACAGGCAGCAAGTTGTTTATGTTATTTTATTGTGTTAAACTTGAACTTCAAGTCCGTGTTAATTCTTTTGATTGCTTAATGATTTTTTTAAATAGTATAATTAATTAATTAAAATATTTAGTAAAGAATAAGAAATATCATTAGAAAATAACAATGTGTAAAATATAAGAGCATTATTGGGTTTGAGAAAATAATAGTTTGACAAAAATACTAATGAAAATTTCTCCAAGATTGTTCCTTTTCTATATATTGTAGATGTAGATGTAGTTAATTCATTTATTATATTATTAATTATTATTATACATATGCATTACATAGGATAAGGGTAAAATTGAAAATAACTTTGAGTTAGTTGGACAAGAGCTTCTCACTCATTCTCTCTATTAATATAAAAGTGATATAGATAGTTCCCACAAAGTCCTTTGCACATGTGATAATCTCCAACTAAACGTAAAATAAATTTAAAAGCAAACAATAGAGGCTCTTTTGAATTACCATTAAATTAATTAGATAGAAATTCCAAAAATATATTTTTATTTCATCCGCCTTTATATATACTATAGATTTGTAAAATGAATGGTTTACATGAAGTGGTGCATGAGTGAAATTATGATATTTTGGATAAACATGAAAAACTAATTACTTTTTTTCAATGTTATATGGATAAATATGAAATTTAGATCTAATTTGGTTGGACAAGACCATCCAAACTAATAAAAATGAAGGATTATGAATGAAATTGTGATATCACTGTTGGATGAAATTGAAAAAATAATTATTATTCTTTAATATAATTAAGATAAATTAGAAATTAGATATAAACTGATTGGACAAATATTTCTAAAAAAGTTGCTCCCCATCTAGTTCCATTTATATATTCACATATATTATGGGTTATCATTATAATAGATTATATTATTATTGAATAAAAATTATAGATTTAATACAAATTCTTGAAAACTTTAAGATTCGTGATTTTATACACTGAAATTTGAGAGTCTAACAAGTATTATAATTGACAAAACACTTAATGCACATGAATTCAGTAACCGAGAACTTATTACATGATGATAAATGTTTTTTTATTAAATAAAGATAAGGAAACACGTGTGAATGAGGTGTGTAAATACACTTAATTCAACCGATTTTGTATAATTTATAATGCGTAATTATTAATTACAAAAGTTTTAAGTACATGTACTATCTTGCTAAAATTTGTAAGGGATGTAATGACAAAATAACCAAATATCATATATTTTAACATTAACCTTTTTATTCTTTGCATTTTAGCCCTTTCATTATAGGTTAACATAAAAACACAGTAATTAAACACTAATTTAATCACATTTGCAAAGTGAAGTACGAGTGTAAGCGTCAGAATTAAATTATGAAAAATGAGGCGGAGGCGGGGGAATTTCTGGGTTTAATGTGATTTTTAAAAATATTCTGAAAATAAAGTAGTTTTGAAAGTAATTCTAAAACTAAGATAGTTATGGCACGTTGGAAGGCGTATTTTGTAAAGACGACTTCCAGTTGACAAAAGTCATATTTACAAAAAATGCCTTCAGTGCAGCAGCTAGCACCTGCATACAAAAATCATTAACAACCTAACCTGCATACAAAAATCATCCATCCTGCAGAATATTTTATGACATTACCACACATTCTCAATGAACATCATACATTTTTAACAAATTTTATGACTTTAGATTTTATATTATTCTACAAAAATTCAAATAAAAAAAATATAAATCAATCACGTTCTACGCGACGATCGTCTTCTCATTCTTTTTTGAGGTCTTTCATATATTTGTAATTGAGTTACTTGTGATGATGGACTTTCCTTCATAATAACTGCTGCACTTTCTTCCTCTACATTAAGCGACGGGTCTTCCTCCACAATATGTGAGTTTTCATCTACAATAGGAGCATCTTTCACAGTAGACAACTTTCGGGTACGTCTTCCACCTTATCCTCTAGGAGCACCAGCTCGTCCTCCTCTACGTCGTCGAGATTGATGAAATGGTTTAGAGGTGGAACCAAGTTGAGTCACTGACTCACCTACAAATGTATAAAAGACCGGCGGCGTGTATGACTCTTGCTGAGACATAAATAATTCATCTCGAGGTATGTGTGATCTTGTTGACTTCTTTGAGATGAGTTATGCACTCCATGCCTTTGGAACAAAGGAGCTTGATAAGCCGCATTCGCTTGTCTTATTGTTTGTGCGGCTGTCTCACACACATTACAGATTCGAGGCATTATCCAAGACGGCTCAGTATTATCAAGTGTAACTTGTTAATATTGTTCAGGCTCTCTGTCTGCATAGATAAAAAATATTATATAAGTTACTTATTAAATGACCATATAAGCATATTAATTACATAAATTAATAATAAAATTACCATTAAATCATATAACGCTCCCTGTTGAGTTATGTATCATCGTGTGATTATCTGATACCATAACATATATGAGCTGTCATATCCATGTTCATCCATGTGCCCCTCAGCAATGTGTGTCCTACGCTCATCTCATCTCTCAATGTATGTCTAATGTTGGATGTCCCAATTTAGTTCATTTATCCCCCTTAAGGTGATGTCATGCAACCGTCTTTCGGTATCACATGGCTCGAGCACACATGGGCCTGGTCGAAATCCTAACAAATCTTCACATATTCTTGGCCAATCTCGATGTGCACTACCCATTACCGCCATCCTATCAACTGGAAGTCCTAACTATATTTGCATATCTTGTGGAGTAATAGTACACTCACCATGTGCCATATAAAATGTTTGTGTTTCAGGACGCCATCTCACCACAAAAGATGTGATCAAGTGTTAGTCGATGGCGATAAACCCAACCCTCGCAACTCCATAAAATCCAGCACGTATCAAATATGGATTAAGACGTCTATGGAGTGACATGTTCCGATGAACAACTGCAGTATGTCGGCGACAATGTAAAGCACGAGAATCCTCCTGGTCCTAAACATGTTGGGATCTATGTTGATCTTGTAAATATAATATCGAGCTATCTTATGGTCCAAACTCCATGGTATCCTGAAAATGAGTGTCGTTCGAAATATAATGATTATATTGAATTACATAAAAATGTACTAAGCCATCCTATCAACTGGAAGTCCTAACTATATTTGCATATCTTGTGGAGTAATAGTACACTCACCATGTGCCATATGAAATGTGTGTGTTTCAGGACGTCATCTCCCCACAAAAGATGTGATCAAGTGTCAGTCGATGACGATAAACCCAACCCTCGCAACTCCATAAAATCCAGTACGTATCAAATATGGATTAAGACGTCTATGGAGTGACATGTTCAGATGAACAACTGCAGTATGTCGACGACAATGTAAAGCACGAGAATCCTCCTGGTCCTAAACATGTTGGGATCTATGTTGATCCTGTAAATATAACATCGAGCTATCTTGTGGTCCAAACTTCATGATATCCTGAAAATAAGTGTCGTTCAAAATATAATGATTATATTGAATTACATAAAAATTTACTAAGTCAAATATTACATTGAATTACATAAAAATGTATTAAGATAAATATTATATTGAATTATATAAAAATGTACTAAGTCAAATATTACATTGAAATAATAAAAATGTACTAAGTCGAATATTACATTGAATTACATAAAAATGTACTATGTCAAATATTATGAGTCATTTGAACACTGTCCTCCATTACGGGAAGGACAATTTCGACGGTTATGTCCCTCTTGTTGACAAAGTCCACATTTACTATGTGTACTTGGCTCTCTCCAATCATCTCGATTAAACATCACATAATTGAGATAATACATCTAAAATTTTAGAACCCAAAACACATGAAATTCTAGGGTTTGAGAGAGATTAAAGAGAGATATTATAAAATTGATATATCCATACAACATTCATAAAAAATGAATAATTTCAAGATTTGAAGAATAAATTTAAGAGATCAAAGGATTAGAAATATACTTAGGGTTTGAGAAGTTCTTGCTAGTGATTTGAGATATTGAGAATTTTTTTTTGTGAATGAGAGTGAAATAAGAGTAAGAGGGTGTAATGTCGGTGAAATGATAGTAAACTCCGGCCACAATCGACAGCGAACGGCAACGGGGAAGGGTGTTGACGGGTTTTTTGTTCATGAAATGACAGTAAATTTTACTTTTTGTATCGTGATTTTTAAAGCAAGCGTTGAAGGCGTCTTTATAACAACCAGAAATATTGATGCATATATGTAATGCAGGTGTGCAAGTGAAGTTCTAACCTTCTTCGTCGTCTAAAACTGATAGGAAGTTCCCTGTCGCTGTATGTTATCGGAAAATGCCGATCCGCGTCGGTCACAGCGATCTCAGCTGTTTCGTTTGTGATTTCTAAATATATATATTATCTCTGTTAAAAACTAAAAGTCGAGGTGCAATTGAGGAGACAAAAGGTGTATAAGAATGGGTTCAGGAGTGTGATGGAATTATTACAGCGGAGAGAAGAGCGGGAATCCAGGATCGTTTTATAAAGACGCCTTTATCTCAATTATACCATTTTATCTTATTTTTCAAATTAATTTTAAAAATATTATTTTTTAATTATTATTTTTTAAATTACCGTAAAATACTCAAAAATCTAAAGAAAGGAAGGCGATAGCTTGTCCCGAGTGGCAAGCAAGCAGGTGAAAGAGACCGGGCAATGCGCAAAGTGACTAGTCTGATTATCTCAACTTTAGCTTGATTTGGAATACACCTGTCGCCAGATCAAATCAGTTCTCTGTCACATCGTCATCGATTCATCCAAATGTCACAGTTTCCTTGAATTGGTTAATTTTATTAAGGATCCCTTTATTACGCATTAGTTTATTACACGTGACTCAGCATGCATATCTCCCCTCTTCGCCTTCTTCGTCATTTTCTGTTTCATGTCACGACGAAAGCAACAACGATCGTGGATTCCCGCTCTTCTCTCCGCTGTAATAATTCCATCCCTCTCCTGAACCCACTCTTGTACACCCTTTGTCTCCTCAATTGTACCTCTGCTTTTAGTTTTTAACAGAGATAATATATATATTTAGCAATTCAAATCACAAAACGAAACAGCTGAGATTGCTATGACTGACGCGGATCGGCATTTTCCGATAACATACAACGACGGGGAACTTCCTATCAGTTTTAGACAACGAAGAAGGTTAGAACTTCACTTGCACTCTGCATTACATATATGCATCAATATTCCCGGTTGTTTTTAGTAAATTTTCATACATTTCACTCCATTGATAAACGTAACTCCTTTTCTCTTTGCTAGTATTTCTCCCAGATTGCTTGAAGTTTTTGGTGAAAATAGTGTTGAGATCGCTGAACTTTTCTTAGGCTATGTTTGGACTTCAGAAATTAAGAAAGAAAAGAAAGTAATCTATATCAATATTGCCAACTCATATTCTAACAATTCCGAACAATAGAATACAATCTTTAGTAATTCCATTACCTGTCTCTGCTAATTTTCTAAGCGTGAACATTTAATAATTGGTCACAACATAACCTATGGAGACCACCTGTCTATGTTTTCGTCATTGAGACCTGGAATTTCTTAGTCCAGAAATGATGTAAAAGTAGGATCTATGGGTGAGTTTTCTCTGACGTCGGTGAACTTTGGGCTCAGATAGTTATACGTACCAGGCAACATGTTAAATAAATCCTTGGAATGAGGAGAACGTATTCATTGTATATCAGTGTCTGCGAACTTAGTTTGTTCATTACCTGAAAGAAGAGGTAACTTAAAATCCCATGTCTACCATCGAAATTCATGTGAACTGCTGAATTATTGAATTTTTCCTTTTACTCATGGGCTTTTCACATGCTGGCTCGGCCATAGATAACCATGCTAGGGAATGGAGTTGTTGGGATCCTGTCCGAGACTTCTAATAAGTGGGAAAGGAGGGCACCTCTAACCCCCTCGCAGTGTGCTCGACTTCTATATGGGGGCAGCGGTAAAACTGGTGTTGCTCGTATAATTGTGCAACCATCTACAAAGCGCATCCACCATGATGAACTGTATGAGGAAGTTGGCTGTGAAATATCAGATGACTTGTCAGCATGTGGTCTCATCTTGGGTATCAAACAACCAAAGGTGACTAAGATTTTCTGCGCTCTCTTTTAAATTCTGTAAAATTAGGGAGGCTTGATATAATTTCTGGGTTGGTTGCAGCTGGAGACCATTCTTCCCGATAGAGCCTATGCCTTCTTCTCCCATACTCACAAGGCCCAGATGGAAAACATGCCTTTGTTAGATAAAGTATTTCACTGTTCACTTCTTTTTAGACAACCTGTTACTTTTAGTGGTAAATTAGCTAACTTTCTGCTCTACATTCAGATCCTAGCTGAAAGGGTATCATTATACGATTATGAACTTATTGTTGAAGACAACGGAAAAAGGCTACTTGCGTTTGGAAAATATGCTGGCATAGCTGGATTATTGGACTTCTTACATGGGTTAGGACAACGTATGTTCCATTTCCTGCTATATCATTTAATTTTGTATTTCAGTATTTCTGTCTCTGCCTGTTTTCTTAACTTCTGAAAAGAAGTAACACTTCGTTTGATCTTTTCTGTGTTTCTTCGACTATTTTCTTTTGTTTTATTCCTTGGAGGGGGGTGGGGGGGGGGGGGGGTATTTTGACTTGGTTACGGTTGACTCTAACCTGCTTTCCCGATTTTCATCTAATCATTGTTCTTTCTTTGAGGGTTTAAGAGTAATGCTCAACTTCCTTGTAATACTTGTAGTATATTGATTGGCTGGTTTTGATTGGCGATACTTACGAGTCATGAATGCTGATTTTAATTTGGCACATTATGCCTATTTAGTAAAGAGTAGTTTGTGGTACTATATTTAATATGTGATGTGTAAATGATAATTGAGAGTGTTTTCTTTTGGCATCGTTATCTTGTAGTTCGGATCCTTTATTACAATGTAGGATGCACCGTGGCAGTGTTGTGCTCCCCGTTGTCAGGCTGTTTAACTGATTGTCTCTTTCTCATCTCTCTCTTACTATCTCTCTAGGATATTTAAGTCTCGGATATTCTACGCCTTTCCTCTCACTTGGTGCATCGTACATGTATCCATCGTTGGCTGCTGCCAAGTCTGCTGTAATTTCTGTCGGTGAGGAGATTGCAACACTGGGGCTACCATCAGGAATCTGTCCATTGGTTTTTGTATTTACAGGCTCAGGAAATGGTAGTATAAACTTCTTATGGTTTCCATTTTATTACCCATAGGTCTTGGTCCTTTATCAGTTATTAGCTTTTGCATAGAGGAACTTTAGCTTTTCGATGTTTGCACTTTTCACTATGCAATACGTTCATTAATTTATTAATGTCTGTAAAAAAAACTCCCTTCAGTGTTTTTTCTTTTCTTTTGACTTATCGGTCCCGTCATTTTCTTTTCTGTTACTAGTTTTGGAATTATAATATGTCAAATTCTCCTACATCAAATACCTTGCATAAAGGATCTAGTGATTGTAGATATAGCATATAAATAATCTGTTTTTAATTTTTTTTCTTTAGTTTCTCTTGGTGCACAGGAAATATTTAAGCTTCTTCCTCACACTTTTGTGGAACCAAGCAGACTTCCTGAGCTATTTGGGATGGTAGGTTTCTGATATTTGGTTCATATTGGAAGTTTGCTATTGCATTTACTTGTGATTTTTCTACAAAACTAGGATGCAATGTCAGATCTGATAGCTATTGTTTTCCAATTATTACTTCATGTGAAATTGTAGTCTCCTTCTATTTAGAATCGGAACAGAGTAAGTTGATTGGATAAAGAAACCCTGTCCTTGGTGGGGAGAATGTGAGAAAGAATACAAGATTATTCTTGACATTAGTAGGCATTGCCAACTGAAATATGCCAAGTTAAGTTAAAAGGGTCACTCTTTGTTGTTACTTGGTTTTCCTCATGCAAGGTTAGAGTAAATCGATTGATTTGACTCCATAATTGTTATGCAGTTTTGTATGTCCATGCACTTTATTGGTTGATGGCATGGTAATGATGCCAATTGTAAGATATAGGTGGTAATGATATGTATAGGACTTTCCTGCTCAGTAGTCTTTCCATGTTTGAGACTGTAAATTTGCGTATATGGTACCGCTATTGAGGGTTTTCCTGTTATGCTTATTTAAGGATGCTCTTCTTTCATGTTATGCTTTCTGTGCATCACTGATTAGATATGTCTTTGTCTCATTGGAGTTTTACTTTTGTCAATTTGTAGTGAGGTTGTCATAACGTTTGTATCTTATCTTGTGTATGTATTTCTCAAGAACTGAAAATGAATTACTAGATGCTAACTCTGTCCCACTGGATTTAGTCGGAGTCTGTAGCCTCATTTTCCTTTGAAACAATTTTTCTTTTTACTTGGAAGCATTTCTTATGCACTTGAGTTCTTGAGGAAGTGCTAAGAAGTGTAGAAAAAGCGTTTCAATCAAGAATATTAAAAGTACTGAGGATCGTTTAAAATAGTGTTTCGAAGGCATGAAAATGCTTCTAAAGAAAAGCACTCTGAAATGTATCCTAAGTTTCACATATAACTTTACATATATAGGCATTTCTGGACCTCATTCTTACCAGGGACAGAGGAATGAAAAACATTAGACAAAATACATAATAAAAACTAGCCAATTGTGACCATGTAAAGACTTGCCTGTTTGGCCACTTCTTGGAGATCTTGTAATTGGGTTTTTTATTCATAGTCTCCTACAATGCCTTGTAAGACACACGTGCCCTTATGTTTAATTCAATAGTTCTCATCTTCTCTCTCCTCTTTTTCTTATTATGGTTCTTTCTTCTCCTTTTGAGTTTAGGGAGGACATGTTGCACAACTTGCACAAGCTAAAAAGAGAGTCTACCAAATATATGGCTGTGTTGTGACTTGCCGAGAAATGGTTCAACACAGAGATCCAACAAAATTATTTGATAAGGTAAGTTATCTAAATTTTTATGTATTTAACGGCTTATCTGCTACTAATTCTAATTGTATTTGTAGTGTCTATCTGTAAAAGATATTCTGACACATATTCACTTGCTGCACATTGTGGACATGAAGTTGTTCAGGGAAACTGCTCCTTTATTTTGGTGCAACTACATATTTTATAAAGCTAAGGAAGCAACAATTATAGATCTCTGAAGAAAGAAAAGACAAAACAGAAGAACAATATGATCAAGATAGGAAAGCATAATGTAACCTTGATCACATTCTCACATGCAAAACTTTTATTTGTAATTTGATGAGGGTAAAACAGCAAAAGTTCTTGATAATTTGTGCGAAGGTGGATTTGGGACCTTACTTACAAATTCTCTCAACTGTCATTTTCTTTTTACGTTGAGTTTTGAACTTACCAGATGCAAAGTACATCTCTCAAATCATAGTATACAATCACACAATTGCTTGGTATATATAATGTAATTGTAAATAAAACAGAGAAACTATTTGTATTTTATTAATACTGTGAAGATATAATAAGCAATAATACAATTCTGATGTTATATTAAAATAAGTGTTTTGAAATGATATAAAACTTTAATTTTATCATTTAATTTTTACTTTTGCTAATATTTACGTTTGTAAATGGTATGTCTGGATCTTTAATTATCAAAATTTTTTTAAAGAATTATTAACATTGAACTTTTCCACAAACACATTGTTTCTACTTTATACCAAGTATGGTAACCTCAAATTCGCTTTAAAATAAAATATAAACTTTAATGAACGCCTCTTACTGATACAAATACCTCTCTGTTATATACGCTCATAAACTGAATGGAGGTTGAGTTCACTTTCTTGAGCCTTCTGGTGATTTTGGCAGTCCATTGTTTCAACTCTAATTAAGAGCAATGATTGAAATATTTGTCTTTGTGCTATCTCGAGGATAATGCAACTTGTTGTTTTTCAGGAAGACTACTATGCACATCCAGAGAATTATTACCCTGTTTTCCATGAAAGAATAGCTTCATATGCATCTGTAATCGGTATACTGCTTTTGTTGGTGTCAAATTTCTTTTTTACGCAAATAATTTCTTTTCTCCAATTCCATCTTTGTGTGAAAATGTACTGGTGTTCATATTTTCTTGTTGGCAATGTATTTCTGGACTTTCATATATGCATGGTAATAGGTTTTGCATAGTTATGTGATTATCGTTTTGACCTTTCTCTTGTTACGATTTAGTCAGTCCCTCGATTTATTTTTTTCATGTGTGGGTTTTATATATTCATTTTAATGTCCTTAAAATAATAAGAAGATATACAAAGGAGGATAAGCAATCCTCAAAGAACCTTAAACGGAGTCTTTACTGTGCTTTATTGCATGAAAGTGACTATAAGGGATAATACCAATAGAAACTGACGCTTATGACACACAGAACAAAATATCTTTCCCATCTATGGATGTAATTGTTTCTGTTCATTTCATTCACTTCTCATATCATTCATCTACAGTACTGATACAAAATATGTAAAATAATTGAACTAGTTTATAAGTATCTTCTCTTATCTATTTGACATATAGGGATGTTCATTTTATACTTTTTGGGATCTGTTTTTTGTTTTGTTTCTCAAATTTGGTTGTTCTTTGACCTGCTTAAGTGGATGATATATCAATCATACTATTTCATAGGTAGAAGGGAAGTTTAAAAAACGGTTAATTGTCGTTTTTCGATTTAAAATTCACGGACATTGGGGTTTTGTGGGTTGGCAGTGCATTTGGAAATTGAGTGCACCACTACATGTTGCTAGAGCTTAAAATGAAAGTAAAAAGGATGAACAGATAGTAACTATGACTTGGATCGGGAGGAATTATTTCTATAAGGTCTTATGGTTAGGACTTGCTTCAGGCGAAGAATTTGATTTTGTTTGACTGTAGTAAACAAATTAGGAAGCACAACCCATGCGACCTACAGCCAGTAAATTTCACTGGAACTTGCTTCAGATAAGTTATAGATGACTTAATCTCAACCTTGTAAGTTCGGAAGTGAATTCATATGCACTTAGCAAGAGGTCTGATGCCTTTCTTTTTCCTTATAATATCATTCGATATTTGACTTCCAGCTAATATTGAATATTGAAGTACTACATATCTTGTATCTGTCTGAAAATGAATCTTTTGTAGTAAATTGCATGTATTGGGAGAAAAGATTTCCACGGTTGCTGAGTACCAAACAGCTTCAGGATTTAATGAGGAACGGATGTCCTCTTGTTGGAATCTCTGATATAACTTGTGATATAGGAGGTTCGATAGAGTTTGTTAACCAAACAACTTCAATTGACTACCCTTTCTTCAGGTATTATGTTAATATAGACATGGAACTTCAGGTATATTTTTTGTTGCACTATTATTCATGCTATTTCAAAAGTAACATAGGTGGGGTTGGGTCCATCATTTTTTGCTTCTTTTCCTACTTTTAACTTCTTATCACTTAGTTTGCTAGTAATTTACTATTAATGAAACTACAAGTGGACCTGGTATGTACCCCTATGGATTGATCATCCAGGATTGCTTTAAATGCTGCAATATATTGTTATCCTTCTATAAAATAAGGAGTTCCATTCAAGCTCAAGAAATGTGTTTGATCTTACCAAATGTCATGTACATTGCGTTTATGTAATGATCTTATCACAGATGTCTCAACAGATCGGCACTTGCTGTCCTGGATCTTTCTAAGGTTCTGCATATCTGTTGAGTTTAGTGTTTTATTAAGTTAGCCAAAAACAAGAAAGCATAGGCATATGCAATAAAAGTAGCACAGATGAAGCTCAAACTCCTGATGAGACAAATGTGAAATAATGCTCTTCATTGACAAGGGAGATAGGAATTGGACTTGCTTTTATCTAGGAGCTAACTGATTTCTTCGGAAAATACGAGCTAACTGGTTTTTGAAACAAATTCATTATGGAATGACATTATCTAGTATCTATTTCAGGTCATCACTGTTGGAATGTTATTTCTCTGATCAAGTATGACAAGAATGTCTTTAGGCTGAAAAAGGAAAAGTAGAGATCAACTGAAAAAATTTCACTGTCGACCAAATGCTATCTAAGTTCAAATATATAATAATTTATGTATGTACTAAGTACTTCTAACTGATAAAAAAGAAGTGTATGTCAACGTAGATACTGGATGGGCTTCAATTATCAAAGAGCATCAGGATGTACCAAGTGATTCAAATATAAGCTTCTAGATTTTGTATTAATATTTTAGTAGCAGACTACTGAAGTTAAAAATGTCAGTGGAGAGTAAAATAGTATAGGACTACCAAACTTGTAAACTGTTAAGCGTTTCTCAACAACAATGATATAACATGGTCAAATAAGCCCTACTAGATTAGTTTCTTCAATGAAAATAAAATGGTTGATCAACTATCAGTACATAGACATTATTCAAATCAGGTCATTCTTCTCCCATTGTGCTGCATATATTAAATATGGGAAGTCATTCTAGTGGTTTTTGGCTATCTTGCATGTCTTCAGAAGTTCTTTATAAAAAATAATCGAGAAAGACATTCTTTTGATACCTATGCCATCTCACATGCCTTTGGATGATTAACACATAAGATTTTTCTTTCAGTTCTGAGACTATATTCTTGTACCCATGTCATTTAACAGGTTCTTCTGATATCTCAGTTTTATTTTACTTTAGTTGCTTGAAATGCTCTCTCTTACTTATCTTTCTGGAACTATTCTAGGATCCTTAAAGGCACTTTGGATACAAATTTGTAATATTCACATTTTAATTATTTTCTTCAGATACAATTTTTCGGATGATTCATACCATTCTGATTTGGAGGGAAATGGTGTGATTTGTTTAGCTGTTAACATTCTTCCGACAGAGTTTGCAAAAGAGGTTTGTATTCTTATGCATGCATTTTTCCAAATAAGTCTTGTTTCTCTGCATGCATATAACGTCAAATCATGTCAATTCTGGCCAATAGTGCTTTGCATAACATAAAACTTTTGTTGTGAAAGGCTTCCCAGCAATTTGGAGACATATTATCCCAATTTGTTGGCAGTTTGGCTTCTGCAGTAGACATTGCAAGGTTACCTACACATTTGAGGAGAGCTTGCATTGCCCATGCAGGAGCACTAACCTCCTTGTATGAATATATTCCACGTATGAGAAAGTTTCAATCAGAGTAAGATTTTATAATTCCGCCTTTTCTTTGTGAGAGTCGTTTTCTGTTGGTATTTTTATTTGCATGATGGGCAACTGAGGATCTCTAAGTGCTTAATCTCTAGAAGTGAAGTTATGAAACCAACGTTTTCTTTTGCTAGAAAGAGAAATAATTTGCTTGGCATGTCATGTATTACATCTGAATAAAGGACCGCCATTCTTCTTGATATGCAGAGAACTTTCAGAAAATCTTGCTAATATGCACTACAACAAGTACACTGTACTGGTAGGTTGCTCAATATATCCCACATAGTAAAGTGAAACAATTATGGTCTTTGATATCATCATTGGCCTTGCTGAGTATTAGTATATCTGACAGGTATCTCTAAATGGCCACTTGTTTGATCGATTTTTAATAAATGAGGCACTAGATATTATAGAAGCAGCAGGTGGCTCCTTCAGCTTAGTTAAGTGTCAAGTGGGTCAGAGTGCTGTTACTAAGTCATACTCAGAACTGGAAGTAAGTATACTTCTAATCCAGTTTGACTTTTCAAGAGAAACATGAAACCAGATGCATAAGAAAATTTGTACTTTTATGATTATTTCTTTATCCATTTAATGTTATATAGCACCAAATTTCATTTTTTACTACCTCATTGATGCTTACAAGATCAGAGTTCTTACACCTGACTCATATATATTTTGGGAACTAATAAATTAGGCAGAAGATCTCTTTACATTCTATAAGTTTTTATTTTGTTGTAGAGTTACTTCAACCTCTGAATTGCACAATTGTGTGGCAACATGTCTAGCACATATATGTGCCTATAGTGATGGTTATATCAACAAGATACAATTGTGCATGATTCAATGATTCCTAAGAATCATGGAATCTGGGAGAGAATTCCATGATTCAACAAGAGAGAAATATTTAATATGATTATCAGGGCTAATAACAGTATGCCACTCCCTAGTAGGCTTAAATACTAAATTTAATCCTCTGTAACTGTTGGTTTTTTTTGTATAAAAAATGGGTTGAAGGAGGGGTTGACTCCACTACCCTTTGGAACATTGCCCCCACTCGCTACTTCGCTGATGTTCCCCCATCACCTCTCCTACGGCAGGGATGCCTATGTAACTGTTGTTTACTTTAGTGTTAAATAACACATTAACTGCTCCGTTAACACATAGTTTTCCATGTATTGCCCACTCCGAAACTGCCAAATTTATTCCTGAGAAAGACTTTATAAATTTTAGGAATATTCCTCTTTGAAGGTAAGGAGGAAGATACGGAGTCAATTTGGCAGAGAATTTTATTTAGCCTTTCTTTGTGGGCATCCAAATCTAAACCTTGAAGATGTTGACACTGCACTAAATTTTGTCCTCTTGGTCTAGTATGTGGTGTTAGTTAAGTTTTATTTTTTCTGGAGAGACTTCTTGTTGTTTTTTTATTGTAATTTGCTTTTATTAATAAAATCTCTTGCTTCTTCTAAAACTAAAGGAAAAAAGTGTAGAAACATTTCTAATTTGCCTATTCCTCAGAAGTGAACTGCCAAAACAGCTGGAGTTTTTGAAGGGTTCCGGTAGATATGGTTCAACAATGATCTTTCGTATGTTTTTATTTCCCCCAAAGATGGACGATGTGTGGCAAAGCTGGTGAAGAGTTGGATCACGTTTTTCTTCAGTGCACTTTCTCGAATCTCACGTCATAAAGATTTTTGTGTGCTTTAAGGTGGATTGGGTTCTCCTGAGACATGATGAGTCTATCTTCTATAAAATGAAGTTGGCTTATATTATGTCCAAAAGAAAGAGAGTTTTATAGTCGATGGCGATTCTGAGTATTGTGTGGCTTATATTATGTCCAAAAGAAAGAGAGTTTTATATTATGTCCAACAGGATGGTCTTTGAAGATCTCTCTAAGGATGTAAAGTGTCTGGAGTGGACTGAGATATTTGTTTGATTTCTCCCAGGGTGTCAAATTCTAAACATACCAAGCAGATTCCTGTATTTTTAGTGCAGCCAACCAGATTGCTACTTTATAGGGGACTTTTATGGAATTCAGTTGCATTTTACTCATCATCTATTAATAATATAGTTTTTTGGAATTAAAACCGTGAAAGTTGCTTGATTCCTCTCTAAAGTTGCTTGATTCCTCTCTATTGGTAAAGTTTAAGACTCAAAAACAAAATACCCCTTGGAAATATAAGGAGATTCATAACCCTTCGACAAATATGAAAATACTCTTTTGTGCTGCTCTTTCAACAGTAGTCCTGTAAGAACCAAACAAGTCTAGTGTCATAGAAAACCATCTTGTAGTCAAATTCGATACTGAAGCTTTCTTCTTCATGTGTTTCTTAACATGTGCATTGGAACTACACTGAAACTTTTCTATCAAATAATATGGTTGCTTTTCGGTTGACCACCGGATTGTTCTGAATCTTTGGACTTTTGATTAATTCGTACTGGATATATACTAGTGGAGCTAAAAACAGAGTAAACTAACAAACTGACAAAATGGCAGTTCTTCCGTATGGAGCTGATAGAAAATTATGCTATTACATTGGGAAGCTTTCTTTTGACTTTCTAAAATTCAACTTCCATGTTGAGTTATAACAATTTATGCACCTATCTTATTTCCTTTAGTACATAGTTATATCTTTATCATTTTTCAATACAAATTATCATCCGAGTATGTTTTCATATATTGTGTTATTATTTTTGACAGGTGGGGGCTGACGATAGAGCAGTTTTGGATAAAATTATTGACTCTTTATCTTCGCTTGCTAGTCCAAACAAAAATCTAGGTTTTGCAAATCAAGAAACAAATCATATTCAGCTGAAGGTGGGTAAGGTCCAGGGAGCTAACATTGAGAAAATATGTGGCCCCAAAAGGAAGACGGCAGTTCTGATTATTGGAGCTGGCCGGGTCTGTCGACCAGCTGCTGAGCTATTAGTATCAAGTGGACGTGTTTCACTCTATCGATTCCGCAAAACAGATCTAGAAGATTATCCTGAAGAGAAGAGTGATATTGAAGTTATTGTTGCTTCTCTATACATACAGGATGCAAAAGAGGTTGTTAGAAAACTTGATACACCATAGATTCATTAGATTATAGATTATTTTTCATGTATCTGCACTTCTTTCTGGGCATTATCCATAGGTAGTGTCACAATTTGCTATCTGATGGACTACTTGCACGCTGTCTTTTTATTGTCTGGTCCTTATACATAGATAGTGTCACATTTTTATAGTGCATGTTGAATGCTTCTATCGTTTATTCTAGATAATTGAAGGTATTCCAAATGCAACGGCAGTGCAGCTAGACGTGATGGACTACGGTTGTCTTTCTAAATATATTTCACAGGTACTGTCTTTTCTGTGCTATCTCTAAATTGGCTTTGGCTAGCTTTGACCAAGACATTAAAGGCAAGCATGTCTTATACTTTTTAAGAATATTTTCTTCACTTACAGAGGGTACTTTCATATGTTGTGTTGTGTTGGTGAGACTGATTGCAATATATACCCTTATTTCTTACATTTGTCTATTGCCACACACTAGACCTTTCTTTTGCATTGCGATGACAGCTTTCCTCAATACTATCTTCTGGTCTTTGGTTTATTCTTGCAGGTTGAAGTTGTTATAAGTTTACTGCCACCTAGTTGTCACCTTCTTGTGGCAAATGCATGCATTGAGGTACTTTTGGCTGTTAAATTTGTTTTACCTAGTCTCATAGTTGATTCACTTAGTTGAAGCCATTACTGTTTTGCTTGTTTCCTAGTAACAACAATTCAGAAATTTTACTATTGATTAGCACCTTCCTTGATTATAAATTTCGGTAATGAACATGCAAGTTAAGGGTTTAGCTTGGAAAAAACCTGCAGGCCAGTACTTAATTTATCTAAGGACTAACTGCACCTAGCCCAGGTTCTGATATTTACGTTAGACTTAATCAGAGGAAAGTATTTGGGGAGTGGCTTATTATCAACGGATTTGAATTATAAATATTATTCCTGACATTGGTACTCACCCTCTTATGATATACAATGGAGATAGGAACCTAAGAAAACAGTTTAAAATTATATGAATCTTAGGAATGTCCTGTATTCATTGTCAATTAAGATTGGATTCCATTTAATAGAAGTTTTTCCCTCTGCTCAACTGGCTAACATAAGGCATGATTTTGATGTCGGATGTAGCTTGGGAAGCATCTAGTGACAGCTAGCTACGTCGATGATTCCATGTCAATGCTAGATGGAAAAGCAAAGAATGCTGGCATTACAATTCTTGGGGAGATGGGCTTGGATCCTGGGATAGGTAAGTTCACCGTTGTACAGTTTGTTGAGCACGTGGAATGATAAGATCTTATAATATTGTGTCAATGCGATGTTCTGGTTGTTAAACTAAATACGCTTTAAATCTTCCTAGTTTCTGCTCTAACACAACTATGTAGTGTCTATGCCCTTGTGATCATCCCATTATAACTATTACCCCATTATAACTAATTACGAATAGTTCCAGTGGGAGCCACATATGATCCACTTTTAAACCTCAGAAAGGTCACAGTGAGGGTCTTTACTGAAATTGCAGTGTCTATATCCTTGTCATCAGCCCTTCATAACTTATTATGGTATAAGCATACATTCCATTTGGAGCCACATACTGATCCACTTTTAATCTCAGATGAAGCACACTGAGGATCTTTATGGTAATACTGAACTTTCCTTTCTAATACGTGTTTCTAGAAATAAATGGCCATGACCTTGAGCAATATTATCCATAACTCCTACAGAATTCGTAGGTACATTAATCTTTTGTCCTTTCTTTCAAAAGTACTCCTAATTCTGTTTCCAGTAATAGCTGGATGAGTTCTAACTTCAATGTAATTGACGTTTTGGTGCGCAAAATTATTTATGCTGATAGTTTAACATGTTAAGATGGATCAATCTCAGCTTAGGTCTGAGTGAGAAGACAAATATCTTTTCATTTAAACATGTCTGACATTTGCTTAAATTTAGCCCACACATTTTAATTAATGAGAACTTTTAGTGCTGTTAATTTTTCATGTCTAACTTAGACTATATGCGTCAGATCATATGATAGCAATGAGGATGGTCAACCAAGCACATCTTCGGAAGGGAAGAGTAAGGTCGTTCGTTTCTTATTGCGGGGGACTCCCATCTCCAGAAGCTGCAAATAACCCATTAGGATATAAATTCAGGTACTTCTAAGAATTGCTGATTTCCTGAAAAACAGAGAAAAAGGGAAGGAAAAACTGGTATTCCTTGTATATTCCTGTTATTTGGCCAGTGCTCTTGATTTTCATCTGTCTGGTTGTAAAGATAGAACGTTTTATCTTTCAGGGGCAGAATTTACCCCCTTTCCTGCTGAATGTTGTAGTTACTACTTGCATCTTTAGTTCTTTTGCAGTTTGCACTTTCTTACTTTAATTCTTCTTTTAGTTGGAATCCTTCTGGAGCTATTCGAGCTGGGCGGAATCCTGCTACCTATAGATATTGCGACAAAACCATACATATTGATGGTAAGCTTACCATGTTCATTGTTTTTTGTGTGTGTTGCGTGTGGGGTGGGTTGGGGTGGGGAGGGAGAATAACAGGGGGAATCAACATATGCATTCACATTTTTCTGTTAGCTTATGGTTCTCGTGTACAAGAATGTAGTTCATGTGCTTGGAAAATATCCAACCATAACGCCCTTGTATAATGGTTAAATGATCATAATTTACCATTGGTTTCTGGAGAACTTTTTGTAGTGTTCTTGCATCTCTGTTGGATAAGAAACATTAAAATCTTATCAAATCTAAGTGAGAGGTGCAGAAAATGTTAAGAAACCCTCAAGCAAACCAACATGCATTATTTTTGCATAGGTAAGATTCTTTTTCTGATTTTTTTTTTAATTTGTAAATATAGTTTATATTATGCACAAACCCCACTTAAGGGAAAATGCAACACTAAAGTTCAGAATCTAAATAGGGGCATAGCAAGGACTTAAGCCAGGTTTTTTCATATTCCATACCTGAGAAGAGACAACCATGCCATTCTAAAAGGACGCTAATAGACAAAAGAAAAACTTTGCAAAAAGAATTGTCCATTCCATAAAAATTTCTAGAGTTACATTACTAGAAAACTAAAAAAGTTATATCAATCAAAAAATAATATTTAGATAATACATGGGGTATTTATACACATGGATAAATAAGTTAAAAATACTAAAATACCCTTAAATACCAGAAAGGTAGCAAAGATAAACAATATTATCCTACACTCCCCCTCAAGCTGGCGCATAGATATCAATCATGCCTAGCTTGCAAAGAGTTGACTGTAGAAGAGTAGGACCGACAGGCTTTGTAAGAGCATCAGAAGTTTGCTTAGATGAAGGAACAAACTTTGTAGAGATAGCTCCAGACCGAACTTTCTCTCGAATGAAGTGAATATCAACCTCGATATGCTTGGTTCTTTCATGAACAACAGAATCTGAAGCTAAAATTAAGGCCGACTTATTGTCACAGTACAATGTGGAAGGTAAACAAGGCCAGAAACCGAGTTCTCCTAAAATAGAATGAAGCCAAAGAAACTCACACGTCCCTTGAGCCATTGCCCTGTGTTCTGTCTCAGCAGATGACCGAGAAACCACAGACTGCTTCTTGCTTTTCCAGGAGAGGAGATGATTACAATAAAAAGTACAAATACCAGATGTAGATCTCCTATCTGTCTTGGACCCAACATAGTCAGCATCAGTAAAACAAGACACATCAAATGTGTTTTTGGAGGAATAGAAAAAACCAAGGCCCGGACAAGACTTCAAGTATCTCAAAATGTGGTAAACTGCATCCAAATGTGAAGTACGGGGAGCATGCATAAACTGGCTCACAAGGCTAACAGAAAAAGCCAGATCGGGGGACGTGTGTTAGTCAGATAAATAAGTCTTTCAACCAATCTCTGATACATACTCGGATTTGCTAATAGTTCACCTGATTCAACTGAAAGTTTAACATTTGGATCCATAGGTGTAGATGCAGGTCTACATCCCAACATCCCAGTATCACCAAGCAGGTCAAGAACATACTTCCGCTGCGAGAGAGAGATACCTATCTCGGAACGAGCAACCTCAATAGCCAAAAAACACTTTAGCCCCCCCAAATCTTTGATATCAAAAACTGAACTAAGATCTTTCTTGACCTTAGTAATGCCGATACTGTCATCACCGATCAAGATGATATCATCCACATACACAGAGAGGATGACACATTGCCCTAATGAATTCCGTCTGATAAAACATGTATGATCAGAGTGACATCGAAGAAATCCCAACTCAAGCACCACTGCACTAAACCGAGCAAACCAAGCCCGCGGAGACTGTTTCAATCCATACAAAGATTTTCACAGACGACATACTTTCCCTGAATACTCCCCCTCAACCCGAAAACCCGGAGGTGGATCCATATAAATAATCTCATCCAAATCACCATTCAAGAAGGCGTTATTGACATCCATCTGATGCAAGGGCCAGGAGTGAGAAGCAGCCAAAGAGATAATAAGACGAACAGTAGTGAGTTTTGCAACAGGAGCAAAGGTTGCATTGAAATCCTTGCCAGGAATCTGAGTAAAACCTTTGGCGACTAGACGTCCCTTGTACCGATTAACAGTTCCATCCGCATTATATTTAAGATTGAATACCCAACGACATCCAACCGTTTTCTCCCCCTGAGGCAAAGCAACCAAGTCACAAGTATGATTATCTTGCAAGGCTTTCATCTCATCTTGCATAGCGGCCACCCACCGTGGGTCTCGTGTTGCTTCCCCAACAGATCGCGAAATCGCAGTAGAATCAATGTGACTGACAAATCCGTGAAAGGAACTGGATAGAGCACTATACGAAATATGATTCTCAATAGGGTGGTCAGTAGAACATGATAAAGTGAGGCGATTAGGGGGGCGACGGTCCCGCAAAGGATATCGTCGAGAGGGGGGAGGATCAGTACCTCCGTTCGTAGAGGAGTTCAGCACAGGGAGATGAGAGCGACGACTATACACCTTGGTAGGAGAACCTGCAATGAGAGTCAAAGAAGTAGGAGAAACAACGGAACCAGAAAAGAATGGGGATAGGACGAGGAAGATCCTCAACAGATGGGACCCCAGTCCTAACACCAATGGAACCAGAAAAGAATGAGGTATTCTCCCAAAAAGTAACATCTAAAGAAGAAATAAACCGTCTAGATGAGGGATCGTAACCTTGATACTCTTTGGACTGAGATGAGTATCCCATAAATGCGCAACGGATAGACCTATCATCCAACTTTGTTCGAGTAGGACTCTTGTTTTGAACAAAGCAAACACAACCAAAGACACGAGGAATAATAGGGAAAAAGGGTTTTTCGGGATGAAGAAGACCTAAAGGAGTTTGCCCGCCCAAGATTCGACTAGGAACTCTAGTAATCAAATATGTTGCGGTGAGAACAGATATGTCCCAAAAAATTTGGGGAACCGACATTCCCTTCAAAAGGCAACGGGAAATGCCCATAAGGTGGCGATTCTTACGCTCAGCTACGCCATTTTGTTCAGGAGTATATGGACATGTAAGCTGCTGAAGAATCTCAAGACTGGAAAGATGAGAGACAAGATCGCCCGAAATATACTCTCCCCCCCATTATCAGAACGAATCGATCGAACAACAGTTTGATACTGGGTTTTGATCATAGTAAGAAATTGTTTAAGCACATGTGAGACATCAGATTTTTTCCTAAGCAAATAAACCCATGTACATCTAGAAAAGTCATCAATAAATGTGACATAATATCGGTGTCCAGACATAGCAGTAATAGAAGATGGACCCCAAACATCAGAGTGAATTAAATCAAACGCAGCAATAGCTTTATTCATGCGAGAAATATAAGGCTTACGAAAATGTTTCGAAAGCTCGTAAATTTCACATTTAAACTGAAAGTGTTTACATGCATTAATCAACGAAGGAAATAACGAACAAAGATATTGAAAATTGACATGTCTCAAACGAGTATGCCACAAATGTAAGTCTCTAAAAGAAAAGGAAACAGGAAAATAAAAAATAATAGAAGAGGCAACTCAAATAATAGGATCTGGTGGTTGAAGGGGAGGTGGATCGCCAAAGTAGTATAGTCCATCCCGCTCATACCCCCTGCTAAAAATCCTCTTCGTACGACGGTCCTGCAAAAAACAACGATCAGCCAAAAAAATGACAGCACAATCTAGAGCTTTGGCTAGGCGACTAACAGATAAAAGGTTCATAGCAAATTTAGGCAAATGAAAAACAAAGGTGAGAGTAATTTCAGGAGACAGTTGTACAGTCCCTCTACCACTCACAACAGTCTGAGAACCATCAGCTAACTGTGTTGAACCTTTAACAGGTTCCAATGGTGCAGAAAAAACTGATAACTCACCAGTCATATGATCATTTGCCCGCGAATCCAAAATCCATGTAGGTGACTCAATACGAATATGAAGTGCAGTGGGAGTACCTGAGGCAGTGGAGGTAGGAGGATCAGAGACAGGAGCAATAGCAATAGTAGGAGTCTATTGAGACATAAGACGAAAGCTACTACTTGAGAGAGGACAGATGACTCAGCCAAATTACTGGTGGCTACAGAAGTATTAGCTACCGTTGCCGATCTAGTGTGTATATTAATCTTTTTCTAGAATTGAACGCGCAACTCGGGATGAAGTTTCTAACAAGTATCCTTAATATGACCATTGTTCCCACAATGATGACAAAATTTCCATCCAGGTGGAGGACGAGAACTAGAGAAACCACGAGCACCAAGGGCCATCTGATCATTATTACTAGCAGTGGCAGGGATGAGAGTCGGGACCGAGATAAGACATCGACGCTCATCTCCATCAACCATGGCAAAGGTCTCAAGTAAGGATGATATAGGAGAGGAATTAAGGATTTGGGTACGAAATGACTCAAATTCAGGCTTAAGCCCCATCAGAAATGCATGTGTGATGACGATCTAGTCTCTTGACTGCTATATGAGCCATTGTCCCAAAGTCACTGACTGGTTCATATTGAGCCATCTCATCCCACCGTACACGTAAATATCCAAAAAATTGGGCAACAGTCAATCCAAGTCTCTCCTTATTGGCACTAACAATCTCCTGATACAACTCAAAATATCGAGCCTTATTCCTTGAATGTGCATACATGGCAGTCAAAGCATTCCACAAATCGACAACCGTCTCATTATACATAAATATATTATAGACCGAAGACTCCATAGATCCAAATATCCATCCCAATGTCAAACAGTTATCAACATCCCACTGGGCTTCCTTTGCATCGTCATCTTTAGGGCGAGGAACACGTCCTTGAAGCTAAAGACTCTTTCCCCGTCCACCAAGAAATAACTTCAACGATCGAGACCAAGCAGCAAAATTTCGTCCATTTAAAAGAACACTAGTAACTCTTCCACCGGACACAGGATCAGGCAGATCTGGCTTAGCAACAGCTATAACAGCGGCATTTGAAGATTCAGACATCACGAATCCAAGAAAGCAATACAAATTACCAAGAAAATCCGATGGAGAGATGAAGAAAGATTGAACACGACCGTTTATATCATGAAAAAGTCACCAAACGAGTGACCAAACTGTGGTCTAAGCCACAGCAATCCAAAAAATACAGAAAATCCTAGGTCTGGTCAGCACACAGCCTAGGAAAACCCAACCACTTTGAAAAAACAAAGCTGGAAACAGTAAAAATGAGCTCCGGCGGAGCTCCGGCGACCGTAGGTGGTGGCGGAGGAGGTGGAGGCCGGAGGCAGGAGGCCGGAGGCCGGAGGCCGGAGGCCGGCCGGCGGCGGGTGGAGGTGGCTGGCTCCAGTGGCGGTGGTCGGAGCTGTCTGGTGGCTGTGGCAGTGATGGATGGCAGATTAGGGTTAGGCTTTGAGATACCACTAGAAAACTAAAAAAGTTATATTAATCAAAAAATAATATTTAGATAGTACATGGGGTATTTATACACATGGATAAGAAAGTTAAAAATACTAAAATACCCTTAAATACCAGAAAACTAGCAAAGATAAACAATATTATCCTACAACATTCCCTTCAAATCTGCCAAGAAAGAGCTAAAGGAATAACTTCCCAAAAAGCTGTCTTCCTAACAAAAGACCCAACATGTCTCCAACTGGAGATATAAGTAAGAGTCAACCCCGGTATCACCGTGCACATTTATGCTACCCAAAATGGATTTCCATGAAACTGAGTGAAAGGACAGTGGGGAGAAGATGACATCTATTAGGAAAGCACATCTCCTCCTCCTGCTTGCAAAGGCCACATCTATTAGGAAACAAAAGGCATGTATGCCTAAGGACATCCAAAGTCAGATTAGCATTCGACGCGTTAGTCCAACTTGGAATTGGGTCTTCCTTCTTTTTGCACTATAACTGATACGAAAATGAAAATAATGGAAAAAATGGGGTTCAATTGTCAACCGTTCCTATCATAAATAGGATTGACTACGGATTTGAGCCACAACACATGATTTCATAAAACCGTACGATTTTCCAAGGAAACCTGATGTATTTTCTGATGTAGCTATCCAAATATTTGAAATAGTCATAACAAAAATAAAATATAACCGAATAAACTAATGGCAAGGGGTGGAGATAGAGATTTTCTTCTTCTACCAATTCATAAGTGTCTTTGAGTTTATAGTTTTCTTTATCTTGATTTTTTTTAAAAACTTATTACCTTGTGTGACTGAATTTTGGTATTAACTTGCAGGGAACAGTCTTTATGACTCAGCCGTTCGACTCTGTTTACCTGATCTTCCAGCTTTTGCATTGGAGTGCCTTCCCAACCGTAATTCCTTAGTTTATGGGGATGTGTATGGGATATCGCATGAAGCGTCAACTATATTTCGTGGAACCCTAAGATATGAAGGCATGACATGTTCTGTCTTTTTACTTAAATTTCTCTATATTTATAAACTTAAAACTCTACTGAATTTAGAAATAAGTATATCACAACCAGGTGATAATGAGGTAGTTGATTTAGAATTCAGTGATATAAGAATTTCTCATAATTGAAAATGGGAACTTTGATCTAGTTTAAAATAATCACCCGGAATTGGGTGTAATTGGGTTCAATTTGCACTTACCTTAGACTTGATTCAATATGTGTGAACTCACTCATTGTTGTTCTAGGGTTTGGCGAGATAATGGGAACTCTGGCAAGAATTGGTTTCCTAGATAGTGAAGCTCATCCATCTCTCAACAATGGAAGGAGTATTACATATAAAGATTTTTTGCTTGAACTTCTCAAAAGTGGAAGTCAATCAAATGGACCATTGGATGGAGAAAAGGACATTAGTGAAAGGATTGTAGAATTAGGACTGTGTAAAGAGAACAGAACTGCAACAAAGGTGGCCAAAACAATCATGTATGCCCTAAATTTTACTTCATTTATCTATAATTGTATATTTATAACATGCATTAGTCTTCAATCTGATTATCAGGTAACTAGGTTTATTTATTCCTTTTATGTGAATCAGTTTTTTGGGACTTCATGAGCCAAGAGAAATTCCTTCTTCCTGTCGAACCGCATTTGATGTTACGTGTCTTTTAATGGAAGAAAGATTAGCATACTTAAGCACAGAGCAGGTATGATCCTCTTCTCATGATATAATTTCGCCATCTTTGATTTTCAAAATCTTGACTGAACAGCTAAGATGTTTAGCTGTCTGTTTTTATGCATTACATTTTACTGGACATTAATTTCTTCTGACCCCCCCCCCCCCCCCCCCCCCC